>CM048927.1:0-147500 GCA_026686955.1 Epinephelus cyanopodus
GCTCTCAAAATGCTTCTCTCGGGCCGAAAAGCTCAAAAGTGACATTCTGCTGTTTTCGGACCAATTACTGATGCCAACTACATGAAACTGCTCTGGTAGTGTAGAATTCCCCAAATCACATCTGGCTTGAAAACTTGTTTCTGGCTTGAAAACTTGTTTCTGAGTGCTTCTGTTGGAAAGTAACAGCCTAAATGACAACATGCTCTCAAAATGCTTCTCTCGGGCCGAAAAGCTCAAAAGTGACATTCTGCTGTTTTCGGACCAATTACTGATGCCAACTACATGAAACTGCTCTGGTAGTGTAGAATTCCCCAAATCACACATATCTGGCTTGAAAACTTGTTTCTGAGTGCTTCTGTTGGAAAGTAACAGCCTAAATGACAACATGCTCTCAAAATGCTTCTCTCGGGCCGAAAAGCTCAAAAGTGACATTCTGCTGTTTTCGGACCAATTACTGATGCCAACTACATGAAACTGCTCTGGTAGTGTAGAATTCCCCAAATCACACATATCTGGCTTGAAAACTTGTTTCTGAGTGCTTCTGTTGGAAAGTAACAGCCTAAATGACAACATGCTCTCAAAATGCTTCTCTCGGGCCGAAAAGCTCAAAAGTGACATTCTGCTGTTTTCGGACCAATTACTGATGCCAACTACATGAAACTGCTCTGGTAGTGTAGAATTCCCCAAATCACACAAATCTGGCTTGAAAACTTGTTTCTGGCTTGAAAACTTGTTTCTGAGTGCTTCTGTTGGAAAGTAACAGCCTAAATGACAACATGCTCTCAAAATGCTTCTCTCGGGCCGAAAAGCTCAAAAGTGACATTCTGCTGTTTTCGGACCAATTACTGATGCCAACTACATGAAACTGCTCTGGTAGTGTAGAATTCCCCAAATCACACGTTTCTGGCTTGAAAACTTGTTTCTGGCTTGAAAACTTGTTTCTGAGTGCTTCTGTTGGAAAGTAACAGCCTAAATGACAACATGCTCTCAAAATGCTTCTCTCGGGCCGAAAAGCTCAAAAGTGACATTCTGCTGTTTTCGGACCAATTACTGATGCCAACTACATGAAACTGCTCTGGTAGTGTAGAATTCCCCAAATCACACAAATCTGGCTTGAAAACTTGTTTCTGGCTTGAAAACTTGTTTCTGAGTGCTTCTGTTGGAAAGTAACAGCCTAAATGACAACATGCTCTCAAAATGCTTCTCTCGGGCCGAAAAGCTCAAAAGTGACATTCTGCTGTTTTCGGACCAATTACTGATGCCAACTACATGAAACTGCTCTGGTAGTGTAGAATTCCCCAAATCACACTTGAAAACTTGTTTCTGGCTTGAAAACTTGTTTCTGAGTGCTTCTGTTGGAAAGTAACAGCCTAAATGACAACATGCTCTCAAAATGCTTCTCTCGGGCCGAAAAGCTCAAAAGTGACATTCTGCTGTTTTCGGACCAATTACTGATGCCAACTACATGAAACTGCTCTGGTAGTGTAGAATTCCCCAAATCACACTTATCTGGCTTGAAAACTTGTTTCTGAGTGCTTCTGTTGGAAAGTAACAGCCTAAATGACAACATGCTCTCAAAATGCTTCTCTCGGGCCGAAAAGCTCAAAAGTGACATTCTGCTGTTTTCGGACCAATTACTGATGCCAACTACATGAAACTGCTCTGGTAGTGTAGAATTCCCCAAATCACACAAATCTGGCTTGAAAACTTGTTTCTGAGTGCTTCTGTTGGAAAGTAACAGCCTAAATGACAACATGCTCTCAAAATGCTTCTCTCGGGCCGAAAAGCTCAAAAGTGACATTCTGCTGTTTTCGGACCAATTACTGATGCCAACTACATGAAACTGCTCTGGTAGTGTAGAATTCCCCAAATCACAAATCTGGCTTGAAAACTTGTTTCTGGCTTGAAAACTTGTTTCTGAGTGCTTCTGTTGGAAAGTAACAGCCTAAATGACAACATGCTCTCAAAATGCTTCTCTCGGGCCGAAAAGCTCAAAAGTGACATTCTGCTGTTTTCGGACCAATTACTGATGCCAACTACATGAAACTGCTCTGGTAGTGTAGAATTCCCCAAATCACACTCTGGCTTGAAAACTTGTTTCTGGCTTGAAAACTTGTTTCTGAGTGCTTCTGTTGGAAAGTAACAGCCTAAATGACAACATGCTCTCAAAATGCTTCTCTCGGGCCGAAAAGCTCAAAAGTGACATTCTGCTGTTTTCGGACCAATTACTGATGCCAACTACATGAAACTGCTCTGGTAGTGTAGAATTCCCCAAATCACACATATCTGGCTTGAAAACTTGTTTCTGAGTGCTTCTGTTGGAAAGTAACAGCCTAAATGACAACATGCTCTCAAAATGCTTCTCTCGGGCCGAAAAGCTCAAAAGTGACATTCTGCTGTTTTCGGACCAATTACTGATGCCAACTACATGAAACTGCTCTGGTAGTGTAGAATTCCCCAAATCACACAAATCTGGCTTGAAAACTTGTTTCTGGCTTGAAAACTTGTTTCTGAGTGCTTCTGTTGGAAAGTAACAGCCTAAATGACAACATGCTCTCAAAATGCTTCTCTCGGGCCGAAAAGCTCAAAAGTGACATTCTGCTGTTTTCGGACCAATTACTGATGCCAACTACATGAAACTGCTCTGGTAGTGTAGAATTCCCCAAATCACATCTGGCTTGAAAACTTGTTTCTGGCTTGAAAACTTGTTTCTGAGTGCTTCTGTTGGAAAGTAACAGCCTAAATGACAACATGCTCTCAAAATGCTTCTCTCGGGCCGAAAAGCTCAAAAGTGACATTCTGCTGTTTTCGGACCAATTACTGATGCCAACTACATGAAACTGCTCTGGTAGTGTAGAATTCCCCAAATCACACAAATCTGGCTTGAAAACTTGTTTCTGGCTTGAAAACTTGTTTCTGAGTGCTTCTGTTGGAAAGTAACAGCCTAAATGACAACATGCTCTCAAAATGCTTCTCTCGGGCCGAAAAGCTCAAAAGTGACATTCTGCTGTTTTCGGACCAATTACTGATGCCAACTACATGAAACTGCTCTGGTAGTGTAGAATTCCCCAAATCACATCTGGCTTGAAAACTTGTTTCTGGCTTGAAAACTTGTTTCTGAGTGCTTCTGTTGGAAAGTAACAGCCTAAATGACAACATGCTCTCAAAATGCTTCTCTCGGGCCGAAAAGCTCAAAAGTGACATTCTGCTGTTTTCGGACCAATTACTGATGCCAACTACATGAAACTGCTCTGCTAGTGTAGAATTCCCCAAATCACACGTTTCTGGCTTGAAAACTTGTTTCTGGCTTGAAAACTTGTTTCTGAGTGCTTCTGTTGGAAAGTAACAGCCTAAATGACAACATGCTCTCAAAATGCTTCTCTCGGGCCGAAAAGCTCAAAAGTGACATTCTGCTGTTTTCGGACCAATTACTGATGCCAACTACATGAAACTGCTCTGGTAGTGTAGAATTCCCCAAATCACACTTTCTGGCTTGAAAACTTGTTTCTGAGTGCTTCTGTTGGAAAGTAACAGCCTAAATGACAACATGCTCTCAAAATGCTTCTCTCGGGCCGAAAAGCTCAAAAGTGACATTCTGCTGTTTTCGGACCAATTACTGATGCCAACTACATGAAACTGCTCTGGTAGTGTAGAATTCCCCAAATCACATCTGGCTTGAAAACTTGTTTCTGGCTTGAAAACTTGTTTCTGAGTGCTTCTGTTGGAAAGTAACAGCCTAAATGACAACATGCTCTCAAAATGCTTCTCTCGGGCCGAAAAGCTCAAAAGTGACATTCTGCTGTTTTCGGACCAATTACTGATGCCAACTACATGAAACTGCTCTGGTAGTGTAGAATTCCCCAAATCACACATTCTGGCTTGAAAACTTGTTTCTGAGTGCTTCTGTTGGAAAGTAACAGCCTAAATGACAACATGCTCTCAAAATGCTTCTCTCGGGCCGAAAAGCTCAAAGTGACATTCTGCTGTTTTCGGACCAATTACTGATGCCAACTACATGAAACTGCTCTGGTAGTGTAGAATTCCCCAAATCACACAAATCTGGCTTGAAAACTTGTTTCTGGCTTGAAAACTTGTTTCTGAGTGCTTCTGTTGGAAAGTAACAGCCTAAATGACAACATGCTCTCAAAATGCTTCTCTCGGGCCGAAAAGCTCAAAAGTGACATTCTGCTGTTTTCGGACCAATTACTGATGCCAACTACATGAAACTGCTCTGGTAGTGTAGAATTCCCCAAATCACACAAATCTGGCTTGAAAACTTGTTTCTGAGTGCTTCTGTTGGAAAGTAACAGCCTAAATGACAACATGCTCTCAAAATGCTTCTCTCGGGCCGAAAAGCTCAAAAGTGACATTCTGCTGTTTTCGGACCAATTACTGATGCCAACTACATGAAACTGCTCTGGTAGTGTAGAATTCCCCAAATCACACGTTTCTGGCTTGAAAACTTGTTTCTGGCTTGAAAACTTGTTTCTGAGTGCTTCTGTTGGAAAGTAACAGCCTAAATGACAACATGCTCTCAAAATGCTTCTCTCGGGCCGAAAAGCTCAAAAGTGACATTCTGCTGTTTTCGGACCAATTACTGATGCCAACTACATGAAACTGCTCTGTAGTGTAGAATTCCCCAAATCACACATATCTGGCTTGAAAACTTGTTTCTGAGTGCTTCTGTTGGAAAGTAACAGCCTAAATGACAACATGCTCTCAAAATGCTTCTCTCGGCCGAAAAGCTCAAAAGTGACATTCTGCTGTTTTCGGACCAATTACTGATGCCAACTACATGAAACTGCTCTGGTAGTGTAGAATTCCCCAAATCACACAAATCTGGCTTGAAAACTTGTTTCTGGCTTGAAAACTTGTTTCTGAGTGCTTCTGTTGGAAAGTAACAGCCTAAATGACAACATGCTCTCAAAATGCTTCTCTCGGGCCGAAAAGCTCAAAAGTGACATTCTGCTGTTTTCGGACCAATTACTGATGCCAACTACATGAAACTGCTCTGGTAGTGTAGAATTCCCCAAATCACACAAATCTGGCTTGAAAACTTGTTTCTGGCTTGAAAACTTGTTTCTGAGTGCTTCTGTTGGAAAGTAACAGCCTAAATGACAACATGCTCTCAAAATGCTTCTCTCGGGCCGAAAAGCTCAAAAGTGACATTCTGCTGTTTTCGGACCAATTACTGATGCCAACTACATGAAACTGCTCTGGTAGTGTAGAATTCCCCAAATCACACATTCTGGCTTGAAAACTTGTTTCTGAGTGCTTCTGTTGGAAAGTAACAGCCTAAATGACAACATGCTCTCAAAATGCTTCTCTCGGGCCGAAAAGCTCAAAAGTGACATTCTGCTGTTTTCGGACCAATTACTGATGCCAACTACATGAAACTGCTCTGGTAGTGTAGAATTCCCCAAATCACACGTTTCTGGCTTGAAAACTTGTTTCTGGCTTGAAAACTTGTTTCTGAGTGCTTCTGTTGGAAAGTAACAGCCTAAATGACAACATGCTCTCAAAATGCTTCTCTCGGGCCGAAAAGCTCAAAAGTGACATTCTGCTGTTTTCGGACCAATTACTGATGCCAACTACATGAAACTGCTCTGGTAGTGTAGAATTCCCCAAATCACACATATCTGGCTTGAAAACTTGTTTCTGAGTGCTTCTGTTGGAAAGTAACAGCCTAAATGACAACATGCTCTCAAAATGCTTCTCTCGGGCCGAAAAGCTCAAAAGTGACATTCTGCTGTTTTCGGACCAATTACTGATGCCAACTACATGAAACTGCTCTGGTAGTGTAGAATTCCCCAAATCACACTCTGGCTTGAAAACTTGTTTCTGGCTTGAAAACTTGTTTCTGAGTGCTTCTGTTGGAAAGTAACAGCCTAAATGACAACATGCTCTCAAAATGCTTCTCTCGGGCCGAAAAGCTCAAAAGTGACATTCTGCTGTTTTCGGACCAATTACTGATGCCAACTACATGAAACTGCTCTGGTAGTGTAGAATTCCCCAAATCACAATCTGGCTTGAAAACTTGTTTCTGAGTGCTTCTGTTGGAAAGTAACAGCCTAAATGACAACATGCTCTCAAAATGCTTCTCTCGGGCCGAAAAGCTCAAAAGTGACATTCTGCTGTTTTCGGACCAATTACTGATGCCAACTACATGAAACTGCTCTGTAGTGTAGAATTCCCCAAATCACACAAATCTGGCTTGAAAACTTGTTTCTGGCTTGAAAACTTGTTTCTGAGTGCTTCTGTTGGAAAGTAACAGCCTAAATGACAACATGCTCTCAAAATGCTTCTCTCGGGCCGAAAAGCTCAAAAGTGACATTCTGCTGTTTTCGGACCAATTACTGATGCCAACTACATGAAACTGCTCTGGTAGTGTAGAATTCCCCAAATCACACAAATCTGGCTTGAAAACTTGTTTCTGGCTTGAAAACTTGTTTCTGAGTGCTTCTGTTGGAAAGTAACAGCCTAAATGACAACATGCTCTCAAAATGCTTCTCTCGGGCCGAAAAGCTCAAAAGTGACATTCTGCTGTTTTCGGACCAATTACTGATGCCAACTACATGAAACTGCTCTGGTAGTGTAGAATTCCCCAAATCACTTGTTTCTGGCTTGAAAACTTGTTTCTGAGTGCTTCTGTTGGAAAGTAACAGCCTAAATGACAACATGCTCTCAAAATGCTTCTCTCGGGCCGAAAAGCTCAAAAGTGACATTCTGCTGTTTTCGGACCAATTACTGATGCCAACTACATGAAACTGCTCTGGTAGTGTAGAATTCCCCAAATCACACAAATCTGGCTTGAAAACTTGTTTCTGGCTTGAAAACTTGTTTCTGAGTGCTTCTGTTGGAAAGTAACAGCCTAAATGACAACATGCTCTCAAAATGCTTCTCTCGGGCCGAAAAGCTCAAAAGTGACATTCTGCTGTTTTCGGACCAATTACTGATGCCAACTACATGAAACTGCTCTGGTAGTGTAGAATTCCCCAAATCACACGTTTCTGGCTTGAAAACTTGTTTCTGGCTTGAAAACTTGTTTCTGAGTGCTTCTGTTGGAAAGTAACAGCCTAAATGACAACATGCTCTCAAAATGCTTCTCTCGGGCCGAAAAGCTCAAAAGTGACATTCTGCTGTTTTCGGACCAATTACTGATGCCAACTACATGAAACTGCTCTGCTAGTGTAGAATTCCCCAAATCACACTTTCTGGCTTGAAAACTTGTTTCTGAGTGCTTCTGTTGGAAAGTAACAGCCTAAATGACAACATGCTCTCAAAATGCTTCTCTCGGGCCGAAAAGCTCAAAAGTGACATTCTGCTGTTTTCGGACCAATTACTGATGCCAACTACATGAAACTGCTCTGGTAGTGTAGAATTCCCCAAATCACACAAATCTGGCTTGAAAACTTGTTTCTGGCTTGAAAACTTGTTTCTGAGTGCTTCTGTTGGAAAGTAACAGCCTAAATGACAACATGCTCTCAAAATGCTTCTCTCGGGCCGAAAAGCTCAAAAGTGACATTCTGCTGTTTTCGGACCAATTACTGATGCCAACTACATGAAACTGCTCTGGTAGTGTAGAATTCCCCAAATCACAAATCTGGCTTGAAAACTTGTTTCTGGCTTGAAAACTTGTTTCTGAGTGCTTCTGTTGGAAAGTAACAGCCTAAATGACAACATGCTCTCAAAATGCTTCTCTCGGGCCGAAAAGCTCAAAAGTGACATTCTGCTGTTTTCGGACCAATTACTGATGCCAACTACATGAAACTGCTCTGGTAGTGTAGAATTCCCCAAATCACACAAATCTGGCTTGAAAACTTGTTTCTGAGTGCTTCTGTTGGAAAGTAACAGCCTAAATGACAACATGCTCTCAAAATGCTTCTCTCGGGCCGAAAAGCTCAAAAGTGACATTCTGCTGTTTTCGGACCAATTACTGATGCCAACTACATGAAACTGCTCTGGTAGTGTAGAATTCCCCAAATCACACGTTTCTGGCTTGAAAACTTGTTTCTGGCTTGAAAACTTGTTTCTGAGTGCTTCTGTTGGAAAGTAACAGCCTAAATGACAACATGCTCTCAAAATGCTTCTCTCGGGCCGAAAAGCTCAAAAGTGACATTCTGCTGTTTTCGGACCAATTACTGATGCCAACTACATGAAACTGCTCTGCTAGTGTAGAATTCCCCAAATCACACAAATCTGGCTTGAAAACTTGTTTCTGGCTTGAAAACTTGTTTCTGAGTGCTTCTGTTGGAAAGTAACAGCCTAAATGACAACATGCTCTCAAAATGCTTCTCTCGGGCCGAAAAGCTCAAAAGTGACATTCTGCTGTTTTCGGACCAATTACTGATGCCAACTACATGAAACTGCTCTGGTAGTGTAGAATTCCCCAAATCACATTCTGGCTTGAAAACTTGTTTCTGAGTGCTTCTGTTGGAAAGTAACAGCCTAAATGACAACATGCTCTCAAAATGCTTCTCTCGGGCCGAAAAGCTCAAAAGTGACATTCTGCTGTTTTCGGACCAATTACTGATGCCAACTACATGAAACTGCTCTGGTAGTGTAGAATTCCCCAAATCACACAATCTGGCTTGAAAACTTGTTTCTGGCTTGAAAACTTGTTTCTGAGTGCTTCTGTTGGAAAGTAACAGCCTAAATGACAACATGCTCTCAAAATGCTTCTCTCGGGCCGAAAAGCTCAAAAGTGACATTCTGCTGTTTTCGGACCAATTACTGATGCCAACTACATGAAACTGCTCTGGTAGTGTAGAATTCCCCAAATCACACAAATCTGGCTTGAAAACTTGTTTCTGGCTTGAAAACTTGTTTCTGAGTGCTTCTGTTGGAAAGTAACAGCCTAAATGACAACATGCTCTCAAAATGCTTCTCTCGGGCCGAAAAGCTCAAAAGTGACATTCTGCTGTTTTCGGACCAATTACTGATGCCAACTACATGAAACTGCTCTGGTAGTGTAGAATTCCCCAAATCACACAAATCTGGCTTGAAAACTTGTTTCTGAGTGCTTCTGTTGGAAAGTAACAGCCTAAATGACAACATGCTCTCAAAATGCTTCTCTCGGGCCGAAAAGCTCAAAAGTGACATTCTGCTGTTTTCGGACCAATTACTGATGCCAACTACATGAAACTGCTCTGGTAGTGTAGAATTCCCCAAATCACACTTCTGGCTTGAAAACTTGTTTCTGGCTTGAAAACTTGTTTCTGAGTGCTTCTGTTGGAAAGTAACAGCCTAAATGACAACATGCTCTCAAAATGCTTCTCTCGGGCCGAAAAGCTCAAAAGTGACATTCTGCTGTTTTCGGACCAATTACTGATGCCAACTACATGAAACTGCTCTGTAGTGTAGAATTCCCCAAATCACACATCTGGCTTGAAAACTTGTTTCTGGCTTGAAAACTTGTTTCTGAGTGCTTCTGTTGGAAAGTAACAGCCTAAATGACAACATGCTCTCAAAATGCTTCTCTCGGGCCGAAAAGCTCAAAAGTGACATTCTGCTGTTTTCGGACCAATTACTGATGCCAACTACATGAAACTGCTCTGTAGTGTAGAATTCCCAAATCACACAAATCTGGCTTGAAAACTTGTTTCTGAGTGCTTCTGTTGGAAAGTAACAGCCTAAATGACAACATGCTCTCAAAATGCTTCTCTCGGGCCGAAAAGCTCAAAAGTGACATTCTGCTGTTTTCGGACCAATTACTGATGCCAACTACATGAAACTGCTCTGGTAGTGTAGAATTCCCCAAATCACACGTTTCTGGCTTGAAAACTTGTTTCTGGCTTGAAAACTTGTTTCTGAGTGCTTCTGTTGGAAAGTAACAGCCTAAATGACAACATGCTCTCAAAATGCTTCTCTCGGGCCGAAAAGCTCAAAAGTGACATTCTGCTGTTTTCGGACCAATTACTGATGCCAACTACATGAAACTGCTCTAGTGTAGAATTCCCCAAATCACACAAATCTGGCTTGAAAACTTGTTTCTGGCTTGAAAACTTGTTTCTGAGTGCTTCTGTTGGAAAGTAACAGCCTAAATGACAACATGCTCTCAAAATGCTTCTCTCGGGCCGAAAAGCTCAAAAGTGACATTCTGCTGTTTTCGGACCAATTACTGATGCCAACTACATGAAACTGCTCTGGTAGTGTAGAATTCCCCAAATCACACGTTTCTGGCTTGAAAACTTGTTTCTGAGTGCTTCTGTTGGAAAGTAACAGCCTAAATGACAACATGCTCTCAAAATGTTTCTCTCGGGCCGAAAAGCTCAAAAGTGACATTCTGCTGTTTTCGGACCAATTACTGATGCCAACTACATGAAACTGCTCTGGTAGTGTAGAATTCCCCAAATCACACAAATCTGGCTTGAAAACTTGTTTCTGGCTTGAAATGTTTCTGAGTGCTTCTGTTGGAAAGTAACAGCCTAAATGACAACATGCTCTCAAAATGCTTCTCTCGGGCCGAAAAGCTCAAAAGTGACATTCTGCTGTTTTCGGACCAATTACTGATGCCAACTACATGAAACTGCTCTGGTAGTGTAGAATTCCCCAAATCACACTTGAAAATCTGGCTTGAAAACTTGTTTCTGAGTGCTTCTGTTGGAAAGTAACAGCCTAAATGACAACATGCTCTCAAAATGCTTCTCTCGGGCCGAAAAGCTCAAAAGTGACATTCTGCTGTTTTCGGACCAATTACTGATGCCAACTACATGAAACTGCTCTAGTGTAGAATTCCCCAAATCACACAAATCTGGCTTGAAAACTTGTTTCTGGCTTGAAAACTTGTTTCTGAGTGCTTCTGTTGGAAAGTAACAGCCTAAATGACAACATGCTCTCAAAATGCTTCTCTCGGGCCGAAAAGCTCAAAAGTGACATTCTGCTGTTTTCGGACCAATTACTGATGCCAACTACATGAAACTGCTCTGGTAGTGTAGAATTCCCCAAATCACACATCTGGCTTGAAAACTTGTTTCTGGCTTGAAAACTTGTTTCTGAGTGCTTCTGTTGGAAAGTAACAGCCTAAATGACAACATGCTCTCAAAATGCTTCTCTCGGGCCGAAAAGCTCAAAAGTGACATTCTGCTGTTTTCGGACCAATTACTGATGCCAACTACATGAAACTGCTCTGGTAGTGTAGAATTCCCCAAATCACACATCTGGCTTGAAAACTTGTTTCTGGCTTGAAAACTTGTTTCTGAGTGCTTCTGTTGGAAAGTAACAGCCTAAATGACAACATGCTCTCAAAATGCTTCTCTCGGGCCGAAAAGCTCAAAAGTGACATTCTGCTGTTTTCGGACCAATTACTGATGCCAACTACATGAAACTGCTCTGGTAGTGTAGAATTCCCCAAATCACACGTTTCTGGCTTGAAAACTTGTTTCTGGCTTGAAAACTTGTTTCTGAGTGCTTCTGTTGGAAAGTAACAGCCTAAATGACAACATGCTCTCAAAATGCTTCTCTCGGGCCGAAAAGCTCAAAAGTGACATTCTGCTGTTTTCGGACCAATTACTGATGCCAACTACATGAAACTGCTCTGGTATGTAATTCCCAAATCACACAATCTGGCTTGAAAACTTGTTTCTGAGTGCTTCTGTTGGAAAGTAACAGCCTAAATGACAACATGCTCTCAAAATGCTTCTCTCGGGCCGAAAAGCTCAAAAGTGACATTCTGCTGTTTTCGGACCAATTACTGATGCCAACTACATGAAACTGCTCTGGTAGTGTAGAATTCCCCAAATCACACAATCTGGCTTGAAAACTTGTTCTGGCTTGAAAACTTGTTTCTGAGTGCTTCTGTTGGAAAGTAACAGCCTAAATGACAACATGCTCTCAAAATGCTTCTCTCGGGCCGAAAAGCTCAAAAGTGACATTCTGCTGTTTTCGGACCAATTACTGATGCCAACTACATGAAACTGCTCTGGTAGTGTAGAATTCCCCAAATCACACAAATCTGGCTTGAAAACTTGTTTCTGGCTTGAAAACTTGTTTCTGAGTGCTTCTGTTGGAAAGTAACAGCCTAAATGACAACATGCTCTCAAAATGCTTCTCTCGGGCCGAAAAGCTCAAAAGTGACATTCTGCTGTTTTCGGACCAATTACTGATGCCAACTACATGAAACTGCTCTGGTAGTGTAGAATTCCCCAAATCACACTTTCTGGCTTGAAAACTTGTTTCTGAGTGCTTCTGTTGGAAAGTAACAGCCTAAATGACAACATGCTCTCAAAATGCTTCTCTCGGGCCGAAAAGCTCAAAAGTGACATTCTGCTGTTTTCGGACCAATTACTGATGCCAACTACATGAAACTGCTCTGGTAGTGTAGAATTCCCCAAATCACACAATCTGGCTTGAAAACTTGTTTCTGCTTGAAACTTGTTTCTGAGTGCTTCTGTTGGAAAGTAACAGCCTAAATGACAACATGCTCTCAAAATGCTTCTCTCGGGCCGAAAAGCTCAAAAGTGACATTCTGCTGTTTTCGGACCAATTACTGATGCCAACTACATGAAACTGCTCTGGTAGTGTAGAATTCCCCAAATCACACAATCTGGCTTGAAAACTTGTTTCTGGCTTGAAAACTTGTTTCTGAGTGCTTCTGTTGGAAAGTAACAGCCTAAATGACAACATGCTCTCAAAATGCTTCTCTCGGGCCGAAAAGCTCAAAAGTGACATTCTGCTGTTTTCGGACCAATTACTGATGCCAACTACATGAAACTGCTCTGGTAGTGTAGAATTCCCCAAATCACATCTGGCTTGAAAACTTGTTTCTGGCTTGAAAACTTGTTTCTGAGTGCTTCTGTTGGAAAGTAACAGCCTAAATGACAACATGCTCTCAAAATGCTTCTCTCGGGCCGAAAAGCTCAAAAGTGACATTCTGCTGTTTTCGGACCAATTACTGATGCCAACTACATGAAACTGCTCTGTAGTGTAGAATTCCCCAAATCACACGTTTCTGGCTTGAAAACTTGTTTCTGGCTTGAAAACTTGTTTCTGAGTGCTTCTGTTGGAAAGTAACAGCCTAAATGACAACATGCTCTCAAAATGCTTCTCTCGGGCCGAAAAGCTCAAAAGTGACATTCTGCTGTTTTCGGACCAATTACTGATGCCAACTACATGAAACTGCTCTGGTAGTGTAGAATTCCCCAAATCACACAAATCTGGCTTGAAAACTTGTTTCTGGCTTGAAAACTTGTTTCTGAGTGCTTCTGTTGGAAAGTAACAGCCTAAATGACAACATGCTCTCAAAATGCTTCTCTCGGGCCGAAAAGCTCAAAAGTGACATTCTGCTGTTTTCGGACCAATTACTGATGCCAACTACATGAAACTGCTCTGGTAGTGTAGAATTCCCCAAATCACACAAATCTGGCTTGAAAACTTGTTTCTGGCTTGAAAACTTGTTTCTGAGTGCTTCTGTTGGAAAGTAACAGCCTAAATGACAACATGCTCTCAAATGCTTCTCTCGGGCCGAAAAGCTCAAAAGTGACATTCTGCTGTTTTCGGACCAATTACTGATGCCAACTACATGAAACTGCTCTGTAGTGTAGAATTCCCCAAATCACACATCTGGCTTGAAAACTTGTTTCTGGCTTGAAAACTTGTTTCTGAGTGCTTCTGTTGGAAAGTAACAGCCTAAATGACAACATGCTCTCAAAATGCTTCTCTCGGGCCGAAAAGCTCAAAAGTGACATTCTGCTGTTTTCGGACCAATTACTGATGCCAACTACATGAAACTGCTCTGGTAGTGTAGAATTCCCCAAATCACACAAATCTGGCTTGAAAACTTGTTTCTGGCTTGAAAACTTGTTTCTGAGTGCTTCTGTTGGAAAGTAACAGCCTAAATGACAACATGCTCTCAAAATGCTTCTCTCGGGCCGAAAAGCTCAAAAGTGACATTCTGCTGTTTTCGGACCAATTACTGATGCCAACTACATGAAACTGCTCTGGTAGTGTAGAATTCCCCAAATCACACATATCTGGCTTGAAAACTTGTTTCTGAGTGCTTCTGTTGGAAAGTAACAGCCTAAATGACAACATGCTCTCAAAATGCTTCTCTCGGGCCGAAAAGCTCAAAAGTGACATTCTGCTGTTTTCGGACCAATTACTGATGCCAACTACATGAAACTGCTCTGGTAGTGTAGAATTCCCCAAATCACACAAATCTGGCTTGAAAACTTGTTTCTGGCTTGAAAACTTGTTTCTGAGTGCTTCTGTTGGAAAGTAACAGCCTAAATGACAACATGCTCTCAAAATGCTTCTCTCGGGCCGAAAAGCTCAAAAGTGACATTCTGCTGTTTTCGGACCAATTACTGATGCCAACTACATGAAACTGCTCTGTAGTGTAGAATTCCCCAAATCACACATCTGGCTTGAAAACTGTTTCTGGCTTGAAAACTTGTTTCTGAGTGCTTCTGTTGGAAAGTAACAGCCTAAATGACAACATGCTCTCAAAATGCTTCTCTCGGGCCGAAAAGCTCAAAAGTGACATTCTGCTGTTTTCGGACCAATTACTGATGCCAACTACATGAAACTGCTCTGGTAGTGTAGAATTCCCCAAATCACACATCTGGCTTGAAAACTTGTTTCTGGCTTGAAAACTTGTTTCTGAGTGCTTCTGTTGGAAAGTAACAGCCTAAATGACAACATGCTCTCAAAATGCTTCTCTCGGGCCGAAAAGCTCAAAAGTGACATTCTGCTGTTTTCGGACCAATTACTGATGCCAACTACATGAAACTGCTCTGGTAGTGTAGAATTCCCCAAATCACACGTTCTGGCTTGAAAACTTGTTTCTGGCTTGAAAACTTGTTTCTGAGTGCTTCTGTTGGAAAGTAACAGCCTAAATGACAACATGCTCTCAAAATGCTTCTCTCGGGCCGAAAAGCTCAAAAGTGACATTCTGCTGTTTTCGGACCAATTACTGATGCCAACTACATGAAACTGCTCTGGTAGTGTAGAATTCCCCAAATCACACAAATCTGGCTTGAAAACTTGTTTCTGGCTTGAAAACTTGTTTCTGAGTGCTTCTGTTGGAAAGTAACAGCCTAAATGACAACATGCTCTCAAAATGCTTCTCTCGGGCCGAAAAGCTCAAAAGTGACATTCTGCTGTTTTCGGACCAATTACTGATGCCAACTACATGAAACTGCTCTGGTAGTGTAGAATTCCCAAATCACACAATCTGGCTTGAAAACTTGTTTCTGGCTTGAAAACTTGTTTCTGAGTGCTTCTGTTGGAAAGTAACAGCCTAAATGACAACATGCTCTCAAAATGCTTCTCTCGGGCCGAAAAGCTCAAAAGTGACATTCTGCTGTTTTCGGACCAATTACTGATGCCAACTACATGAAACTGCTCTGTAGTGTAGAATTCCCCAAATCACACAAATCTGGCTTGAAAACTTGTTTCTGGCTTGAAAACTTGTTTCTGAGTGCTTCTGTTGGAAAGTAACAGCCTAAATGACAACATGCTCTCAAAATGCTTCTCTCGGGCCGAAAAGCTCAAAAGTGACATTCTGCTGTTTTCGGACCAATTACTGATGCCAACTACATGAAACTGCTCTGGTAGTGTAGAATTCCCCAAATCACACTCTGGCTTGAAAACTTGTTTCTGGCTTGAAAACTTGTTTCTGAGTGCTTCTGTTGGAAAGTAACAGCCTAAATGACAACATGCTCTCAAAATGCTTCTCTCGGGCCGAAAAGCTCAAAAGTGACATTCTGCTGTTTTCGGACCAATTACTGATGCCAACTACATGAAACTGCTCTGGTAGTGTAGAATTCCCCAAATCACACATCTGGCTTGTGTTTCTGGCTTGAAAACTTGTTTCTGAGTGCTTCTGTTGGAAAGTAACAGCCTAAATGACAACATGCTCTCAAAATGCTTCTCTCGGGCCGAAAAGCTCAAAAGTGACATTCTGCTGTTTTCGGACCAATTACTGATGCCAACTACATGAAACTGCTCTGGTAGTGTAGAATTCCCCAAATCACACGTTTCTGGCTTGAAAACTTGTTTCTGGCTTGAAAACTTGTTTCTGAGTGCTTCTGTTGGAAAGTAACAGCCTAAATGACAACATGCTCTCAAAATGCTTCTCTCGGGCCGAAAAGCTCAAAAGTGACATTCTGCTGTTTTCGGACCAATTACTGATGCCAACTACATGAAACTGCTCTGGTAGTGTAGAATTCCCCAAATCACACGTTTCTGGCTTGAAAACTTGTTTCTGAGTGCTTCTGTTGGAAAGTAACAGCCTAAATGACAACATGCTCTCAAAATGCTTCTCTCGGGCCGAAAAGCTCAAAAGTGACATTCTGCTGTTTTCGGACCAATTACTGATGCCAACTACATGAAACTGCTCTGGTAGTGTAGAATTCCCCAAATCACACAAATCTGGCTTGAAAACTTGTTTCTGGCTTGAAAACTTGTTTCTGAGTGCTTCTGTTGGAAAGTAACAGCCTAAATGACAACATGCTCTCAAAATGCTTCTCTCGGGCCGAAAAGCTCAAAAGTGACATTCTGCTGTTTTCGGACCAATTACTGATGCCAACTACATGAAACTGCTCTGGTAGTGTAGAATTCCCCAAATCACATCTGGCTTGAAAACTTGTTTCTGGCTTGAAAACTTGTTTCTGAGTGCTTCTGTTGGAAAGTAACAGCCTAAATGACAACATGCTCTCAAAATGCTTCTCTCGGGCCGAAAAGCTCAAAAGTGACATTCTGCTGTTTTCGGACCAATTACTGATGCCAACTACATGAAACTGCTCTGGTAGTGTAGAATTCCCCAAATCACACGTTTCTGGCTTGAAAACTTGTTTCTCTGAGTGCTTCTGTTGGAAAGTAACAGCCTAAATGACAACATGCTCTCAAAATGCTTCTCTCGGGCCGAAAAGCTCAAAAGTGACATTCTGCTGTTTTCGGACCAATTACTGATGCCAACTACATGAAACTGCTCTGGTAGTGTAGAATTCCCCAAATCACACAAATCTGGCTTGAAAACTTGTTTCTGGCTTGAAAACTTGTTTCTGAGTGCTTCTGTTGGAAAGTAACAGCCTAAATGACAACATGCTCTCAAAATGCTTCTCTCGGGCCGAAAAGCTCAAAAGTGACATTCTGCTGTTTTCGGACCAATTACTGATGCCAACTACATGAAACTGCTCTGTAGTGTAGAATTCCCCAAATCACACAATCTGGCTTGAAAACTTGTTTCTGGCTTGAAAACTTGTTTCTGAGTGCTTCTGTTGGAAAGTAACAGCCTAAATGACAACATGCTCTCAAAATGCTTCTCTCGGGCCGAAAAGCTCAAAAGTGACATTCTGCTGTTTTCGGACCAATTACTGATGCCAACTACATGAAACTGCTCTGGTAGTGTAGAATTCCCCAAATCACACGTTCTGGCTTGAAAACTTGTTTCTGGCTTGAAAACTTGTTTCTGAGTGCTTCTGTTGGAAAGTAACAGCCTAAATGACAACATGCTCTCAAAATGCTTCTCTCGGGCCGAAAAGCTCAAAAGTGACATTCTGCTGTTTTCGGACCAATTACTGATGCCAACTACATGAAACTGCTCTGGTAGTGTAGAATTCCCCAAATCACACATATCTGGCTTGAAAACTTGTTTCTGAGTGCTTCTGTTGGAAAGTAACAGCCTAAATGACAACATGCTCTCAAAATGCTTCTCTCGGGCCGAAAAGCTCAAAAGTGACATTCTGCTGTTTTCGGACCAATTACTGATGCCAACTACATGAAACTGCTCTGGTAGTGTAGAATTCCCCAAATCACACAAATCTGGCTTGAAAACTTGTTCAGGCTTGAAAACTTGTTTCTGAGTGCTTCTGTTGGAAAGTAACAGCCTAAATGACAACATGCTCTCAAAATGCTTCTCTCGGGCCGAAAAGCTCAAAAGTGACATTCTGCTGTTTTCGGACCAATTACTGATGCCAACTACATGAAACTGCTCTGTAGTGTAGAATTCCCCAAATCACACAAATCTGGCTTGAAAACTTGTTTCTGGCTTGAAAACTTGTTTCTGAGTGCTTCTGTTGGAAAGTAACAGCCTAAATGACAACATGCTCTCAAAATGCTTCTCTCGGGCCGAAAAGCTCAAAAGTGACATTCTGCTGTTTTCGGACCAATTACTGATGCCAACTACATGAAACTGCTCTGGTAGTGTAGAATTCCCCAAATCACACAAATCTGGCTTGAAAACTTGTTTCTGAGTGCTTCTGTTGGAAAGTAACAGCCTAAATGACAACATGCTCTCAAAATGCTTCTCTCGGGCCGAAAAGCTCAAAAGTGACATTCTGCTTTTCGGACCAATTACTGATGCCAACTACATGAAACTGCTCTGGTAGTGTAGAATTCCCCAAATCACACTCTGGCTTGAAAACTTGTTTCTGGCTTGAAAACTTGTTTCTGAGTGCTTCTGTTGGAAAGTAACAGCCTAAATGACAACATGCTCTCAAAATGCTTCTCTCGGGCCGAAAAGCTCAAAAGTGACATTCTGCTGTTTTCGGACCAATTACTGATGCCAACTACATGAAACTGCTCTGGTAGTGTAGAATTCCCCAAATCACACTCTGGCTTGAAAACTTGTTTCTGAGTGCTTCTGTTGGAAAGTAACAGCCTAAATGACAACATGCTCTCAAAATGCTTCTCTCGGGCCGAAAAGCTCAAAAGTGACATTCTGCTGTTTTCGGACCAATTACTGATGCCAACTACATGAAACTGCTCTGGTAGTGTAGAATTCCCCAAATCACACAAATCTGGCTTGAAAACTTGTTTCTGGCTTGAAAACTTGTTTCTGAGTGCTTCTGTTGGAAAGTAACAGCCTAAATGACAACATGCTCTCAAAATGCTTCTCTCGGGCCGAAAAGCTCAAAAGTGACATTCTGCTGTTTTCGGACCAATTACTGATGCCAACTACATGAAACTGCTCTGGTAGTGTAGAATTCCCCAAATCACACTCTGGCTTGAAAACTTGTTTCTGGCTTGAAAACTTGTTTCTGAGTGCTTCTGTTGGAAAGTAACAGCCTAAATGACAACATGCTCTCAAAATGCTTCTCTCGGGCCGAAAAGCTCAAAAGTGACATTCTGCTGTTTTCGGACCAATTACTGATGCCAACTACATGAAACTGCTCTGGTAGTGTAGAATTCCCCAAATCACATCTGGCTTGAAAACTTGTTTCTGGCTTGAAAACTTGTTTCTGAGTGCTTCTGTTGGAAAGTAACAGCCTAAATGACAACATGCTCTCAAAATGCTTCTCTCGGGCCGAAAAGCTCAAAAGTGACATTCTGCTGTTTTCGGACCAATTACTGATGCCAACTACATGAAACTGCTCTGGTAGTGTAGAATTCCCCAAATCACTGGCTTGAAAACTTGTTTCTGGCTTGAAAACTTGTTTCTGAGTGCTTCTGTTGGAAAGTAACAGCCTAAATGACAACATGCTCTCAAAATGCTTCTCTCGGGCCGAAAAGCTCAAAAGTGACATTCTGCTGTTTTCGGACCAATTACTGATGCCAACTACATGAAACTGCTCTGGTAGTGTAGAATTCCCCAAATCACACGTTTCTGGCTTGAAAACTTGTTTCTGGCTTGAAAACTTGTTTCTGAGTGCTTCTGTTGGAAAGTAACAGCCTAAATGACAACATGCTCTCAAAATGCTTCTCTCGGGCCGAAAAGCTCAAAAGTGACATTCTGCTGTTTTCGGACCAATTACTGATGCCAACTACATGAAACTGCTCTGGTAGTGTAGAATTCCCCAAATCACACAATCTGGCTTGAAAACTTGTTTCTGAGTGCTTCTGTTGGAAAGTAACAGCCTAAATGACAACATGCTCTCAAAATGCTTCTCTCGGGCCGAAAAGCTCAAAAGTGACATTCTGCTGTTTTCGGACCAATTACTGATGCCAACTACATGAAACTGCTCTGGTAGTGTAGAATTCCCCAAATCACACTCTGGCTTGAAAACTTGTTTCTGGCTTGAAAACTTGTTTCTGAGTGCTTCTGTTGGAAAGTAACAGCCTAAATGACAACATGCTCTCAAAATGCTTCTCTCGGGCCGAAAAGCTCAAAAGTGACATTCTGCTGTTTTCGGACCAATTACTGATGCCAACTACATGAAACTGCTCTGGTAGTGTAGAATTCCCCAAATCACACGTTTCTGGCTTGAAAACTTGTTCTGGCTTGAAAACTTGTTTCTGAGTGCTTCTGTTGGAAAGTAACAGCCTAAATGACAACATGCTCTCAAAATGCTTCTCTCGGGCCGAAAAGCTCAAAAGTGACATTCTGCTGTTTTCGGACCAATTACTGATGCCAACTACATGAAACTGCTCTGGTAGTGTAGAATTCCCCAAATCACACATCTGGCTTGAAAACTTGTTTCTGGCTTGAAAACTTGTTTCTGAGTGCTTCTGTTGGAAAGTAACAGCCTAAATGACAACATGCTCTCAAAATGCTTCTCTCGGGCCGAAAAGCTCAAAAGTGACATTCTGCTGTTTTCGGACCAATTACTGATGCCAACTACATGAAACTGCTCTGGTAGTGTAGAATTCCCCAAATCACACAAATCTGGCTTGAAAACTTGTTTCTGAGTGCTTCTGTTGGAAAGTAACAGCCTAAATGACAACATGCTCTCAAAATGCTTCTCTCGGGCCGAAAAGCTCAAAAGTGACATTCTGCTGTTTTCGGACCAATTACTGATGCCAACTACATGAAACTGCTCTGGTAGTGTAGAATTCCCCAAATCACACATCTGGCTTGAAAACTTGTTTCTGGCTTGAAAACTTGTTTCTGAGTGCTTCTGTTGGAAAGTAACAGCCTAAATGACAACATGCTCTCAAAATGCTTCTCTCGGGCCGAAAAGCTCAAAAGTGACATTCTGCTGTTTTCGGACCAATTACTGATGCCAACTACATGAAACTGCTCTGGTAGTGTAGAATTCCCCAAATCACACATCTGGCTTGAAAACTTGTTCTGGCTTGAAAACTTGTTTCTGAGTGCTTCTGTTGGAAAGTAACAGCCTAAATGACAACATGCTCTCAAAATGCTTCTCTCGGGCCGAAAAGCTCAAAAGTGACATTCTGCTGTTTTCGGACCAATTACTGATGCCAACTACATGAAACTGCTCTGGTAGTGTAGAATTCCCCAAATCACACGTTTCTGGCTTGAAAACTTGTTTCTGGCTTGAAAACTTGTTTCTGAGTGCTTCTGTTGGAAAGTAACAGCCTAAATGACAACATGCTCTCAAAATGCTTCTCTCGGGCCGAAAAGCTCAAAAGTGACATTCTGCTGTTTTCGGACCAATTACTGATGCCAACTACATGAAACTGCTCTGGTGTGTAGAATTCCCCAAATCACACAATCTGGCTTGAAAACTTGTTTCTGGCTTGAAAACTTGTTTCTGAGTGCTTCTGTTGGAAAGTAACAGCCTAAATGACAACATGCTCTCAAAATGCTTCTCTCGGGCCGAAAAGCTCAAAAGTGACATTCTGCTGTTTTCGGACCAATTACTGATGCCAACTACATGAAACTGCTCTGGTAGTGTAGAATTCCCCAAATCACACGTTTCTGGCTTGAAAACTTGTTTCTGAGTGCTTCTGTTGGAAAGTAACAGCCTAAATGACAACATGCTCTCAAAATGCTTCTCTGGGCCGAAAAGCTCAAAAGTGACATTCTGCTGTTTTCGGACCAATTACTGATGCCAACTACATGAAACTGCTCTGGTAGTGTAGAATTCCCCAAATCACACAAATCTGGCTTGAAAACTTGTTTCTGGCTTGAAAACTTGTTTCTGAGTGCTTCTGTTGGAAAGTAACAGCCTAAATGACAACATGCTCTCAAAATGCTTCTCTCGGGCCGAAAAGCTCAAAAGTGACATTCTGCTGTTTTCGGACCAATTACTGATGCCAACTACATGAAACTGCTCTGGTAGTGTAGAATTCCCCAAATCACACGTTTCTGGCTTGAAAACTTGTTTCTGGCTTGAAAACTTGTTTCTGAGTGCTTCTGTTGGAAAGTAACAGCCTAAATGACAACATGCTCTCAAAATGCTTCTCTCGGGCCGAAAAGCTCAAAAGTGACATTCTGCTGTTTTCGGACCAATTACTGATGCCAACTACATGAAACTGCTCTTAGTGTAGAATTCCCCAAATCACAAATCTGGCTTGAAAACTTGTTTCTGGCTTGAAAACTTGTTTCTGAGTGCTTCTGTTGGAAAGTAACAGCCTAAATGACAACATGCTCTCAAAATGCTTCTCTCGGGCCGAAAAGCTCAAAAGTGACATTCTGCTGTTTTCGGACCAATTACTGATGCCAACTACATGAAACTGCTCTGGTAGTGTAGAATTCCCCAAATCACATTCTGGCTTGAAAACTTGTTTCTGAGTGCTTCTGTTGGAAAGTAACAGCCTAAATGACAACATGCTCTCAAATGCTTCTCTCGGGCCGAAAAGCTCAAAAGTGACATTCTGCTGTTTTCGGACCAATTACTGATGCCAACTACATGAAACTGCTCTGGTAGTGTAGAATTCCCCAAATCACACAAATCTGGCTTGAAAACTTGTTTCTGGCTTGAAAACTTGTTTCTGAGTGCTTCTGTTGGAAAGTAACAGCCTAAATGACAACATGCTCTCAAAATGCTTCTCTCGGGCCGAAAAGCTCAAAAGTGACATTCTGCTGTTTTCGGACCAATTACTGATGCCAACTACATGAAACTGCTCTGCTAGTGTAGAATTCCCCAAATCACACAAATCTGGCTTGAAAACTTGTTTCTGGCTTGAAAACTTGTTTCTGAGTGCTTCTGTTGGAAAGTAACAGCCTAAATGACAACATGCTCTCAAAATGCTTCTCTCGGGCCGAAAAGCTCAAAAGTGACATTCTGCTGTTTTCGGACCAATTACTGATGCCAACTACATGAAACTGCTCTGGTAGTGTAGAATTCCCCAAATCACACAAATCTGGCTTGAAAACTTGTTTCTGAGTGCTTCTGTTGGAAAGTAACAGCCTAAATGACAACATGCTCTCAAAATGCTTCTCTCGGGCCGAAAAGCTCAAAAGTGACATTCTGCTGTTTTCGGACCAATTACTGATGCCAACTACATGAAACTGCTCTGGTAGTGTAGAATTCCCCAAATCACACGTTTCTGGCTTGAAAACTTGTTTCTGGCTTGAAAACTTGTTTCTGAGTGCTTCTGTTGGAAAGTAACAGCCTAAATGACAACATGCTCTCAAAATGCTTCTCTCGGGCCGAAAAGCTCAAAAGTGACATTCTGCTGTTTTCGGACCAATTACTGATGCCAACTACATGAAACTGCTCTGGTAGTGTAGAATTCCCCAAATCACACGTTTCTGGCTTGAAAACTTGTTTCTGAGTGCTTCTGTTGGAAAGTAACAGCCTAAATGACAACATGCTCTCAAAATGCTTCTCTGGGCCGAAAAGCTCAAAAGTGACATTCTGCTGTTTTCGGACCAATTACTGATGCCAACTACATGAAACTGCTCTGCTAGTGTAGAATTCCCCAATCACACAAATCTGGCTTGAAAACTTGTTTCTGGCTTGAAAACTTGTTTCTGAGTGCTTCTGTTGGAAAGTAACAGCCTAAATGACAACATGCTCTCAAAATGCTTCTCTCGGGCCGAAAAGCTCAAAAGTGACATTCTGCTGTTTTCGGACCAATTACTGATGCCAACTACATGAAACTGCTCTGGTAGTGTAGAATTCCCCAAATCACACATCTGGCTTGAAAACTTGTTTCTGGCTTGAAAACTTGTTTCTGAGTGCTTCTGTTGGAAAGTAACAGCCTAAATGACAACATGCTCTCAAAATGCTTCTCTCGGGCCGAAAAGCTCAAAAGTGACATTCTGCTGTTTTCGGACCAATTACTGATGCCAACTACATGAAACTGCTCTGGTAGTGTAGAATTCCCCAAATCACACAAATCTGGCTTGAAAACTTGTTTCTGGCTTGAAAACTTGTTTCTGAGTGCTTCTGTTGGAAAGTAACAGCCTAAATGACAACATGCTCTCAAAATGCTTCTCTCGGGCCGAAAAGCTCAAAAGTGACATTCTGCTGTTTTCGGACCAATTACTGATGCCAACTACATGAAACTGCTCTGGTAGTGTAGAATTCCCCAAATCACACGTTTCTGGCTTGAAAACTCTGGCTTGAAAACTTGTTTCTGAGTGCTTCTGTTGGAAAGTAACAGCCTAAATGACAACATGCTCTCAAAATGCTTCTCTCGGGCCGAAAAGCTCAAAAGTGACATTCTGCTGTTTTCGGACCAATTACTGATGCCAACTACATGAAACTGCTCTGGTAGTGTAGAATTCCCCAAATCACACGTTTCTGGCTTGAAAACTTGTTTCTGGCTTGAAAACTTGTTTCTGAGTGCTTCTGTTGGAAAGTAACAGCCTAAATGACAACATGCTCTCAAAATGCTTCTCTCGGGCCGAAAAGCTCAAAAGTGACATTCTGCTGTTTTCGGACCAATTACTGATGCCAACTACATGAAACTGCTCTGGTAGTGTAGAATTCCCCAATCACACTTGAAAACTTGTTTCTGGCTTGAAAACTTGTTTCTGAGTGCTTCTGTTGGAAAGTAACAGCCTAAATGACAACATGCTCTCAAAATGCTTCTCTCGGGCCGAAAAGCTCAAAAGTGACATTCTGCTGTTTTCGGACCAATTACTGATGCCAACTACATGAAACTGCTCTGGTAGTGTAGAATTCCCAAATCACACGTTTCTGGCTTGAAAACTTGTTTCTGGCTTGAAAACTTGTTTCTGAGTGCTTCTGTTGGAAAGTAACAGCCTAAATGACAACATGCTCTCAAAATGCTTCTCTCGGGCCGAAAAGCTCAAAAGTGACATTCTGCTGTTTTCGGACCAATTACTGATGCCAACTACATGAAACTGCTCTGGTAGTGTAGAATTCCCCAAATCACACATATCTTGCTTGAAAACTTGTTTCTGAGTGCTTCTGTTGGAAAGTAACAGCCTAAATGACAACATGCTCTCAAAATGCTTCTCTCGGGCCGAAAAGCTCAAAAGTGACATTCTGCTGTTTTCGGACCAATTACTGATGCCAACTACATGAAACTGCTCTGCTAGTGTAGAATTCCCCAAATCACACAAATCTGGCTTGAAAACTTGTTTCTGGCTTGAAAACTTGTTTCTGAGTGCTTCTGTTGGAAAGTAACAGCCTAAATGACAACATGCTCTCAAAATGCTTCTCTCGGGCCGAAAAGCTCAAAAGTGACATTCTGCTGTTTTCGGACCAATTACTGATGCCAACTACATGAAACTGCTCTGGTAGTGTAGAATTCCCCAAATCACACATCTGGCTTGAAAACTTGTTTCTGGCTTGAAAACTTGTTTCTGAGTGCTTCTGTTGGAAAGTAACAGCCTAAATGACAACATGCTCTCAAAATGCTTCTCTCGGGCCGAAAAGCTCAAAAGTGACATTCTGCTGTTTTCGGACCAATTACTGATGCCAACTACATGAAACTGCTCTGGTAGTGTAGAATTCCCCAAATCACACTTTCTGGCTTGAAAACTTGTTTCTGAGTGCTTCTGTTGGAAAGTAACAGCCTAAATGACAACATGCTCTCAAAATGCTTCTCTCGGGCCGAAAAGCTCAAAAGTGACATTCTGCTGTTTTCGGACCAATTACTGATGCCAACTACATGAAACTGCTCTGCTAGTGTAGAATTCCCCAAATCACACAAATCTGGCTTGAAAACTTGTTTCTGGCTTGAAAACTTGTTTCTGAGTGCTTCTGTTGGAAAGTAACAGCCTAAATGACAACATGCTCTCAAAATGCTTCTCTCGGGCCGAAAAGCTCAAAAGTGACATTCTGCTGTTTTCGGACCAATTACTGATGCCAACTACATGAAACTGCTCTGGTAGTGTAGAATTCCCCAAATCACACGTTTCTGGCTTGAAAACTTGTTTCTGGCTTGAAAATGTTTCTGAGTGCTTCTGTTGGAAAGTAACAGCCTAAATGACAACATGCTCTCAAAATGCTTCTCTCGGGCCGAAAAGCTCAAAAGTGACATTCTGCTGTTTTCGGACCAATTACTGATGCCAACTACATGAAACTGCTCTGGTAGTGTAGAATTCCCCAAATCACACGTTTCTGGCTTGAAAACTTGTTTCTGGCTTGAAAACTTGTTTCTGAGTGCTTCTGTTGGAAAGTAACAGCCTAAATGACAACATGCTCTCAAAATGCTTCTCTCGGGCCGAAAAGCTCAAAAGTGACATTCTGCTGTTTTCGGACCAATTACTGATGCCAACTACATGAAACTGCTCTGGTAGTGTAGAATTCCCCAAATCACACTTTCTGGCTTGAAAACTTGTTTCTGAGTGCTTCTGTTGGAAAGTAACAGCCTAAATGACAACATGCTCTCAAAATGCTTCTCTCGGGCCGAAAAGCTCAAAAGTGACATTCTGCTGTTTTCGGACCAATTACTGATGCCAACTACATGAAACTGCTCTGCTAGTGTAGAATTCCCCAAATCACACGTTTCTGGCTTGAAAACTTGTTTCTGGCTTGAAAACTTGTTTCTGAGTGCTTCTGTTGGAAAGTAACAGCCTAAATGACAACATGCTCTCAAAATGCTTCTCTCGGGCCGAAAAGCTCAAAAGTGACATTCTGCTGTTTTCGGACCAATTACTGATGCCAACTACATGAAACTGCTCTGGTAGTGTAGAATTCCCCAAATCACACAAATCTGGCTTGAAACTTGTTTCTGGCTTGAAAACTTGTTTCTGAGTGCTTCTGTTGGAAAGTAACAGCCTAAATGACAACATGCTCTCAAAATGCTTCTCTCGGGCCGAAAAGCTCAAAAGTGACATTCTGCTGTTTTCGGACCAATTACTGATGCCAACTACATGAAACTGCTCTGGTAGTGTAGAATTCCCCAAATCACAATATCTGGCTTGAAAACTTGTTTCTGAGTGCTTCTGTTGGAAAGTAACAGCCTAAATGACAACATGCTCTCAAAATGCTTCTCTCGGGCCGAAAAGCTCAAAAGTGACATTCTGCTGTTTTCGGACCAATTACTGATGCCAACTACATGAAACTGCTCTGGTAGTGTAGAATTCCCCAAATCACACAAATCTGGCTTGAAAACTTGTTTCTGGCTTGAAAACTTGTTTCTGAGTGCTTCTGTTGGAAAGTAACAGCCTAAATGACAACATGCTCTCAAAATGCTTCTCTCGGGCCGAAAAGCTCAAAAGTGACATTCTGCTGTTTTCGGACCAATTACTGATGCCAACTACATGAAACTGCTCTGGTAGTGTAGAATTCCCCAAATCACACGTTTCTGGCTTGAAAACTTGTTTCTGGCTTGAAAACTTGTTTCTGAGTGCTTCTGTTGGAAAGTAACAGCCTAAATGACAACATGCTCTCAAAATGCTTCTCTCGGGCCGAAAAGCTCAAAAGTGACATTCTGCTGTTTTCGGACCAATTACTGATGCCAACTACATGAAACTGCTCTGGTAGTGTAGAATTCCCCAAATCACATTCTGGCTTGAAAACTTGTTTCTGGCTTGAAAACTTGTTTCTGAGTGCTTCTGTTGGAAAGTAACAGCCTAAATGACAACATGCTCTCAAAATGCTTCTCTCGGGCCGAAAAGCTCAAAAGTGACATTCTGCTGTTTTCGGACCAATTACTGATGCCAACTACATGAAACTGCTCTGGTAGTGTAGAATTCCCCAAATCACACTTTCTGGCTTGAAAACTTGTTTCTGAGTGCTTCTGTTGGAAAGTAACAGCCTAAATGACAACATGCTCTCAAAATGCTTCTCTCGGGCCGAAAAGCTCAAAAGTGACATTCTGCTGTTTTCGGACCAATTACTGATGCCAACTACATGAAACTGCTCTGGTAGTGTAGAATTCCCCAAATCACACGTTCTGGCTTGAAAACTTGTTTCTGGCTTGAAAACTTGTTTCTGAGTGCTTCTGTTGGAAAGTAACAGCCTAAATGACAACATGCTCTCAAAATGCTTCTCTCGGGCCGAAAAGCTCAAAAGTGACATTCTGCTGTTTTCGGACCAATTACTGATGCCAACTACATGAAACTGCTCTGGTAGTGTAGAATTCCCCAAATCACACAATCTGGCTTGAAAACTTGTTTCTGAGTGCTTCTGTTGGAAAGTAACAGCCTAAATGACAACATGCTCTCAAAATGCTTCTCTCGGGCCGAAAAGCTCAAAAGTGACATTCTGCTGTTTTCGGACCAATTACTGATGCCAACTACATGAAACTGCTCTGGTAGTGTAGAATTCCCCAAATCACACATATCTGGCTTGAAAACTTGTTTCTGAGTGCTTCTGTTGGAAAGTAACAGCCTAAATGACAACATGCTCTCAAAATGCTTCTCTCGGGCCGAAAAGCTCAAAAGTGACATTCTGCTGTTTTCGGACCAATTACTGATGCCAACTACATGAAACTGCTCTGGTAGTGTAGAATTCCCCATCACATCTGGCTTGAAAACTTGTTTCTGGCTTGAAAACTTGTTTCTGAGTGCTTCTGTTGGAAAGTAACAGCCTAAATGACAACATGCTCTCAAAATGCTTCTCTCGGGCCGAAAAGCTCAAAAGTGACATTCTGCTGTTTTCGGACCAATTACTGATGCCAACTACATGAAACTGCTCTGCTAGTGTAGAATTCCCCAAATCACACAAATCTGGCTTGAAAACTTGTTTCTGGCTTGAAAACTTGTTTCTGAGTGCTTCTGTTGGAAAGTAACAGCCTAAATGACAACATGCTCTCAAAATGCTTCTCTCGGGCCGAAAAGCTCAAAAGTGACATTCTGCTGTTTTCGGACCAATTACTGATGCCAACTACATGAAACTGCTCTGGTAGTGTAGAATTCCCCAAATCACACAAATCTGGCTTGAAAACTTGTTTCTGAGTGCTTCTGTTGGAAAGTAACAGCCTAAATGACAACATGCTCTCAAAATGCTTCTCTCGGGCCGAAAAGCTCAAAAGTGACATTCTGCTGTTTTCGGACCAATTACTGATGCCAACTACATGAAACTGCTCTGGTAGTGTAGAATTCCCCAAATCACACAAATCTGGCTTGAAAACTTGTTTCTGAGTGCTTCTGTTGGAAAGTAACAGCCTAAATGACAACATGCTCTCAAAATGCTTCTCTCGGGCCGAAAAGCTCAAAAGTGACATTCTGCTGTTTTCGGACCAATTACTGATGCCAACTACATGAAACTGCTCTGGTAGTGTAGAATTCCCCAAATCACACGTTTCTGGCTTGAAAACTTGTTTCTGGCTTGAAAACTTGTTTCTGAGTGCTTCTGTTGGAAAGTAACAGCCTAAATGACAACATGCTCTCAAAATGCTTCTCTCGGGCCGAAAAGCTCAAAAGTGACATTCTGCTGTTTTCGGACCAATTACTGATGCCAACTACATGAAACTGCTCTGGTAGTGTAGAATTCCCCAAATCACACGTTTCTGGCTTGAAAACTTGTTTCTGGCTTGAAAACTTGTTTCTGAGTGCTTCTGTTGGAAAGTAACAGCCTAAATGACAACATGCTCTCAAAATGCTTCTCTCGGGCCGAAAAGCTCAAAAGTGACATTCTGCTGTTTTCGGACCAATTACTGATGCCAACTACATGAAACTGCTCTGTAGTGTAGAATTCCCCAAATCACACATATCTGGCTTGAAAACTTGTTTCTGAGTGCTTCTGTTGGAAAGTAACAGCCTAAATGACAACATGCTCTCAAAATGCTTCTCTCGGGCCGAAAAGCTCAAAAGTGACATTCTGCTGTTTTCGGACCAATTACTGATGCCAACTACATGAAACTGCTCTGGTAGTGTAGAATTCCCCAAATCACACATCTGGCTTGAAAACTTGTTTCTGGCTTGAAAACTTGTTTCTGAGTGCTTCTGTTGGAAAGTAACAGCCTAAATGACAACATGCTCTCAAAATGCTTCTCTCGGGCCGAAAAGCTCAAAAGTGACATTCTGCTGTTTTCGGACCAATTACTGATGCCAACTACATGAAACTGCTCTGGTAGTGTAGAATTCCCCAAATCACACAAATCTGGCTTGAAAACTTGTTTCTGGCTTGAAAACTTGTTTCTGAGTGCTTCTGTTGGAAAGTAACAGCCTAAATGACAACATGCTCTCAAAATGCTTCTCTCGGGCCGAAAAGCTCAAAAGTGACATTCTGCTGTTTTCGGACCAATTACTGATGCCAACTACATGAAACTGCTCTGGTAGTGTAGAATTCCCCAAATCACACAAATCTGGCTTGAAAACTTGTTTCTGGCTTGAAAACTTGTTTCTGAGTGCTTCTGTTGGAAAGTAACAGCCTAAATGACAACATGCTCTCAAAATGCTTCTCTCGGGCCGAAAAGCTCAAAAGTGACATTCTGCTGTTTTCGGACCAATTACTGATGCCAACTACATGAAACTGCTCTGTAGTGTAGAATTCCCCAAATCACACATGAAAACTTGTTTCTGGCTTGAAAACTTGTTTCTGAGTGCTTCTGTTGGAAAGTAACAGCCTAAATGACAACATGCTCTCAAAATGCTTCTCTCGGGCCGAAAAGCTCAAAAGTGACATTCTGCTGTTTTCGGACCAATTACTGATGCCAACTACATGAAACTGCTCTGGTAGTGTAGAATTCCCCAAATCACACGTTTCTGGCTTGAAAACTTGTTTCTGGCTTGAAAACTTGTTTCTGAGTGCTTCTGTTGGAAAGTAACAGCCTAAATGACAACATGCTCTCAAAATGCTTCTCTCGGGCCGAAAAGCTCAAAAGTGACATTCTGCTGTTTTCGGACCAATTACTGATGCCAACTACATGAAACTGCTCTGCTAGTGTAGAATTCCCCAAATCACACAAATCTGGCTTGAAAACTTGTTTCTGGCTTGAAAACTTGTTTCTGAGTGCTTCTGTTGGAAAGTAACAGCCTAAATGACAACATGCTCTCAAAATGCTTCTCTCGGGCCGAAAAGCTCAAAAGTGACATTCTGCTGTTTTCGGACCAATTACTGATGCCAACTACATGAAACTGCTCTGGTAGTGTAGAATTCCCCAAATCACAATCTGGCTTGAAAACTTGTTTCTGGCTTGAAAACTTGTTTCTGAGTGCTTCTGTTGGAAAGTAACAGCCTAAATGACAACATGCTCTCAAAATGCTTCTCTCGGGCCGAAAAGCTCAAAAGTGACATTCTGCTGTTTTCGGACCAATTACTGATGCCAACTACATGAAACTGCTCTGGTAGTGTAGAATTCCCCAAATCACACGTTTCTGGCTTGAAAACTTGTTTCTGGCTTGAAAACTTGTTTCTGAGTGCTTCTGTTGGAAAGTAACAGCCTAAATGACAACATGCTCTCAAAATGCTTCTCTCGGGCCGAAAAGCTCAAAAGTGACATTCTGCTGTTTTCGGACCAATTACTGATGCCAACTACATGAAACTGCTCTGGTAGTGTAGAATTCCCCAAATCACACGTTTCTGGCTTGAAAACTTGTTTCTGGCTTGAAAACTTGTTTCTGAGTGCTTCTGTTGGAAAGTAACAGCCTAAATGACAACATGCTCTCAAAATGCTTCTCTCGGGCCGAAAAGCTCAAAAGTGACATTCTGCTGTTTTCGGACCAATTACTGATGCCAACTACATGAAACTGCTCTGGTAGTGTAGAATTCCCCAAATCACACAAATCTGGCTTGAAAACTTGTTTCTGAGTGCTTCTGTTGGAAAGTAACAGCCTAAATGACAACATGCTCTCAAAATGCTTCTCTCGGGCCGAAAAGCTCAAAAGTGACATTCTGCTGTTTTCGGACCAATTACTGATGCCAACTACATGAAACTGCTCTGGTAGTGTAGAATTCCCCAAATCACACAAATCTGGCTTGAAAACTTGTTTCTGGCTTGAAAACTTGTTTCTGAGTGCTTCTGTTGGAAAGTAACAGCCTAAATGACAACATGCTCTCAAAATGCTTCTCTCGGGCCGAAAAGCTCAAAAGTGACATTCTGCTGTTTTCGGACCAATTACTGATGCCAACTACATGAAACTGCTCTGGTAGTGTAGAATTCCCCAAATCACACAAATCTGGCTTGAAAACTTGTTTCTGGCTTGAAAACTTGTTTCTGAGTGCTTCTGTTGGAAAGTAACAGCCTAAATGACAACATGCTCTCAAAATGCTTCTCTCGGGCCGAAAAGCTCAAAAGTGACATTCTGCTGTTTTCGGACCAATTACTGATGCCAACTACATGAAACTGCTCTGGTAGTGTAGAATTCCCCAAATCACACAAATCTGGCTTGAAAACTTGTTTCTGAGTGCTTCTGTTGGAAAGTAACAGCCTAAATGACAACATGCTCTCAAAATGCTTCTCTCGGGCCGAAAAGCTCAAAAGTGACATTCTGCTGTTTTCGGACCAATTACTGATGCCAACTACATGAAACTGCTCTGGTAGTGTAGAATTCCCCAAATCACACGTTTCTGGCTTGAAAACTTGTTTCTGGCTTGAAAACTTGTTTCTGAGTGCTTCTGTTGGAAAGTAACAGCCTAAATGACAACATGCTCTCAAAATGCTTCTCTCGGGCCGAAAAGCTCAAAAGTGACATTCTGCTGTTTTCGGACCAATTACTGATGCCAACTACATGAAACTGCTCTGGTAGTGTAGAATTCCCCAAATCACACGTTTCTGGCTTGAAAACTTGTTTCTGGCTTGAAAACTTGTTTCTGAGTGCTTCTGTTGGAAAGTAACAGCCTAAATGACAACATGCTCTCAAAATGCTTCTCTCGGGCCGAAAAGCTCAAAAGTGACATTCTGCTGTTTTCGGACCAATTACTGATGCCAACTACATGAAACTGCTCTGGTAGTGTAGAATTCCCCAAATCACACAAATCTGCTTGAAAACTTGTTTCTGAGTGCTTCTGTTGGAAAGTAACAGCCTAAATGACAACATGCTCTCAAAATGCTTCTCTCGGGCCGAAAAGCTCAAAAGTGACATTCTGCTGTTTTCGGACCAATTACTGATGCCAACTACATGAAACTGCTCTGGTAGTGTAGAATTCCCCAAATCACACAAATCTGGCTTGAAAACTTGTTTCTGGCTTGAAAACTTGTTTCTGAGTGCTTCTGTTGGAAAGTAACAGCCTAAATGACAACATGCTCTCAAAATGCTTCTCTCGGGCCGAAAAGCTCAAAAGTGACATTCTGCTGTTTTCGGACCAATTACTGATGCCAACTACATGAAACTGCTCTGGTAGTGTAGAATTCCCCAAATCACACAAATCTGGCTTGAAAACTTGTTTCTGGCTTGAAAACTTGTTTCTGAGTGCTTCTGTTGGAAAGTAACAGCCTAAATGACAACATGCTCTCAAAATGCTTCTCTCGGGCCGAAAAGCTCAAAAGTGACATTCTGCTGTTTTCGGACCAATTACTGATGCCAACTACATGAAACTGCTCTGGTAGTGTAGAATTCCCCAAATCACACGTTTCTGGCTTGAAAACTTGTTTCTGGCTTGAAAACTTGTTTCTGAGTGCTTCTGTTGGAAAGTAACAGCCTAAATGACAACATGCTCTCAAAATGCTTCTCTCGGGCCGAAAAGCTCAAAAGTGACATTCTGCTGTTTTCGGACCAATTACTGATGCCAACTACATGAAACTGCTCTGGTGTAGAATTCCCCAAATCACACAAATCTGGCTTGAAAACTTGTTTCTGGCTTGAAAACTTGTTTCTGAGTGCTTCTGTTGGAAAGTAACAGCCTAAATGACAACATGCTCTCAAAATGCTTCTCTCGGGCCGAAAAGCTCAAAAGTGACATTCTGCTGTTTTCGGACCAATTACTGATGCCAACTACATGAAACTGCTCTGCTAGTGTAGAATTCCCCAAATCACACAAATCTGGCTTGAAAACTTGTTTCTGAGTGCTTCTGTTGGAAAGTAACAGCCTAAATGACAACATGCTCTCAAAATGCTTCTCTCGGGCCGAAAAGCTCAAAAGTGACATTCTGCTGTTTTCGGACCAATTACTGATGCCAACTACATGAAACTGCTCTGGTAGTGTAGAATTCCCCAAATCACACAAATCTGGCTTGAAAACTTGTTTCTGGCTTGAAAACTTGTTTCTGAGTGCTTCTGTTGGAAAGTAACAGCCTAAATGACAACATGCTCTCAAAATGCTTCTCTCGGGCCGAAAAGCTCAAAAGTGACATTCTGCTGTTTTCGGACCAATTACTGATGCCAACTACATGAAACTGCTCTGGTAGTGTAGAATTCCCCAAATCACACAAATCTGGCTTGAAAACTTGTTTCTGGCTTGAAAACTTGTTTCTGAGTGCTTCTGTTGGAAAGTAACAGCCTAAATGACAACATGCTCTCAAAATGCTTCTCTCGGGCCGAAAAGCTCAAAAGTGACATTCTGCTGTTTTCGGACCAATTACTGATGCCAACTACATGAAACTGCTCTGGTAGTGTAGAATTCCCCAAATCACACGTTTCTGGCTTGAAAACTTGTTTCTGGCTTGAAAACTTGTTTCTGAGTGCTTCTGTTGGAAAGTAACAGCCTAAATGACAACATGCTCTCAAAATGCTTCTCTCGGGCCGAAAAGCTCAAAAGTGACATTCTGCTGTTTTCGGACCAATTACTGATGCCAACTACATGAAACTGCTCTGTAGTGTAGAATTCCCCAAATCACACAAATCTGGCTTGAAAACTTGTTTCTGAGTGCTTCTGTTGGAAAGTAACAGCCTAAATGACAACATGCTCTCAAAATGCTTCTCTCGGGCCGAAAAGCTCAAAAGTGACATTCTGCTGTTTTCGGACCAATTACTGATGCCAACTACATGAAACTGCTCTGGTAGTGTAGAATTCCCCAAATCACACAAATCTGGCTTGAAAATCTGGCTTGAAAACTTGTTTCTGAGTGCTTCTGTTGGAAAGTAACAGCCTAAATGACAACATGCTCTCAAAATGCTTCTCTCGGGCCGAAAAGCTCAAAAGTGACATTCTGCTGTTTTCGGACCAATTACTGATGCCAACTACATGAAACTGCTCTGCTAGTGTAGAATTCCCCAAATCACACAAATCTGGCTTGAAAACTTGTTTCTGAGTGCTTCTGTTGGAAAGTAACAGCCTAAATGACAACATGCTCTCAAAATGCTTCTCTCGGGCCGAAAAGCTCAAAAGTGACATTCTGCTGTTTTCGGACCAATTACTGATGCCAACTACATGAAACTGCTCTGGTAGTGTAGAATTCCCCAAATCACACGTTTCTGGCTTGAAAATTCTGGCTGAAAACTTGTTTCTGAGTGCTTCTGTTGGAAAGTAACAGCCTAAATGACAACATGCTCTCAAAATGCTTCTCTCGGGCCGAAAAGCTCAAAAGTGACATTCTGCTGTTTTCGGACCAATTACTGATGCCAACTACATGAAACTGCTCTCTAGTGTAGAATTCCCCAAATCACATCTGGCTTGAAAACTTGTTTCTGGCTTGAAAACTTGTTTCTGAGTGCTTCTGTTGGAAAGTAACAGCCTAAATGACAACATGCTCTCAAAATGCTTCTCTCGGGCCGAAAAGCTCAAAAGTGACATTCTGCTGTTTTCGGACCAATTACTGATGCCAACTACATGAAACTGCTCTGTAGTGTAGAATTCCCCAAATCACACATCTGGCTTGAAAACTTGTTTCTGGCTTGAAAACTTGTTTCTGAGTGCTTCTGTTGGAAAGTAACAGCCTAAATGACAACATGCTCTCAAAATGCTTCTCTCGGGCCGAAAAGCTCAAAAGTGACATTCTGCTGTTTTCGGACCAATTACTGATGCCAACTACATGAAACTGCTCTGGTAGTGTAGAATTCCCCAAATCACACGTTTCTGGCTTGAAAACTTGTTTCTGGCTTGAAAACTTGTTTCTGAGTGCTTCTGTTGGAAAGTAACAGCCTAAATGACAACATGCTCTCAAAATGCTTCTCTCGGGCCGAAAAGCTCAAAAGTGACATTCTGCTGTTTTCGGACCAATTACTGATGCCAACTACATGAAACTGCTGGTAGTGTAGAATTCCCCAAATCACACAAATCTGGCTTGAAAACTTGTTTCTGGCTTGAAAACTTGTTTCTGAGTGCTTCTGTTGGAAAGTAACAGCCTAAATGACAACATGCTCTCAAAATGCTTCTCTCGGGCCGAAAAGCTCAAAAGTGACATTCTGCTGTTTTCGGACCAATTACTGATGCCAACTACATGAAACTGCTCTGGTAGTGTAGAATTCCCCAAATCACACAAATCTGGCTTGAAAACTTGTTTCTGAGTGCTTCTGTTGGAAAGTAACAGCCTAAATGACAACATGCTCTCAAAATGCTTCTCTCGGGCCGAAAAGCTCAAAAGTGACATTCTGCTGTTTTCGGACCAATTACTGATGCCAACTACATGAAACTGCTCTGGTAGTGTAGAATTCCCCAAATCACACGTTTCTGGCTTGAAAACTTGTTTCTGGCTTGAAAACTTGTTTCTGAGTGCTTCTGTTGGAAAGTAACAGCCTAAATGACAACATGCTCTCAAAATGCTTCTCTCGGGCCGAAAAGCTCAAAAGTGACATTCTGCTGTTTTCGGACCAATTACTGATGCCAACTACATGAAACTGCTCTGTAGTGTAGAATTCCCCAAATCACACAAATCTGGCTTGAAAACTTGTTTCTGGCTTGAAAACTTGTTTCTGAGTGCTTCTGTTGGAAAGTAACAGCCTAAATGACAACATGCTCTCAAAATGCTTCTCTCGGGCCGAAAAGCTCAAAAGTGACATTCTGCTGTTTTCGGACCAATTACTGATGCCAACTACATGAAACTGCTCTGGTAGTGTAGAATTCCCCAAATCACACAAATCTGGCTTGAAAACTTGTTTCTGGCTTGAAAACTTGTTTCTGAGTGCTTCTGTTGGAAAGTAACAGCCTAAATGACAACATGCTCTCAAAATGCTTCTCTCGGGCCGAAAAGCTCAAAAGTGACATTCTGCTGTTTTCGGACCAATTACTGATGCCAACTACATGAAACTGCTCTGGTAGTGTAGAATTCCCCAAATCACACAAATCTGGCTTGAAAACTTGTTTCTGGCTTGAAAACTTGTTTCTGAGTGCTTCTGTTGGAAAGTAACAGCCTAAATGACAACATGCTCTCAAAATGCTTCTCTCGGGCCGAAAGCTCAAAAGTGACATTCTGCTGTTTTCGGACCAATTACTGATGCCAACACATGAAACTGCTCTGGTAGTGTAGAATTCCCCAAATCACACGTTTCTGGCTTGAAAACTTGTTTCTGGCTTGAAAACTTGTTTCTGAGTGCTTCTGTTGGAAAGTAACAGCCTAAATGACAACATGCTCTCAAAATGCTTCTCTCGGGCCGAAAAGCTCAAAAGTGACATTCTGCTGTTTTCGGACCAATTACTGATGCCAACTACATGAAACTGCTCTGGTAGTGTAGAATTCCCCAAATCACACAAATCTGGCTTGAAAACTTTCTGGCTTGAAAACTTGTTTCTGAGTGCTTCTGTTGGAAAGTAACAGCCTAAATGACAACATGCTCTCAAAATGCTTCTCTCGGGCCGAAAAGCTCAAAAGTGACATTCTGCTGTTTTCGGACCAATTACTGATGCCAACTACATGAAACTGCTCTGGTAGTGTAGAATTCCCCAAATCACACAAATTCTGGCTTGAAAACTTGTTTCTGAGTGCTTCTGTTGGAAAGTAACAGCCTAAATGACAACATGCTCTCAAAATGCTTCTCTCGGGCCGAAAAGCTCAAAAGTGACATTCTGCTGTTTTCGGACCAATTACTGATGCCAACTACATGAAACTGCTCTGGTAGTGTAGAATTCCCCAAATCACACAAATCTGGCTTGAAAACTTGTTTCTGGCTTGAAAACTTGTTTCTGAGTGCTTCTGTTGGAAAGTAACAGCCTAAATGACAACATGCTCTCAAAATGCTTCTCTCGGGCCGAAAAGCTCAAAAGTGACATTCTGCTGTTTTCGGACCAATTACTGATGCCAACTACATGAAACTGCTCTGGTAGTGTAGAATTCCCCAAATCACACAAATCTGGCTTGAAAACTTGTTTCTGGCTTGAAAACTTGTTTCTGAGTGCTTCTGTTGGAAAGTAACAGCCTAAATGACAACATGCTCTCAAAATGCTTCTCTCGGGCTGAAAAGCTCAAAAGTGACATTCTGCTGTTTTCGGACCAATTACTGATGCAACTACATGAAACTGCTCTGGTAGTGTAGAATTCCCCAAATCACAAATCTGGCTTGAAAACTTGTTTCTGAGTGCTTCTGTTGGAAAGTAACAGCCTAAATGACAACATGCTCTCAAAATGCTTCTCTCGGGCCGAAAAGCTCAAAAGTGACATTCTGCTGTTTTCGGACCAATTACTGATGCCAACTACATGAAACTGCTCTGGTAGTGTAGAATTCCCCAAATCACACGTTTCTGGCTTGAAAACTTGTTTCTGGCTTGAAAACTTGTTTCTGAGTGCTTCTGTTGGAAAGTAACAGCCTAAATGACAACATGCTCTCAAAATGCTTCTCTCGGGCCGAAAAGCTAAAGTGACATTCTGCTGTTTTCGGACCAATTACTGATGCCAACTACATGAAACTGCTCTGGTAGTGTAGAATTCCCCAAATCACATCTGGCTTGAAAACTTGTTTCTGGCTTGAAAACTTGTTTCTGAGTGCTTCTGTTGGAAAGTAACAGCCTAAATGACAACATGCTCTCAAAATGCTTCTCTCGGGCCGAAAAGCTCAAAAGTGACATTCTGCTGTTTTCGGACCAATTACTGATGCCAACTACATGAAACTGCTCTGGTAGTGTAGAATTCCCCAAATCACACAAATCTGGCTTGAAAACTTGTTTCTGAGTGCTTCTGTTGGAAAGTAACAGCCTAAATGACAACATGCTCTCAAAATGCTTCTCTCGGGCCGAAAAGCTCAAAAGTGACATTCTGCTGTTTTCGGACCAATTACTGATGCCAACTACATGAAACTGCTCTGGTAGTGTAGAATTCCCCAAATCACACAAATCTGGCTTGAAAACTTGTTTCTGGCTTGAAAACTTGTTTCTGAGTGCTTCTGTTGGAAAGTAACAGCCTAAATGACAACATGCTCTCAAAATGCTTCTCTCGGGCCGAAAAGCTCAAAGTGACATTCTGCTGTTTTCGGACCAATTACTGATGCCAACTACATGAAACTGCTCTGGTAGTGTAGAATTCCCCAAATCACATCTGGCTTGAAAACTTGTTTCTGGCTTGAAAACTTGTTTCTGAGTGCTTCTGTTGGAAAGTAACAGCCTAAATGACAACATGCTCTCAAAATGCTTCTCTCGGGCCGAAAAGCTCAAAAGTGACATTCTGCTGTTTTCGGACCAATTACTGATGCCAACTACATGAAACTGCTCTGGTAGTGTAGAATTCCCCAAATCACACGTTTCTGGCTTGAAAACTTGTTTCTGAGTGCTTCTGTTGGAAAGTAACAGCCTAAATGACAACATGCTCTCAAAATGCTTCTCTCGGGCCGAAAAGCTAAAGTGACATTCTGCTGTTTTCGGACCAATTACTGATGCCAACTACATGAAACTGCTCTGGTAGTGTAGAATTCCCCAAATCACACAAATCTGGCTTGAAAACTTGTTTCTGGCTTGAAAACTTGTTTCTGAGTGCTTCTGTTGGAAAGTAACAGCCTAAATGACAACATGCTCTCAAAATGCTTCTCTCGGGCCGAAAAGCAAAAGTGACATTCTGCTGTTTTCGGACCAATTACTGATGCCAACTACATGAAACTGCTCTGGTAGTGTAGAATTCCCCAAATCACACGTTTCTGGCTTGAAAACTTGTTTCTGAGTGCTTCTGTTGGAAAGTAACAGCCTAAATGACAACATGCTCTCAAAATGCTTCTCTTCGGGCCGAAAAGCTCAAAAGTGACATTCTGCTGTTTTCGGACCAATTACTGATGCCAACTACATGAAACTGCTCTGGTAGTGTAGAATTCCCCAAATCACACGTTTCTGGCTTGAAAACTTGTTTCTGAGTGCTTCTGTTGGAAAGTAACAGCCTAAATGACAACATGCTCTCAAAATGTTTCTCGGGCCGAAAAGCTAAAAGTGACATTCTGCTGTTTTCGGACCAATTACTGATGCCAACTACATGAAACTGCTCTGGTAGTGTAGAATTCCCCAAATCACACAAATCTGGCTTGAAAACTTGTTTCTGGCTTGAAAACTTGTTTCTGAGTGCTTCTGTTGGAAAGTAACAGCCTAAATGACAACATGCTCTCAAAATGCTTCTCTCGGGCCGAAAAGCTCAAAGTGACATTCTGCTGTTTTCGGACCAATTACTGATGCCAACTACATGAAACTGCTCTGTAGTGTAGAATTCCCCAAATCACACAAATCTGGCTTGAAAACTTGTTTCTGGCTTGAAAACTTGTTTCTGAGTGCTTCTGTTGGAAAGTAACAGCCTAAATGACAACATGCTCTCAAAATGCTTCTCTCGGGCCGAAAAGCTCAAAAGTGACATTCTGCTGTTTTCGGACCAATTACTGATGCCAACTACATGAAACTGCTCTGGTAGTGTAGAATTCCCCAAATCACACGTTTCTGGCTTGAAAACTTGTTTCTGGCTTGAAAACTTGTTTCTGAGTGCTTCTGTTGGAAAGTAACAGCCTAAATGACAACATGCTCTCAAAATGCTTCTCTCGGGCCGAAAAGCTCAAAAGTGACATTCTGCTGTTTTCGGACCAATTACTGATGCCAACTACATGAAACTGCTCTGCTAGTGTAGAATCCCCCAAATCACACGTTTCTGGCTTGAAAACTTTTCTGGCTTGAAAACTTGTTTCTGAGTGCTTCTGTTGGAAAGTAACAGCCTAAATGACAACATGCTCTCAAAATGCTTCTCTCGGGCCGAAAAGCTCAAAAGTGACATTCTGCTGTTTTCGGACCAATTACTGATGCCAACTACATGAAACTGCTCTGCTAGTGTAGAATCCCCCAAATCACACAAATCTGGCTTGAAAACTTGTTTCTGGCTTGAAAACTTGTTTCTGAGTGCTTCTGTTGGAAAGTAACAGCCTAAATGACAACATGCTCTCAAAATGCTTCTCTCGGGCCGAAAAGCTCAAAAGTGACATTCTGCTGTTTTCGGACCAATTACTGATGCCAACTACATGAAACTGCTCTGGTAGTGTAGAATTCCCCAAATCACAAATCTGGCTTGAAAACTTGTTTCTGGCTTGAAAACTTGTTTCTGAGTGCTTCTGTTGGAAAGTAACAGCCTCAATGACAACATGCTCTCAAAATGCTTCTCTCGGGCCGAAAAGCTCAAAAGTGACATTCTGCTGTTTTCGGACCAATTACTGATGCCAACTACATGAAACTGCTCTGCTAGTGTAGAATCCCCCAAATCACACGTTTCTGGCTTGAAAACTTGTTTCTGAGTGCTTCTGTTGGAAAGTAACAGCCTAAATGACAACATGCTCTCAAAATGCTTCTCTCGGGCCGAAAAGCTCAAAAGTGACATTCTGCTGTTTTCGGACCAACTACTGATGGCAATTACATGAAACTGCTCTGGTAGTGTAGAATTCCCCAAATCACACATTTCTCGCTTGAAAACTTGTTTCTGACTGCTTCTGTTGGAAAGTAACAGCCTAAATGACAACATGCTCTCAAAATGCTTCTCTCGGGCTTGAAAAGCTCAAAAGTGACATTCTGCTGTTTTCAGACCAACTACTGATGGAAACTATAGGAAACTGGCCTGCTAGTGTCAAATTCCCCAAACAACATGTTTCTGGCTTGGAAACGTGTTTCTGCGTGCTTCTGGTGTTATGTCCTTTTATTTAAAACATTCAGTTCATCTATAACTTGTTTAAAATTTCAACAAATTCTATTTATATTTGCACCCTTTTGTCTTTATTACTGACTGAATGTTGTATTTCTCAATCCATTCTGACTTGTCATTTGAAAGAAGCAAATCATATACTACAGATAAAACATAAAGCATTAATGTTTAACATTGTCATTGACATTGACAAATAATTAAGCAGTCCATTTCTGTGGGCCTGATTACTTTAACTTTGTACTTGAAGATAACTAAGCACCTTACACCCAGCAGCAGAGCCTGAGAAGATTTTGGACAGTACCCTTTGTTTGCTGCTCTGTTAGAAGTCTGTAACACAGAACATGTGACTGGATAAAAGGGCTCAACGTGAAAAACAAACAATTAGCTGGACACAATAGTTTTGATGCCCCCAAGGAGGTATCACTTGTTCGTTCTGTTGCCAATTCTGAAAGGGTCTTCCTCCGGCAAAGGTATCGTGACATTTTTATAGCGATGCCGCACTATATAAGCCTCAATACCGAGTAATACCCACAGAACCTTCTGATATGTCACGTCACAAATAAATTATACCTCCTACGGGGCTTAAAACTATTCAGTGTGAAGATAATTCCTTGTTTTTCACAAAAGGAGAATAGCTTCTCAGTGAATTTTCTTTATTTGTCTTAAAGACAAGTCCAAACAAAACCAGCACATAACATCAGCTTTTCATTTTTTTACATTCTGGGTCAAACATGGGTCACTGTTAAGACATAATAGAAAACATTAAGATGCCACGAATAACTATAATAGTTTGTCAAAGGTTTCCACCACCACTGTATTTCCAGTCATGACAGGAAACTGATGAACGACAGCTTTCAAAAAATGTGTTTTTACTCAAAAGTAAATTTTGTCTGATCCATTTTATATAACAAAAATTCTAACCATTACACAAGCAACAGTTTAACAAAATAAAGTCAAAGCTTGCATTTATGAAAACATCCATATTAAAAGGTTACAAAAAGTATACATGAAATAAATGAAAAGATTTGTAACAGTAATTATAAAACTGATGGATTAGGACCCAGTGTCATAATTTGCAAAATCTTAATTTCTTGTGAAACAACCTCTTTACTGTGGAGTAAATATCACATTGGCCTAGCCTTTTTAACTTTCCTCAAGTGTCCTACATGAGAGAAAGATGACAGGTTAAAAACACAGGTAGAACACTGACTACAGCCTGTCTTGGTTAAAAGCCCACTCACCACCAAAATGATCTAAGTGGCTGTCATTCATAAAAGTTTAAGTTCTGTAGATATTTGATATTATATGTGAATTTTTTTAAACAGTGTACAAAATAACTGGAGTGTGAATGTACAGTATGCAATTCATCCACATTAAAATAACTGTTGCCATTAAAAGGAAATTAAACTGTTCTCAAAGCTCACTGCCACTGTGGAATCATGCTATGTTGCTGTCTCATTTTACAAATTTTTTTTTTTTCATTGGTTCTTCAGAGACTGTATGTGGGGGCAAAAAGTAGTAATACTCACTATGATAAAGGGTCTTTGCATACAATGCACTGAAATGTTAAAGTTAATGAATACATGTCATGTTCCTTGATTGATAAAATCTTCTTTTGGCCTTTTGCATCAGGGGAACACTAAACTGCACTGGTGTGTCAGTAATTTCACCTTATCTGTAAGAGTACAGAACAAGCTGTGCCTTAATCAAGTACTTAGTAACGTATGAAAATTAGTAGCATATGTAATGCATGTAAATGTATTATTGTCAATAATTCATCATTTTAAACTAATAAGTTTCTTGATTCTTTGTGAGGTACTGTATGAAAAAAGGTGTCTTTATCCTGGAGTCAGTGCTGAAGTGTTCACTGCACAGACGGGAAGTCTTGTTTGGAGTCCAGGGGTGCGTCCAAAGTCTCTTATATATATATATGTATATATAACATTTCTTGGAAATGGTCTGATCTTGTGATAAGCTTCAAGGCTCCAGTTAATGTCTTAATTTTTATTTTAAATTTTTATCTGGGTAGTCAATAAATACCATTTTTTCAGTTCTCAAATATCTTAAGAATGTATTGGATTGATTTAGACAGCTGAGTAGTCAACAAGTTGTTTACAAACACCATAGTACCAAACAGGCACCATACACAGTTACTGGGTTTCCGCAACAGGGGTCCCTATATTCACATGATAACCATCACTAAGCTAAAAGTCTGCAATGGCTATCATGCCAAATTGTGAACTAGAGATGTGTAGCAAGTCAAAAAAGCAAACTAGAAATGGCCCACCCATTTTATTGCTGTGGGTCAATTTTGGGGTCTTGGCTCATGCACTAATAGTATTTTGAGTTTTGCGATTTATTGGGGAAAATAGGGATCATTGACAATAGTTGATTTTTTGGTAGGACTGACATTTTAATTGTTTCTCTTCTTCGAGAAAGGAAAATTGGTAGGTTGGCCCATAGTTTTTAGGTCATTTCGTATTGATTTAAGTAATGGTGTGAAATTTAGGTTAAAGACCTCTGTCAGCTTGGGGGATATATTGATGCCTAAATATATGATATTGCCTGTGGGGAGGTGGCAAGGTGATGCCAGAGTTGCCACATCCCTTTCATCCATCCAGAGTGGTAGGATGGTGGATTTTGACCAATTCACAGTATGGCTAGAGAGTTCTGGAAAAAAACGTTATAATAAAGCATTCTTTCATGGTTGAGTGGGGGTCCTGAAGGAGTAATAACACATCATTTGCAAAAAGAATAATTTTCTATCCTGTAGAAGATGTCTTTATCTCTTCATTGCTATTTTGCTGAAGTGTTGTTGTTAGGGGTTCAATTAATATTGCAAAATGGAATGGAGGGAGGATATCCTTGATTGAAAGTTTTGTGGAATCAACACATACATGGTAACAGTGGCAATTGGCAATGCGCTTTACCTCCTGAGCCACAGACAGCCTTCATCTGTGGTGGAGACCATGGCCAAATAAAATATGTAACCTGGCACTTTCCCAAGCACCATAACACCATCTGATTCTCTCCTTTAAGAAAGTTTGTGGTTATATAAAAGAGAGATAAGATAAATGATAAAAATAAATCAGGCCAAACTGTGATATCTTTACGACTGTTACTCAGTCTTCAAATACAAACATTGCTCCCAGCAAAGACACATACTGGAAGCTGATATATGTTGCTTTGGTAAAAAAAAAAACCCCACATCATTTGTAGTAATATTTTATGTCACAAGATGGCAGCACACACAGCCACTCTATGATCAGGAAATAGCTGCCTTGGAAAATGAGAGGCGGGTCCCAAAATTTGAGGAAAGCAGGGCTGATAAGTTAAGGAATGGGAAGAAAGATGAGAAGGTAGCAGAGAAAATGGGGTGTCTGACTGTGTTGTGCTGTCTATCCAGTTTCCTGAAAGTAAGACCTCTCTCTGGTTCTCTCTCCTTCCTCTTCTCTCTCTTTCTCCCTCCATCCTGACTATGTATCCATCTGCTGGATAGATCAGCCTGGAGCCAGACGACAGCAGCGTACCACCTTAACCAGCACTGAGCTGTCCATGTAAGTACACTCCACTCACATGCATATGTATATATAGGCTTGTTTCATCAGTTGATTTTCTGCTGCATATACAGAACATGTGTGTTGCTGATATTGCACACATTCTCTAAATGATGATGTTTGTGCTTTGATGCTATTAATTGGTGGCCCCAAACTGATCTTCAATCGCAGCTATACATTTGGTGTGTGAATTATTAATTTGGGTTATATTTCTCTAAGTAGAAATATGGTCACTGAAGTCACAGAAAAACCTACAGACAGCTGTGTTATGATGGAATCTCTCAGCTCAAACCACATACTCTGCTCCCATTGCATCATATGAAAATCAATAGTGTTAATCCACTGCCTATTTTATGTATTCCTTTCAGGGTCAATTCATCCAGATCTCTCTCTCTCTCTCTCTCTCTCTCTCTCTCTCTCTCATACTCATGCACACACACACACACACACACACACACACACACACACCATTTTCTACCACTCTACTGCTTCTTCTTCCTGTGTAGAGCACTCCAGGACTGAGTCCTAAAACCCAGACATGAGTCAGCATTTTAGCACTCCAGGTCCCCTTATCCCCCTCATTTTTGAGGAGATGTCCTGAATTAAGGTCTGTGATTAATACAGGCATAAGAGACTTTAAGTTACTGCTGCTGCTGTGTATCATACCCAGTATAAATAGGTTGGGAAAATCAAAATTTGATCTTGTTCTATCCAACCAAACTAACAAGAATGGTCTGGAGATCAGCTGCTTATACGACTCTGGAGTTTTGTTTTACAGCCTGCTAACTTGATTCTACTTATGTAGATAATAATAATAATAGTTATAATAATAATAATAATAATAATGATAATAATAACAATAACAACAAGAAACAACATGTTGATAGTGGACAGTATTTTAAACTTTGGAATAAGCCTGGCTAACTGTTTTCTAGAGATGGAAATTGGCAACCACCAGCGGCCAAATGAACTGGGTGGTGGCAGGTAAATTTTATCAATCTACCAGCCACAGTGGCATATAAACAGAGGGGGCAAATTGCTCCATGTAAAGGCTGCTTGAAAGCTGTGGGGATAAGGAAGGTGGCTCTGGTTTGTTTTTCCTTGTCACATTGATTTGCACCTCTGGTGATGCTGTCAGGTTGGCATGTTTGGTGTACTTCCATGCACATCCCTCACAATGGTGCACCAAACGCTAATATACCATCCCTGTCTTCCTCTGCACAACGTTCCCTTTTTTGTTGTAACTGCTGACAGGGAACAAGCAGCTCTGCCATTTCATTTGCATTTGCCACAGTGTAACTGACTCGCAAGTTTCCAGATGGAGCTTGCATTTACGCTTCCACATTACATGCATCAATCTACATAACACCCCTGCCTCCCACCTGTGGCACAAGAACAGCACTTGACCTAGGCAGCCTGATTTCACAGAGGGGAGGAGGGGGCAGGAGGAAACAGCAACATTGATATTCTCTTTAAACATCCATATACAGACTACTTTTACATGCACACTAATAATTTGCCCTATTATTCCGAAATATGACACTATTCTGAATTTGATACAGGTCATGTAAACAGCATATTCCATTTGATTTTATGAATTATGCTTTATTCTGAATGATACATTTTCCAATGAAGATGTGGGATATTGTGATATTATTCAGGTTTGAATAGCACTATTTGGACAGGTATACAGTACATTCAGAATATGCTTCTTCTCAAGTGGGGGTTTTGTGTTTGCAACACAGGGCCTCTTGTAGGGCTGAGCGATAAATCGATTTCATCGATTAATTCGAATTTGTAGTTTAGGTCAATTTGTTTTAATGAATGTGTGTGTGTGCACGTGTCTGTGTGTGCGCACATCGGGGCCGAACTCCGCCGTGCTCGAAACACAGCAGAGGAGGATTGTAAACGTGCACCGTGTAGAGACAGAACTGACATGCCGTGTGTAAACAAGATAAATAACATAAGGCTCTTTAGTTAGTTTAATAAAAGGACAGGGTATTGACGGATGCAGTCGCGATGTATCTTGCAAGATACATCACGGTGCCCATATTTACCGTGGGAAAGCCTGGGTTTATTCACATGCTGAAAGTTTTGGAGCCCAGGTATGTGCTACCACGCCGCAAATATTCCTCTGAAAATTGATTTTAAGTAGAGGGGAAAAATCGGTTTAAATCTTGAATCGGATTTGTTGTGAAAAAATCAGACATTTTTTTTTAGGCCATATCACCCAGCCCTAGCCTGTTGCCTGTTTAGCTTAATGTTGTCATGCAGGCCTTGTACACAAACCAACCAGCCAACAGTTTGCGAGGCTAGTAAAGAAATGCATACCCTAAAGAAAGGTCCACATTTCTGATTGGAAGAAAAAACTTTAAACAATATGAAAGACTTGGCTATCAACAGGTTTTTGAATATGCCTAAATATCATGACAATGCTTTCAAGAAGGTGGTTGAAGAAATAATAGGGAGGCTGTGTTCAAAGTCCAATACATTCGCCACTCATTGTAAAACTTTAAAAAAAAAAATCTTTTTGATGCAAAGAAGCAAAGTAGCACAGACAGCTCCAACTTTTCCATATTTTGACATGATATGGAGTGTGCATGGCTGCATGTAAGTAGCATATTAATTCTTTAACCATGTAAACAGTTTAGTAGGAATATTTTCTTCTTTAGAATAAGAGCAAAGAACATTTTGTCCATATAAATACTGTCATTTCACAATGTTGAGATAGATATTGGCTGGTGGAAGAAAAATGTAGCTTTTCCTCTCTGTTCACAGTGTTTATACTAAGCTAAGCTTTCTGCGACTCAGCTCTAGCTTTGTACTTAACAAACAAACACAAGAGGGGTATGGACGTTGACATCTCACTCTTGGAAGGAACACCAAAAAAATATATTACCCAAAATGCTCCCTTTAATGATTTCAATTAGACTTGGGGCTGAATGCCACAGACAGGGTAGGAGTGTGTTGAGAGATGGACTAACATAGGATAACACCAACCTTATCCTTGAAGTACAGCACTTACAATAAATAGAAGTTAGTATGTTGATCCCGGTTGGTAGCCTACTGAGTCACTAGGAAAATGCTGAAACATTTTAATACACATACTTTTTTTTGGAGTGAAACTCCATCACTTGCTCTCTGTCGTTGTATGTGGAGCCGCAGCTGCTGAGAGAAAAGGAGAGGAGTAAGAGACATTGAGAAGAGATGGGTGACATAGAGGAAGTGAGGAACTGTAAGTGAGAGGTGTGGACAGAGAGGAAGGGAGGATTAGGGTGGGTGCCTGCAGTGGAGCATGATGTCAGAGGAATGTGTTGAGCCTCTCCTTTAACAAGCTGGAGCTGTAGAAGCGCTGGCTACGTCGAGCTTTCAGACACACAAAAAAACACACTAACACTTTCACCCTGTGTAATTCACAAACACTCAGGATCAGAATGTGAAACAAAACATTAAAAACAAATTATTTTTATTCAACAAAAACAACTGCAAGCAACATTATGAGGTACATTTCTATGATATACACTGTACATAAATGCTTGATAACCGATTAAATAAAATAAATACATAGGAAATTAATATCAGACTACATTGCCATGTCAGTATTGTGGAATGGTTTTCAGTGGTCGATTTTCATCTTTGTTCTGCCCTCCCTCCCAGCATCCGGTCCCGCAGGTGGAGCTTGTTGCTGGGATTACAGCGATAGAGGTGGAGGAAAGGAAAGCAATAGAGAGAAAAGGAAAAGAGATACAGGCAGAAAGAAGGGAGTGGTAGAGAGAACAAGGACAGATGGAAAGAGAGGAAAAGTGAGTGACATAATGTGTGGGAGAGCCAGACGCTGGGAACAGCTATAAAGACTATGACTAGCATATATTAGCAGTGAGGTAAGATGATGGAGGATGGAGAGGACAGGCTGTGTGTATGGAGGGCAGCTGCCACTGTAAACCAACCACAGTGAAGTCAAATGTATTTATAGCAGCATAGTCATGATACCAAAATGGCACTTTAATGCCAAATAGTGGCATCCACTTTTAATGCTTTTGGTTCCCCAAAGGTTAAAACACAGTTTTATTTTTATACTCCATATCAGGAGGTTGTGTATTAAATGGAAGATCTGAAATGCCAAAATAAAAACAAACCAAAGAAAATCTGAACCCGACGGGTTCCGACGGGTTGGGCCGGGTTTGGTCAAAAATGTATAAATTGTATTTGGCTCGGGTCAGATTCGGTCAGCTTTCAGTGAAAATGTAGTCTAAAAAAATGAAATTCTATTGTCTGTCCTGTTTATTGCTTGGAGACTGTTATTTACGTGACAACACCTGAACATCACACACACATTGGCTGTTTGTTTCTGCCGCTCCCTTGCTGGAAGTCTCGAACCTCCCGCCGCCCGCCTCCGCCTTGATTAAACGCTGAAAATTAAATAAAAGAGTCTGACTAAAGTTATCACGCTAACGTCCCCACAACGTTCAAGTCTAACATCATTAGACGTTGATATTTGGTTGGTTTTAAGTTGTCTTAGTAAGTAACCAATACCCAACGTCTGTTCAACGTATTATCCCAACGTCAGGTTGATGTAGAATACTGACATGATGTCGTCGGGATTTTTGACCAAACCTCAATGTCTGCCTAACGTTATATGTTAACGTCCACATAACGTTTAAGTCTAACACCATTAGACGTTGATATTTGGTTGTTTTTAAGTTGTGTTGGTACGTAACCACTACCCAACGTCTGTTCAACATATTATCCCAACGTCAGTTTGACGTAGAATACCGACATGATGTCGTCGGGATTTATGACCAAACCTCAATGTCTGACTAACGTTATCACGCTAACGTCCCCACAACGTTCAAGTCTAACATCATTAGACGTTGATATTTGGTTGGTTTTAAGTTGTCTTGGTAAGTAACCAATACCCAACGTCTGTTCAACGTATTATCCCAACGTCAGATTGATGTAGAATACTGACATGATGTCGTCGGGATTTTTGACCAAACCTAAATGTCTGCCTAACGTTATATGTTAACGTCCACATAACGTTTAAGTCTAACACCATTAGACGTTGATATTTGGTTGTTTTTAAGTTGTGTTGGTACGTAACCACTACCCAACGTCTGTTCAACATATTATCCCACGTCAGTTTGACGTAGAATACCGACATGCTGTTGTCAGGATTTTTGACCAAACCTCAATGTCTGCCTAATGTTATAATACCAATGTCCACCTAACGTTTAAGTCTAACATCATTAGACGCTGATATTTGGTTGGTTTTAAGTTGTGTTGGTAAGTAACCAATACCCAACGTCTGTTCATGTCAGATTGACGTAGAATACTGATATGCTGTTTTCGGGATGTTTGACCAAAGCTCAATGTCTGCCTCACATTATTATGCTAACGTCCACACAATATTAAACTATAGCATCATTAGACGTTGATATTTGGATTTTTTCTTGAGTTGCGTGGTAAGTAACCAATACCCATTGTCTGTTCAACGTATTATCCCAACGTCAAGTTGTCGTAGAATACTGACTGATTAGAATACTGGTTTTAAGTTGTGTTGGTAAGTAACCAATACCTGATGTCACAATGTCAAATTGAATACTGACATGCTGTTGTCGTAGGCTAATTCTTGACCAAAGCCCAATGTCTGTCTAACATTATTATGCTAATGTCCATACAATATTAATTAGATGTAGATTTTTTTTTGTTGGTTTTAAGTTGTGTTGACAAGTAACTGACATCCAACGTCTGTTTAACATATTATCCCAACATCATATATCGACATGTTGTTGTCGAGTATTTTGACCACAACCCAACATCTGATAAACATAATTAAGTTAACATCCACACAACGTAACATTCTAACATTATAGATGTTTAGATTTTGTTGGGTTAATGTTGCTGTTACTTAAAGAAAATACAACATAATCTGGATGTCGAATATATGGACAGTAATGGCTGAAGGCTCTGACATAGTGTAACAATCATCAGTTTAACCTGTAAGTCCAACCACAGCAATTTGTAGCTGTTTCATGACCATCCGTGGTACAACTCTTCCAGGGCTATAGGACCACCCCATGGCCCTGAATAGTAGTGTGGTTGTATAATCCTCAGCCTTTTCCAGATAAATGAATTTGACTTGAGACACAATTGCAGGTGGCTAGGACACAGAACCCACTAGGCTTTTCTCTAACCAACACCCAACATAGGCAGCTACATCAGCAACAAGGCCCAGAAAGGGAATTCTCTGGACAACAAAGCCAGTCCTGGAACGATATACTCTATTGCGCCACAGTACAACCTATCCATGCCTGAATATGGAGTAATGCAAACTTGTGTCAGGATACATTTACAGATTCAGTTGCTATTTTGGAAAGCCTTCAGTCAAAAAGCATAATTAGGGAAGATTTGTTCATTGAAATACATCGCAGTTTGTTCAGACTTCACAGTGGTGGAATTTAGGTACAGTTCTGCTGGGTGCCAGCTCATACAGGGTGAAAGGAAATGAGGTAGCTGATAACCTAGCAAACTCTAGGAACTGAAGGGGAAAGAGAAAAGATAAGTTGTAAGTAAAGCATTATTCAGCTTTCTGAAAGAGACCCAGTTGATGGGGATGGGTAGAATCTCGAGGTGGGAGAGTGTTGGATGGAGGATTGGAGGCGGCTGGCGACACGACAAGCGAAAGACCGGACTGTGAATGGACAGGAGATGGCAGAGGGAAGTGACGGGTCAGGAAATGATGGGATGGAGTTAGGTGGCGGGAGAAATGAAAGTTGGGAGGCTGTGAAAGGGGGGAAAGCGAAGCGTAAACACAAGAATAAGGGACAGAGAGGAATGAGCTCAGCGTCTGAAGAAACAGATAGCGAGCAAGCAAGAGAGGACGAGGAAGAGGATAAAGTAATCATTAGACTGGAGCAGGAAGGTGCCTCGTTTGGTGAGTGGAATCCTGTTCACCTTACCAAAGCAATAAATAAACAAGTGGGAGATGTGAAAAGTGCGAGAGTGTTGCGCAATGGAGCACTGCTGATTTTTTGTAGAGATAGTGCGCAGCTGGGGAGAGCCATCAGGTGGATAAAATTGAGGGGAAGAAGGTGGCAGCAACGCTAGCTAGGAAGGGAGGAGGGTTCTCGAGGAGTAATCTTCGGTGTGCCCTTAAGTATATCTATTGATCAGATAAAAGAAAATGTAAAGGGAGCGAAAGTGAGGGAAGCAAAGCGCATGAAAACAACTCGTGACGGGGAAAGATGTGACAGTTTGTCGGTTTTGGTTTACATTTGACGAGGAGCGACTCCCTGATAAAGTGTATATAGGGTATATGTTACGGTGTGAGGCTCTATGTGCCTCCGCCATTGAGGTGCTTTAAATGCCAGAAGTATGGGCATGTCGCAGCAGTGTGTAAGGGGAAACAAAGGTGTGGGAGATGTGCTGGGGAACATGAATATGGGAAATGTGAAAATGGAGCCAAACTTAAGTGCTGCAATTGTGGAGGGGATCATACTTCTGCATACAGGGGATGTGAAGTCAGTAAGAGAGCAGCAGAAGTGCAGCAAATTAAAACATCACACGGGGTCACATACGCAGAAGCGGCCAGGAGGGTGAGGTGCAGGCAACTGAAAGTAATGCCAGGGTGACAGAAAGGCATGAAGTGAGAGCACATGAAGGCTGTAAAAGAATTGAGGAGGACACGATGATTGTGGGGAAGAGAGATTTCATTCTGTTTATGTTGAAGTGGTTAACTGTACAGCGCAAACAGACAAAAAAACGGAAAAAATCAAAATAATAGTGAGAGCAGCAGAGAAGTATCTGGGACTGGAGCCATTGGTGGGAGAAGTGGAGGACCTTTTGAAAAGAGGGGCATTCAGTTCACAGATTCCGTCACAACAATCATCAATATGGGGTGGGGGATCATCATGGTCCTAAGTATATTGCAATGGAACGCAAGAAGCCTCATAGCTAATGGGCAGGAGTTTAAGAAGTTTATTTCTGGGTTAAAGGACAAGCCCAGTATAATCTGTGTTCAAGAAACATGGATGAGAGTGCAGTGGGATTTTTGTAATACCTGGTACACGGCTGTAAGAAATGACAGGAAGAATGGGACAGGTGGTGGGGTAGCTACCTTTGTTAAGGATGGAACAGGGTTCAATATTGTTCAAATAGGGACAGATCATGAGTCCATAACGATTAAAATTTGGACAGGAAGTATGAGTTAGCGTTATTAATTACTATAACCCATGCAACAGATTAAGTATGGATACACTGAATATGGTATTGGGGATGTGCAAGGGAAAATAGTGTGGTGTGGGGACTTCAATGCACATAGCACTTTATGGGGAGTGAGAGAACAGACTCAAATGGTTCAATTGTGGAAGAATTTATAGAGGATAAAGGGTTAGTATGTATGAATGATGGGAGGGCACTAGGTATGATGTGTACGAAATAAGGAGAGTGCAATTGACTTAACTTTAATGTCCAATGAGATGGCAGGTGTCACAGATTGGGAGGTGCTAAATGAAATATTAATGGGGAGTGATCATTATCCAGTCATTAGTAAGGTGGAGTAGAAATGCAGCGAGAGGAGGAGAGGAGGGTGCCAAGGTGGAAAATTCAGAATGCTAAGTGGGATGTTTATCAGGCAGTGAGTAGAAATAAGTTTGAGGAGTTACATGAGGGGCAAGGGACAGATGTAGATGAATGGAATAGGAGAGTGGTCGCAGCTATAATACATCTGCTGAGAGACAGTTCCAAAAGTGTCAGGGGGCAAGTGTAAAAAGTGTACCATGGTGGGACGATAACTGCAGACAGGCAATAAAAACACAACAGGCATTCAGATTGTTAAAGAAACAGCATACAATGAGTCATTAATCCAATATAGAAGGTCACAGGCAGTGGTGAGAAGGACGATCAGAGCAGCTAAGCGGGCGTGCTGGAGGAAGTACTGTAGTGGAATAGGGCAGGAGGTACAGCTATCAATGTTTGGGGAATGATCAAAAAAATGAGTGGAATAAAAAGAAGTATAACAATCCCAATTCTGAAGAAGGATAATAGAACAGCAGTAATTAGTTTAGAGAAGGCGACACTATTGCTGAAACGTTGATTCGAGTTCATAGTTCAGAAAATATCTCAGCAGAAGCAAAGCAGCATAGGCAAAATGTGCTGACACAAAATACTTGGTTAATAAGAAAAAGAAGGCAAGAGGGATGACCTAGATCTGCCCTTTAATTTGTATGAATTAAGAAGAGCCGTCTCTAATGCGCGGCAGTCATCGCCAGGGAAAGATGATGTCTGCTACTGTATGTTAGATCACATGGATGACAGGTCGCTGGGTAATATTGAAGTTATTTAATAAAGTATGGGATTCAGGGGAGGTGCCACAAGCATGGAAACACTCGTAATAGTGCCAATTTTGAAACCAGGCAAAGGAGCATCAGATCCATCAAATTATAGGCCAATTGCACTTACATCCCAATTAGGGAAGACAATGGAGAAGATGGTGACAGAAAGGATGATGTCTTTTTTAGAGAGTCAAGATCTTTTTCATCGTATCAAAGTGGTTTCGTAAAGGAAGAAATACGATGGATTCAGTGCTTAGGTTAGAATCAGATATTAGGAAAGCACAGAAATAAAGAAATAGTGATGGCTGTGTTCTTCGACATAGAGAAGGCATAGATATGCTATGGAAAGAAGGACTGCTGATTAAATTAGATAAGTTGGGAGTAGGAGGGAAATTATAATAACTGGGTATTGAGCTTCCTGTTTGGGAGAACGATAGAGGTGAGAGTAGGGCAGGAATTCTCTCCAATATATAAGGTTGAAAACGGAACTCCGCAAGGGAGTGTGTGTAGTCCAGTGTTCTTTAATTGTATGATCAATGACATATTTGAGGAGGTGGGAGAGTCATTATTTGCTGATGACGGGCCTTATGGTAAGGGGAGAAATCAAGAGTATTTGCAGAAGGAGCAGGAGCAGGAAGGAGGAGGTGCCCTCACCCGTCTCAGTCTGGGACACACAGGGCGAACAGCACATTAAAATAGTTGTAAACACCCTACAGGAGACTGTAGAAGCTGTAATGAGCAGGAGACAGTGCAACACGTGTTAATGGAATGCAAAGAGTATGAAAGAGAGAGAGAGTGTTAAAAGCAGGCTTGGAGAAAGAGAAAGTAGGATTCACATTAAGGAATCTGTTACAAAGATCAGAGATATTTAAAAAACATGTACGAAGATATTTGAGGAAAACTGGTTTAGTTGAGAGGATCTAGATAGGGTTTGGAGGGGGTTCCCCTCCTTTTTCTTTGCTTTCTTTGGGTTTTTTTTGGTTTGTTTTTTTAACTGCTAGCCTACTGTTCCACACTCCAGTCCGGTAGGTGGCGGCAATGCGCCTAATAGTTGGATGCCAGCCGCCAATCAAAACCAAAAGAAGAAGAAGAAGAATCTCGAGGTGGGGACATGACGCTACACACTCTTGTACAGTAGGTGGCGGTATGCACCTGAACGTTGCTTGCGATCCGCCATTAAACGAAAGAAGAAGAATTTACACCCGCTCTCGCGCCCGACGCCACACTACCAGCAACAGAACAACAACGGAGTATCAGGACGCACATGGGAGATACGGTATGGATAAAAGTTTATTTAGGCCACGATAACATGTTTTTGGGTTGTCTCATTTTGACGGTGGCTCGTATAGTGTTATAAAGTCGAACACATAATCACTAGCCATCCCGGCTAGTGCTAACACCACGGCTAACGGGAGCTAGCGGGAGCTGTTAAAAGCCTGTTTCCCCTTCCTACTTCAGTGATGATGGTTCCTTTAATAAATGTATGAGATTGAGGCGACGCTCAGTGACTAGAAGAGCTGGTAGAAGCGCTCCATAGCTGTTAGTTACTCCAGTAGCGGAGGCAACCGACTCGGCGAGAGCCATCACGGTGTTAGCACCGCGAGCTAACGCTAGCTAACGCTAACAGCGGGAGCTAACGCTGACGTTCCTGCTCTTCTCCATCAGTGACCCCCAATTTCCACCAGATGCGTGTTGGTTGCGTCTGCGGTTCGGCACGGCAGCGGAGCCGATTAGATTTAATTCTAGTCTGTGTTTCCACCGGCTGCGGCTGTGCTGCGTTCCGGCTCCGTCTCAGCTCCGGCAGTCCGGAGGCCTCCGCAACAGATACGCAGGACTTCTATTTTTGCCGGACGCCGGAGCAAAACGCAGCAATTCAGCACAGAGCAGATCGTGCGGGGCAGGAAGTCGTGCAGAGAAACACAATAAAACATCCGGTTATTTTTCAAAATAAGATACAGTGTTCACGGCGGATCATATTTCCCTGCACTACACCTTGAAAACTACATAATGGGCAGAGGCAGGCCTGAGATCAGAGGTTTTCAGACGTCATTTCACCCCGTTGACACCATGGACGAGGAGATATTCATCATGGCAGTGCACCGAGATGTCTTCCGGCGGAGCTGCACCGCTCCACACAGCAAACGCAGGCGGTGGGTATTGACGGACGGCGGAGCACGCAGCGGATAACCAGCGCTGCCGTACCGCAACGGACACGCATTCAGTGGAAATCAGGGGTGAGAACCATGTTTTAGCCTGGCGGACAGCAGCCCGCGAGCGCGCGAGCAGTCTGTTAGCAGCCCGCGACCCCACCAAACTTTAGCATGTTGGTTTGTTCAAGTCATCATTGTTTGCTGTTATTTCATTTTGGAAGAGCACTAGCTGCCACAACTAAGTCACATTTGTAGGATATATTAAACCTGTACCTAATGCAATGAGAGTTTATACAGAAGATAAGTAGAGCAAATAACCTTCTCATGGATGCCTGTCTCATCAAACAGAAAAAAGCAAGTCGCACAAGCCCTTGCCCACCTCCACCCCCAGACCACGACCATCACCTTACCCAATGCAACAAGCAAGTAAGCGACACACAAACACTTACGTTGTGCTGTTGGTAAGGCTGTGCTCTTTCTAATTGCGATGATCATTCGTTTCTATGCTTCAAAATTTCAGGGGAAAGTTCTGGAGCTGCTGGTTGCAATTTGTGATGGGTTGCAGGAGTTGAAGCTCAACAAAGATACAGAGAGTAGTACTACTCCTCTTCCTGCCCAGGTGACAATTTTTTGAGGAGCTAACCCTGCTTGATGAGACCCTCAGCTCTGCAACTGAAAGACAGAAACTGGTAGGTTTCACAACTGTAACATAACTGTTTTAAAACTGTAGCATTTTGACACTGTACCAAAGCAAGTGTCAAACTATAATAAAAGCAGTTGAAAATGGGGAAGTATACAGTTGGAGGGGGTACAGTATTGTGTAAACAGTTAAATCACATAGTGTCATTATACATGCTATACAGGGTATAAAAGCTTATTGAAACAAATCGAAGCAATCTTTTTCAGTCACTTTTGAACAAATGACAGCATTTGTCCTAAAAACTACTTAAATAGTACACAACAAAAGCCTCAGATTTAAAATGCATAAATGTAGCAGCTCTGTTTATGTGCAGTAGGTCGAGAGATCTACTCGGTACAGTGCGGGACCTTCAGTGGTTAGACCTTAGTTTGGTTGTATGCCACTGGCTAACCTTCTTTTATCACAACAGGTCACACATCTTGCTGCTGTGGTATGGGAGTTTTTTGTTGGTCATGTTTTCAAACTCACATTGGTTGTATGTAATCTGTTGGAAGTATATGTTTCTGATGTCTTGGTATAGTGGGCAGGTGCTTAGAAATTGTTGCTCTGTTTCCAACACATTGTGTGTATAGTGGGTGCATAGTTGTAGTACATAATACAGTTTTCTCTAATGTCGAGTGTTTCGTTCACTGTAACTTCCAACAGTCATGGTGATATTCTGAACTGTTTTTCTCCCTCAACCCCCTTAATTTCAGGTTAATTCCTTGGCAATGATTGGAGGAACATCGGTGAAGGATAATGTCCAGAGAGTCATGGAGGAGTAAGTTATTTTGGGGGGGGTAGCGCGTGTCACAGAGCAGTGAACAAACCAAACAACACAATGTCAGGAGAAATTGAAAAGATATGCCGTCTGCGTAAAGTCAACTTGCTAATTAAGGAGCCATTACATGTTCAAGAGTTTTATAAAGCTGCTCAAACGCCAAAGAGAGGCTATAAGTGAACGTTTCAGACACGCAGGGCAGGCTCTACAAGGAAGAAGGAGGACTTTCCTACTTCTGGGTAGCATCACAAATTGTGACGTTACATCACAAATTGTGATGTTAGAGTGCCATCTTGTGGTCAATTTAAGTAATAACATCTTCGTAGCCAGCTGTTTTACAGTCGCTCAACTAATTATTTTACTGTTTTATGTTGTTAATAATGACAGTAACAACAACCTAAAAGTTAGCCTTATGTACGGCTAATACATAATTATTTAGCCTAATAGTTAATTGGTTAATTGGAGTGGAGACAATACCATCAATAGGCCCAAACACTGCACAATAATCAGTCAATGGTGAAAGTCAAAAATAGTTTTATTGCAAACACTGGCTAAAAAAACAATAACTTGTGTAAAAATATGGCACATAAAAAAACAATAACTTGTGTAAAACAAAATGTGGCACATAAACTAGGCCATTCAATTATTCATTCTTGTTAAAGTGCAATGAAATAATGTTTTGTCTTCAGCCTACTGGAGGGCTATAGAAATAAGTTATGTCCTTTTTGTAAATAAAATGGACAGACTGTGATGCCAGGTCAACCATAACCTGAACAAAGAATAATAAATAACGTTATAGGCCTTAAATAAAAATCAAAAATGAAAACCTCAGTTTACATACTAGCAGCCTTCAGTCCTACTCCAAAAACTGTTCAATGTCCACAGATAAGTAGCCTTGTTGTTTTACAAATAAAATTAATAATATACAATATTATATAAATAAATTATATATTATATAAAGGTAAAATAAAAATAAATATATAAAAATAAACACAGCCAGAAACAATATGAACTCAAATTTGTAAGCTTAATATACTGGAGTTATACCTAGCAGGCCAGGCAGTCATATGTATGCCTAAAGATTTTTGGCTAAGAAAAGCAGTTGGTTTACTCTCTCTGGTTTGAGAAGGTTGCGTTGAGGAGTAACAATGTTGCCAGCAACACTGAACACGCGCTTTGATGGGGTGCTGGTAGCAGTGACATTCAGGTATTTTCTAGCCATGTTTACCAGTAAAGGAAAGCGACCGCTGTTGGCACTCCACCATCCCAGTGGTTTGTCATCACCATCAATGACTTCGTCTTGTAAGTAGGATGTCATTTCAGAATTAGCTCGCTGCTCTGCAGGGATTGTGGCCATAGGCTGCTTCGTCCTTCCCAGAAGACTTACTGGAGTGACATAATTTGTGTTGGCAGTCTAGGTGTTAACTTCTACTTCATGTACTCTCAACCAGTTCTCTACTAGTCATAAGTTAATGTAATTGCATCACTTTTAAATTACATTTTGTGTTTCAGTGACGGTGAGCGACGCTGCTTCATTATTACTGCTGCTGCTTCGGAGTTGGGGCAGACACACTGTTCCAGCTAGCGAGAGCGAGAGACCGAGTCCGGCTGAACGAGGAGCTGGGAGCTTGTAAGCAATATTGTCCCCGCCCTGGTGTTATGATGCCAACCCCAGTCTTTCATTGGAGGAGGTCTTTAAATGCCGCCTCTGGCATCAGATTGCACTACTGTATACATTACTGAATATTTTGGAGTTTGGTAATTAAGAGCAATAAAAATGTATTGGAATGAAGAAATTTGTGATTTTTCATTGAGATACATAAATTAATCGATGCATCGAAAAATTTGCTAGATCAATCAATTACAAAAATAATCGTTTATCCCAGGCCTAGTTGTCAGTTGATGTAAGGCTAGCTTTGGGTTTTGACTGCCATCTGATGTTTTGCATGTCCAACTTGGATATTGATGTCAACCCAACATTGGTTTTTGACAGATAACTGATTTTGGACGTTGACGTCAACCTAATGTTGGGTTTTGACAGCAATGCAATTCTTACAACCACAATTTAATGTCTAACCAACGTTGGAGGATGACGTCTTGCCAATGTTGGGTTATGATGTCAGTCTGATTTTCATTTAACCAAAATATAACTGGTAATTGACGTCTTCATAACTTCTGACATTAACATCAATCCGACGTCAATCCAGTTTTAATTTTCAACTAAAATATAACTTGTATCCAGTGTTGGAGACCAACCAAAATTCAATGTCTAGATAACATCAGATGTTGACGTCAATCCAATGTTGGTTTATAATGTCAATCAAATTGACTTTTTCAACTAACCCCAGCAGCAAACACCGAAACGGATCTTTGACTGACTGGACTGGACTGACGACTGACTGACTGACGGGAAGGTGCTGTGAGTAGACTGTTTTCTGTTCTTTTTCAAACTGCCTGGGAACTCTGTTGCATTTGTTTTTGTTGATCGCTCACGGAGGAACCGAATTGAGGCGTTTTTTTTGTTTCCTTTTACAAACGAACTGTTGAACTTTTCCGAAGACCCAGAGTGGATTTTTGTGTTGGATTCGGAGTTGCTTTGGTGGATTTTCCTTTGTATTTGGACTTTTGGGGGGGGGGATTTGGGATTGCCTATTGCTGTTGTGCTGATATATGATTTATATGCATTTTGACTTGGTTTGAGCGAATTTCCTTGTTTTTGCTTTGTGTGCCAATATATGATTTGCCTTTTGAACTGCTCTGAGTGTGTGTGTTTCATTGTGTGCTGCTCAGTGTTCAGGGTGTCTGTATGCCCATACTGGCATCCTTTGTGGGAGTTTGAGACAAAACAATCAACCAGAAAACAAACTGTCCAACAAACTGTACAAGACTGACTGACTTTCTTCACATCCTACATGTCAGGAGGGAGACCTGGCTGGCACCCCTAAAAGAAATAAAACCAACATAAAAGATACAAAACAGCGTACCAAACTCAAACTGTCACAACATCTGGTATCCAGCGTTGGGAGTCGAACCTATAATCAACGTCTACATAATATCAGAGATTGACATCAAACCAACGTTAGGTTATGACGTCAATCAAACTTTCAATTTCAACTAAAATACAACTGGTATCCAACGTTGGGAGTCGAACCTATAATCAACGTCTACCTAACATCAGAGATTGACATCAAACCAACGTTAGGTTATGATGTCAATCAAATTTTAATTTTAAACTAAAATACAACTGGTATCGAACATTGGGAGTCGAACCTATAATCAACGTCTACCTAACATCAGAGATTGACATCAAACCAACGTTAGGTTATGACGTCAATCAAATTTTCATTTTCAACTGAAATACAACTGGTATCCAACGTTGGGAGTCGAACCTATAATCGTCTACCTAACATCAGAGATTGACATCAAACCAACGTTAGATTATGACGTCAATCAAATTTTCATTTTCAACTGAAATACAACTGGTATCCAACGTTGGGAGTCAAACCTATAATCAGCGTCTACCTAACATCAGAGACTGACATCAAACCAATGTTAGGTTATGACGTCAATCAAATTTTCATTTTCAACTGAAATGCAACTGGTATCCAACGCTGGGAGTCGAACCTACACTGCCTGGCCAAAAAACAAGTCGCCACCTGGATTTAACTAAGCAAATAGGTACGAGCCTCCTATTGGATAATTACTGCATGGGCGGATTATCTTTCAGCTAGCAACAAGTTATTTAACCCCAACTGGTGCAATGAGTTGCTTCTCATTTCCTAAACAACCATGTCGAAAGACATATCCCGTGGTCGTGGAAAAGATGTTAGTCTGTTTGAGAAGGGTCAAATCATTGGCATGCATCAAGCAGAGAAAACATCTAAGGAGATTGCAGAAACTACTAAAATTGGGTTAAGAATTGTCCAACGCATTATTAAAACTGGAAGGATAGTGGGGACCCATCGTCTTCGAGGAAGAAATGTGACCGGAAAAAAATCCTCAATGATCGTGATCGGCGGTCACTTAAACGTTTGGTGAGATCAAATCGAAGAAGAACAACAGTAGAAGTCAGGGCTATGTTTCATAGTGAAAGTAAGAGCATTTCCACACGCACAATGCGAAGGGAACTCAAGGGATTGGGACTGAACAGCTGTGTAGCCTTAAGAAAACCACTAATCAGTGAGGCTAACCGGAAAAAAAGGCTTCCAACGTCGTCAATCAAATTTTCATTTTCAACTGAAATACAACTGGTATCCAACATTGGGAGTCGAACCTATAATCAACGTCTACCTAACATCAGAGATTGACATCAAACCAATGTTAGATTATGACGTCAATCAAATTTTCATTTTCAACTGAAATACAACTGGTATCCAACGTTGGGAGTTGAACCTATAATCAACGTCTACCTAACATCAGACGTTGACATCAAACCAACGTTAGGTTATGACGTCAATCAAATTTTCATTTTCAACTGAAATACAACTGGTATCCAACGTTGGAAGTCAAACATATATTCAACGTCTGCATAACATCAGAGGTAAACGTCAAACCAACGTTATGTTATGATGTCAAACCAACGTTAGGTTATTACGTCAGTCAAATTTTCATTTTCAACTAAATCACAATGGTCATCCAACGTTGGAGTACAACGTTATCCTAACGTCATATTGACGTATTGTGCCTGCTGGGAGCAAATTAATTCTCTTACAAATGAAAAATGAAATTCACACGCAATGAAATACTCACATTAATACACTTAAGGGTTTCCTTGCTACAGCCTTTCTCAGTTTGATATGGCCAGAAGCTAAAATTGGCAGATGTAAAAGCTGAGATATTGCTGTGTAACTGGCATTGCTGAACAGTGTCAAAGGGGCTACTTTTACAATAAATTCCACTGGAAATTACTGAATACTTGACCTAAAATGTTATCTGTAACACATTCTATTAGATTGCTCAAACTAAATAACTAAACTATAAATACTGTAGATTACTTTCGGAAAACCTCACAATGGTCTTGCTGAGCTCATTTGTCTGCTTTTTCCATGCCAAAACACTCGATAGTGTCTTGGCCATGCATCTCATTTGTTATTGTCGTGTGGCAGGTGCACTGCACACACTTTTCAAAATCTGTTTATGGGAAATGCATTCCTCATTAATTTTACACCATGTCATTATAGCAAAAGAGCATCGCTGTTTGTCCACACTGAATTTGTTAAATATGTACTTCTGTAGGCTATTAGCTGTGCACTCAACTTAACCTCTAAAAAGATGGGCAAGTGCTTTCTATGTTTAAACATTTGTACTTCAGAAAACACACATTTTATATTGTTGTTACATTGATATTTACTGGAAATGACATACAATATTGCCAACAGCAAGTGTTCAAAATAGGTAACTTACTTGTATTACCTTACTCCCCAACCTTGTTGCAAAATTATATTAGCTGACTTTATAACAGTTCTCGCTTGTGCGACAGGAGTGACTACTACATCTTACTATATAATGACGAAAACTCTGTCTGTGGGTGTGTCTGTCTGTGTCTCTGTTCCACGTTTTTCTCCTGACTGACTTGGTCGATCCATGTGAAATTTGGCACAGTGGTAGAGGGTAATGGGAGGATGCAAATGAAGCAATATTACATCAGTTGGCCAAAGGGGGGCGCTATAGCAACCGATTGAAATTGCAAACTTTGAATGGGCATATCTCATGCCCCGTATGTCATAGAGACATGAAACTTTGCACAGAGATGCCTCTCCTCATGAGGAACAAATCTGCCTCAAGAACCCATAATATAGATTTTCCACCATTTTAAATTTTTAAAAAACACTTAAAATCAATCTCTTCCTAGGAAATTTGACCGATCTGCATGAAACTCGGTGAACATAATCTAGGGACAAATTTCTTAAGTTCCTTCTTGGCAGAAGTTGGAAAACTTACTAAAACTGAGCTTCAATAATGCAATGAATATTGCGGAGGTGTATAACAACACAAGGGTTTCACTGATCACCACGCAACTTTGTAGGCATATGACCACACATAATCTGAGGGGACCCCTCCATTATTGACCCGATCAAACAAAATGGGGGCACTAGAGAGCTAATTTCTTATCTAGGCCATATCGATTTTTACTTAACTTGGTAGATATGTAGAGCAGGACACCTCAAGGTGATTGGAGAAATGTAACTCTAATTGGCACCCGGGTGGCACTATAATAACAGAAAAATGCTTAAAAATGGCTACATTGCACCCAATCACTGTGGCTCCCCCTGTGGCCGAACGTTTTGGGGTTGTTTTTTTTTTTTTTTCTAATTTTTGGTATGACTAAGTCATGGTATGGTATGCTGTACATAATCACGGAAACTGTCAGTGTGTCATTCTGTCAGTCAGTCATTCTGTCTGTCCCACGTTTTTCTACTCACTGACATGGTCATTCTATGTGAAACTGCACATAGGCATTGAGGATTGGCATAGGCAGAAGGTGACAAAGCTACCAATGGATATGGACTAGTTGATCATTATTCTGCAATTGCAACATATGGCCACAGTGGCAAATGTTAAGCAAATGTTACAGAGTCTCGGTTCCAGTAGCAGTTAGGGCTTAGCACTTAGCAATTAAATTTCTTAAGGAAAATATATTGTTCTTATTTGGACTGTGTTGATTAAAATTTGTCAGAAAACATAATCTCTGTTATCTGCACCTCAGAAAAAAAAGGGAAAATTAATTTTGGACACTTAAAGTCTGTTTGACATATGGTGGTTTACAATGCACAGTTCATAAAACAATACATAAGAGGATTAAAGGTAAAATGTTAAAGGGGCAATAAGCGAAATCATTTCTAGATTGAAGGTATTAAAAAATCGCTATGTGAAGAACTAGGGGTGTAATTTCATCTAGAGTATAGCATGACCTCACACACCCTCTCTCTGTGTTGATCTCCCGCCCCTTGTTTACAAGCCGGTCTGGCTGCGCGTTCATGTATATTCATGTAAATCACTGCCTCCTCCCTCCTCTTGGAGCCCTTGGCCCTCCCTCCCTATAAAAGGCTACAGCCAGTGAGCAGTGGCAGATGGCATCAGGACTGTGCCTGACCAATTTGGCACCCTAGGCAAGATATTTGCTAGCACCCCCACAGTTCTGTTCAAACCTCGGTTTTCAAAAACTACTAAAGAAACATTTCAAAAACTTCCTGAAAAAATGTCTGGATTTTATTAATTATTAAACAAATGTTGCATTGCAATAAAGAACATGGACATTACTTAAGTTGTATTAACTTACAGTTCACAATAAATAGTCTACATTCTCTAAATAATCTTATTTCTCCACTTGCAGTTTGTGTGTGGGAGGGAGATGCACTTGAGGCTGCATCACTTGGTGCTGAGGTGGATGAGGTGGCTGCAGTTACATTAGTAGACCCAGGATTTGCAGAGGTAGGGCACAAATAAGTGCATCTAAAAAGAGGAGATGCATATATTTGACAAACTGGGCTTTTATAATATATTAATCAAATACCTGTTGTGAAGCCATCATGGCATAACCATAATAGCGCCTATCATTACAGCCTGCCTTGATCTAATGACATTTTAAACACAGCAAACAGCAAAATAGAAAAAATGCAGCTGTAACATCACAAATTGCACAAATCTGGAAATTGGAAAACATAAATATACAGTATAAGAATATATGCCTGGCTGGTAAACAGTGAGTGGTTTGTGCAGCAGCACACTAACATTAAACATTAAAAGAAAAGTTAGGCCAGTATATTAAATTATGTTGCTTATTCATTCCCCCAAACACTTTGAGTCTTTCTTTCCAACTTTCTCTAAAATGGGAGCAGCATTAAATGACATTAACTCTACTGAAGTTAAGTAGTAGTAGCCTAGCCTAACCGCTAATCATTAGCGGCTGACCTTAGCTTGCAAGTGCTTCAGTAACTGTAACTTACGTTGTGTTTCTACCATTTTACATGAAGTGTTTCATCACATCACATCACATCATTACCTCGGTCTTGTTCACGTTTCTCCTTGTCTTTGTTTTGTTTTTGTACTGCGCCCCAGAGGGCTTTAGCCTCTTCATGACGATGGCACCTGACTGTCAGTTTGTCACTTAGCAGCATCACATTACAGAAGATAGCGGGGGGCGCGGGCGGTTAGGGAAAGTGGCGAAATTGGTGCTGCCTCCCAGAGAGGCAGAAGGATGCCAGGCAGGCAGAAATTTTAATTAGAAATATTTCATTATAATTTAAAGATGTATGGCTACATGTACTGTTGTTATTTTGTAGTGTATTGTTGTCTAATTTTTTTTTTAATAGAATGGGGAAGAAAAAAACAATAACATGCTGGCACCTATAGCATTTGCCTAACCTGCCCTATGGGCGGCACGGCCCTGGATGGCATGACTTGTAAGAGATGTAATATACTTGCTGAGATGGAGGTGAGGCTCAGTGACTAGAAGAGCTGGTAGAAGTGCTCCATAGCTGTAGGTTACTCCAGTAGCCAGTGGCAGACGACTAGTGCTAACTCCGGGAGCTAACGCTAACTCTTCTCCGTGAGCCAGGATCACGGGCACGCAGAAGAGTAGGAATGTTAGCGTGGCAGCCGACTAGTGCTAACTCCGGGAGCTAACGCTCTTTTCCATGAGTGGGCTCACGGGCCTGGCGGGCTCACGGAGAAGAGTAGGAACGTTAGCGTTAGCTCCCGGTAGCATTAGCACTAGTCGGCTGCCATCTGCTACAGGAGCATAGGCTGACCAAACATCCTCTTTTGCCCGGACATGTCCACTGTTCATGTCCTGTCCGGGGCGTCCAGAGGGTGTTATAAATTGATGATAATGTCCGGTTTTCCGTGTGTGTGTGTGTGTGTGTGTGTGTGTGTGTGTGTGCGTGTGCGTGTTAGAGTGCGACACAGGCCGCATATTTCTGTCCGAACCCAACAGTCATTCTGTTTTGTTATGTCCGAAACCGAACCGAGTCCGACATTATTTAATGACTAAAGCACTGAGTTCACTGAGTGTCACACAGTTGTTATGCATAGATATATACGTAGATGCCGCATTCAACGGCGCTCGTCATTGGAGCGATACGTCAGCGTGGCCGCCATCTTGCCCAGGTGGAGCCGCACTGCCTAATGCATGTATACCTAGTGAGGCAGGAGACTATTTATGATTAAAATCATCATTACTCGCTGAATTCTCAACCGATTTCCATGTGGTTTGGTTTGTTACAATCGTCAGACATGTAGTTATGATACAGGATACTTGGTTAAATAAAAAATGCAGCTTTTCATACCAAAATATTTGATCGTATGTAGATAAAGTAATAGTAATAGTTCTACAACACATTTAAACTAAACTTTCCCCATGTAATAAATATTCTTTTTTCTTACTAGATATACAATGCCCACCATGATGTAATTCAATTATTAATTTTGTGCAAAAAATAGTGCATCAGCATGGTTGTGCCGAGCTGCATAGTAGTTACACATTCTGATTAACAAATGTTGGTTTTGTACAAGTGAAAATGAATGACCTAGAGCTGCACAGAAAATTTTGCTTTAATCTAATATGTATAACACCACAGTGCTCATGGAAGCCTGGACACAGAACTGTTTACATTATAAGGTCATATTTACAAAAATTTAATAGAGAGGGACAGTGGCGCCCCCAGAACATTTTCATAGGGGGGGGGCAGTGAAAATCTTAGGATGGCACACCAAAATGGTCCCTCTTGTGCCAACTCAGATTCAGCTCCAGTCTGTGGCTATGTATTGCATTCCCCTTGACTCTTTTTCATTAAAAAGGCAATATGAATCCAACATATTTACCTCAAGTTTGAGAAACACACCAACATTTCAGAAAAACACAAAAATGTTTCAAATAATTTTCAATACAGCTTTATTTTGCTGTCACAAAACATACATCAGAAAAAATGAACAGGATGTACCCAAAAACAAAAAAAGCAATTTTAACAACTAGTGCAATTTTAACAACTAGTGCAATTCTTTCTCATCATTCATTTTAGAACAGCTTAATTCTCCTGTAGCTGTCTTTTGGCAAAAACATCAACAAAATCATTGAGGTTTATGCTCCTAGCTCTTTTTGACTCAACACTCAAGACACCCAAGTTGCTCAGTCGCTCATTGCTGATGGTGTTTCTCAAGTGAGTCTTGATTAACTTGAGCACAAAAAAGCTGCGCTCACACAATGCAGTGCTCACAGGTAATGCAAGTGCAATTTTGCAAAGTTTAAACATTATGTCAAACAGCTCACTATATGGCTCAAGGAAGACTGTGAGCTCCATCAAACTCTTTGGGATTTCCAAGCCACTAGTTTTCTTCCTTTCCAGGATTAGTGTAAGCTGAGGCAACTCATATTCTAGATCTTAAGAGTTGCAGTTGTACTGTGAAGCAAAAGCAAACACTGTGTTTTTCTCACAAAATGTGGGACTGCATGGATTCAAGGCCTGTATGCCTTCCATTCCAACACACTTTTTCTCACTAGCATTCGACAGAGCTTGAGATTGTACATACAAATTCTTATTGTCTTATGTGTTTTATGTGTTTTATTTGTTTTATGTCATGCCCTTTTATCATGTACAGCACTTTGGTCAACTGTGGTTGTTTTTAAATGTGCTTTAGAAATAAATTTTGATTGATTGATTGATTGATTATAACACAGTTCTATTTAGAAAATCTCCTCTTTACCTCAGAGAGAAGCACATCAACAACTGGAATGAATGAACCTTTATGAAATGACTCCTTGTCCGTGTTGCCCTGTTTTTGAACAATTGGAGTGGAAATGTAATACCCTGCAAGGCTAGAGCTTGGTGTGACCTGACGGCCTGGAGGTACAGCACCTATGTTGCCTTGCTCTGCAAGGGTCACAGTTTTCTCCCAAATCTCATCAAAGAGAACTCCCTCTCTAAGACTGCTCAATGTGTGAACAAGAGAATCAACAAGTGTAACAACTGTGCCCAAATTGAGTTGTGGGGATTGTAGAACATCTGAAAGAAATTTTACTTCCCCGAAAACCTTGGTGAATGACACAAGAAGGCCAACAAACTTCAAATCTATTTGGGCTAATAGACCTCTTGCCTCCACAGCTCTGTCACCATTTCTGTCCACTAACACTAAATTCAAGCAGTGTGCATTGCAGTGAACGTAAAATGCTAATGGAGCTTCTGCTGTAATGCGGGCCTGCACACCAGTGTTTTTACCACTCATTACAGAGGCACCATCATAAGCTTGCCCTACAAGGTGGTTTTTGTAATCAAGGCCATACTTTTGCAGGACTTGTATTACTTTTTGTGAAAGTGCTGCAGCATCAAGATGCCCCGCCGCTTCAAATGTTAGGAAACTTTCATGTACTTCTCCTTCATAATAGTAACTAATTACAAAAGACATCTGTTCCTTCTTGCTAATGTCTTTTGTTTCATCAACTAAAATGCTGAGAGCGACAGTTTGGGAATCCTCACTTATTTTTGAGGTGTGGACCATTTCTGCCAGACAGTCGATTATATCGTTCTGTGTGCTATGGCCAAGGTAGGTCGCATTTCGTTCGCCCATCATTTTCATTTTCACCTGGTTGTCGTGTTTGTCTAAAAGTTCCATGATGGACAGGAAATTACCTTAGTTCTCACCTTCTGTTTGATTATGGCCTCGCTGTGAGAAGCAGGGTTTCTGCAATAGTTTTGATATATTCTCTATTTTCCCTCACTATTTTTTCATATTCTGCATTTAAGCTCACTGATAGAGAGCTATGGCTTGCAGTTGCCCTCTCATATTCTGCCCAAGCTAACATGGCATGAACATGTGGTTCAGATTCCTTCTTCCAGTTACTGAACCCGTCTACTGAAGTGAATGCAGAATCCCCTGAAGAGGGAAGACTGAAATGCAGGCAGACATAGCAGTAGGCAGAGTCTTTGGACTGAGAATGTTCTAGCCATTTGTTTAAAGAGTATCACTCTTTATTAAAGCTCCTTCTTCGTTCTCCTTGAAGAGTCCTGGGGAAACCTTCAGGTGTGGCTGTTTCGGCCCCTCTGCTCTGGTCTGAGATAGATCTAGGATACAAGAGGAAAAAACGACTAATCTGATTTTAAAATATGTTGTTGTCGTTGCTGTGACGCCGTCATGAACCCTTTGAACTTCTCCATCACTCCGTTTCATCACGGTGCAATTCACCACCAGAGCGGTAGGAGGCTGCGTTCCTTTCCTGAGTGGTTATCGTCGTCTCTAGTTGATTCTTTGTTTAGCTTCCGGCTTTTCAGGTCACAGAGAAATGAATGCGGAGCACGGACAGACATCTCCGTCTGTATCCGTATCCGTATGGAACGCTGAGCATAAATGGGCCTTAATACTGCAACATCTACATCGCAACACAAGATGTTTAAAGATGGCGGGGATGGCGGAATCTGGAAATGCAGAACCGGAAATGCATTGCTACCAAGCAAACCAATCACAGCCCTGCCGTTCTGCGCTGGGTCTGCATCGCCTCGACGTGTAGTTACATTTTTGGGGAGGTGCATGTCAGGCTACGCCGGGGGCTACGGCGAGCTTTCTGCGTAGTCCCGTACCCTACGACGTAGCGATGTCGTTGATTCAACGCAGGACCATAAATCAGGCTTTAGCCCATCCACATCAGCATTAGCTTATTCAGCCCACTTTTTCACAGGTCCTGAATGTGGAAAGAGACCAGTGTTTCATTATTCCTGAACATTTAATGTGGCTGGCCACTGCCTATTTCAGCACAGCGAACATGGCGCAGGGACTTTTATAAGCAGCTGTGCGCCTTCTGCAGTAGCCTGGGGCCTGGAAGGATCTCTCCCCAGTAAAACTGGAGAGCAGGAAATCAGTGGCTCAATTTGTGTGTGTGTGTGTGAGAGAGAGAGAGAGAGAGGGTTGGACTGCAAGTAAAGAGCTGAATTCAGTTGGCTGTTGGTTTTAAGCTGGCCTCCACATGTTAAAAAAAAAAACAGATGCAAAGCAGAAGCAGGTTACTCTAGTGCACAGAGCAAGAGAGAGTTTCTTTGTGTCATGTGCTTTTAGTGAAGTAATGGAATGAGTAATGGAGGGGTGATTATATTTGTAATGCTGCTGAGCTTTGCTCTTTGAGGGTTTTACTACTCTGTCTGTACACCATTTATTAATTGTATATGTATGCTAACTTTACTCATTCTATCCGTTTACAGCTCTGTCCATCTCTCTACAATCCTCTCCCTCCACTTGGTGAAGATGTAGTCTGTCTGGTCTCCATGGAGATGTCTCCAAATATAGTCTTGTCTGTCTTGTTGCCATGGTCACTGTGGTTGCTGTTCTTCCAGACCCCTGTCACCCAGACAACCAACTCTGCCCCTAAATCTGAAACTTCTGTGCCGGTCAATACCACACTGTTGTTTGACAGTGGTGCCCCAGGCCGCAACCTGCGGAACTGCAGCTGCTCTTCGCTCATCCAGGACTGCAACGAGGCTCTGGCCAACTCACTCTGCAGATGCCACACCATTTTGCGCTCCGCTCTGCCCTCTGCTGGGCTCAGAGAGCCTGGGCAACTCACTGTCTGGGTGAAAGAGCTGTGGGTCTTGGAGGAACTGCTGAACAGGAGCATTGTTGGTCATTTGCAGTTGTCTTTTTGTGGAATACAACCAATGAACAGTCAGTACGTGGCCCTGCTAGGTCTACAGACCCTCAGGATTCACAGTGCAGCACCAGATGCTCCCTACCCCAACCAGGAAATTACAGTTTCCCCAGCAGCAGGGGTTGCAGTAGAGCTGGAGGCCCTCTCCTTTGACTTCTCCTCTTCCTTTCACATGACCTTTCTGGATGTTGCAGTTCTCAATGGGCTCTCTGCCCTTAAGGTATACAGTGTGGTGGGACCACCTGTTCATACTCTGTCCCAGCGGTTCCCCTGCCTGGCCTCACACTTTGCTCTGCCATCCTCTGCTACTCCTGATAACCCTACAGACCCCAGTGAGCAGGCCGCAGAGTCTTCACACAACCTGCTTATTACATTTGTCTACTAACTACAATAGGTTCTCATTAATGGGCATGGTCAGGTTTGCAGTGCAAGTAACAAATGATGTGATGGAATTATATATACAACACAACTAGATGTTACTTGTTCTCCTTTTGCACAGGAAAAGTTGCACATGTAGAATAAAGTAACTCTTGTATGACTGACTGCTGTACTGGCAGTCTGAACCAAAGGTGGCTGACATCTTTCTCTCCCTGAACCTTTTTCTTAGTCTCTGCTGTTGTCTTTTCAATTTCTGCGTTCATAACACAGAGACACAAGGTTTGGGAATATTCACACCAGGTACAATTTCAAGTCTAACTGCAGTATTTCAGGTGTTATCCCATAACATGAGTATTGTAGATTTTCTAACCAGGGAAGCTGTTATATGCTTCAACTAGAAGTGACGCTTTGCTTGTGCTAATTTTCTGGGTACTCAGCATTCACAAATGTTGAATATTATCTCCCCAAAATACAGGAGAGTGTTTCACATGTACACACATTCTGATTACAAATATTAGTACTGCTTAAAGCACCCAATAATTCAATGCAATAAGGCATTCTTTATAAATGGCTTAAAAGTAGAAAGTAATGGCTATATCATTAGTTAACAAATCATAATGCTAATGCTTAATAGATCATAATGTTGTGAACAATGAAACAATGAAACCAGATCATATAACATGCACTTTGAATTCAAACAAATAATAACAGTTTGACTATTTAATTTCTTAAGATATTCAACAAGGTTTTTAATTTTGAAGTCCCAAAAAGGTGATTTTTTTAATTGCCTTTTTATTATAATCTAGTGAAACAAGTATACTCTTGTGGTAACAAGTAATTATCTTACTGAAAATCATATTATCTTGTGGTAACAAGTTATGTTCTTGTGAAGCAAGTTATTGTCTTGTGGTAACAAGATATTATCTTGTGAAACAAGTTATAATCTTGTGGTAACAAGTTATTATCTTATGAAACAAGATATCATCTTGTGAAACAAGTTATCTTGTAATAAGTTATCTTGTGAAACAAGTTATTATCTTATGGTAACAAGTTATTACCTTGTGAAACCTTGTGTTGGCTGGTGATTAGCCTATCCTTTGTGTTTGTTAATAATACATATCTTAATGTTGGTAATCCTTTAATAAATTATCATTGGCATCTTACTTTCTAATAAAATTATTCATTTACAATGATTAAAACTATGAGTTACAACTAATAATGGGCTGCTCAAAATGATATTGAAAAGGTAAACACCAGCTAGAGGATATGTAAAGCATTAGTAAATGATTTATTAACCAGGAATAAATTATCATTAATTACTACATTTAAAGCCTTAAAAATGGTGTCTTTTTAGAAAGTGGCACCTAAATATCTTTATTTGGATTAATGACTCAATAGAAAAAGAGCTTATACAGGTAGAGTAAAAGCAAGCTGTTAACATGGCTCAGTATTCAAGCTAATGTTGGCACATCCAGCTATCATATTAAGGTTTTTAATAGTCTTGAAGATAGCTTATACCTTTTACACATAGCTCTTATATGGAGTACTTAGCAACTCCCAAAATCACGAGTCTGTAGATGTCCTGGAAAACACTAATATTACTACAGTTACACCAGACATTTCAACATAGGTTATGTAGATCATGTAATTGTGTGTCCACATCCGGCCGTAAAAATATTGCTTCTGCATAACGTCTTTACATCTGCCACCTTTCACCATTGATCCATTGAGTAATACTAATACAAGCTGGTGTTTGCAAATCCCGACTTTTCACCCAGCAACTGCACGTGTGAGGAGTTTAACCATAGCCACAACTGTCTAGAAGAGATTGTGGGCTGATACACTGCTGCTAGAACAATGTCGGAGACAAACCATACGCCTGCTCCCAGAGAAGGGTGAGATATTCCCGTTCCCACTCCCAGCTGCAAAGTGGGTGTTAACTTTTCATCATCTGCTCCCATCCAGGTGTTGTCAAATATAGGGCAACAGGATAGCATGGACAGTAGGGTGGAGCCTTGGACTTGACTTTGGCCGCTTCGCTGCGGTTGTTTCTTAAATTATACACGTAGACGGGTGAATAACAGGAAGTCAACACTTGCCACAAGCCATTTAGCAACACAAGATCTTTGCTGGTAAACCCTAAAGCTAGGTAAGGGGAAAAAAACAGTCACAACATTAACTGGAGAGATGTCAAAGTCAGTGACCAACAGTCAGTGCACGGCTGGAGAAAGGTGAAGGGAGAGAGACAGGACATGGAATCTTCGTCTTATATGTCATTGGTATTCGACACCTGAGCCAGTTCCACTTGCTAATGAAGACCATTAGTAAGTGGAACTTGACATTAGATTCTTTTGTCACATTGAGCTTCCAGGTTCAAACACTGAAGCTGTCCTTAAGGCAGGCGGGCAGACACCTTAGACACTTTCTGATCGTTTTTATCATAATTTGTCACCCACCTTTGCATGGAGCAGATGAGACCATTACGTAAACACTTGAGTTCAGGGATTCCTTGGCCTGACCAAACCAGAATACACTTCAATAATTTGGGGCCCAAAGGTGATAGCCTAACTGAACTGTAAAGGATTTTTGTTTTCTGTTGGTGAGGAGCTGTGTGCTCTGTTTTTTTTTTTTTGTTTGTTTGTTTGTTTGTTTGTTTTGTTTTTTAATGTAAGAACAAGAAATTTTTAGTCTTATTGAAGAGGATTAATGTTTGACTGCTACTATGCAACAGTGCAAAGAGCATCATTGTGGTGACTTTCACAAGGCTTGATTACTAACTGGGCAAAGCAGGTAACTACCCCATTGCAATAACTGTGTGGTGATTTGATTAAAAACAGATTTGTTTGACAACACTTACCACCAAAGCACAATTAAAAACTGAAAAAACGGTCCTAATGTAGTACTTGCATTTGTATGACTCTGTACATCTCTCTCTCTCTCTCTCTCTCTCTCTCTCTCTCTCTCTCTCTCTCCTCCAGTCCACATGCCGAAGTATCCTTTGGCAAGATTCTGAATTCCACATTGTTCCCAATGGCTGTTCCATCACTGTGAGTGCAACTGAATGCTTACTGAGTATTAAGTGGTACCCTGTGTGGTAGCCTGAGCCACCAGTGTGTGAATTTGTGTGTGACGTGTAGTGTTAAAGCACTTTGAGTGGTCAGAAGACTAGGAAAATGCTATACAAGTTCAGTCCATTCACCACTTACAGTGAACAGTCGTAAATTGCGTAACATAACATTAAAACTATGTTGACTTTTGGTGGTGCAGACTTTCTTGCTTTTTATATTACATTGTTTTTCTAAGCATCAGTTATTGCCGTGGATGGCTTTATTTAGAGTTAGTTGAAAGCCTGGTGTGTCTCATAAAGATGCTTAAAGGTGCCTTTGGTGTTGATACCACATGCCAAAGGCCATAACAAGGAGTCAGTACTTGATGAAAAAGAAGGGGCTGAAGCAGATAGTACCTTTTTTGGCCTCATCTGCACAGAAAAGACAGGGCCCCAGCCCTAGAAGATTAATCCAGTCCTGGATTTATGGGTGAAAAGATGTCTACCCACTTAGGTTAAAATCAGGCCACATTTGGCAAAATCTAAAGGGCTTTTAGAATTCTTGGTTACGTAATATGTAACAGCATTTCTATGGGTGGATTGCAATATGTAGCAGGTCTTGTATTTCACTATGTGTTGAAATACTGTGCAGTTCGATCACAGTGAACGGGTGCTATGGGGAAAGGCGAAAGCAAAAGAAAATATTCCAGCTTCAGGGATCAACAGAGCATCGTAAAAACAAGATGTACTGTGGCAGCTGACTGCAGTGAACACTGACTGGAACCAGTCCAAACAATCCAGAGCAGGGTCAAAATCTGCACCAGAGCTGGATGATACTTTTGTGTCTGGGAGGGAGTTTTGAGCATTATGCCACTTTGTTGAAGATTTTGGAAATAAAATGATAGTATACACTGTGTGTTGTCAAGATATAAGGAAGACTTGTCTGTGGCAACAACAAACAAGAATGTATGAGAAAAAAGTGAAAGAAAAGGACTGTCAATCTGCTGTGACATGAGCAGATGGATAGGCGCAGTAGGCTCACTGTTATGCAGGCTGCAATCTGCTACTGTGTTTTTCCAGCCGGTTTCATTGAGTGCAAATTGCCTAATACAACTTTTCTTTTTTTTTTTTCTTTTTTTTTTTCAAAAAAGGGTTAAAATGGACACTCACTGAACAAGGGTTAGGATCCTCTCTCACCAGCCAACAAATCACACTCTGTTTGGACCAAAACAATTACTTTGACTTAAGCTTAGCTGGATGAGTCTTGCAGATATGTACCCACTCAAAGCCAAGCTGGCAGGGCTCTGTGAGGGAAGACCAAAATAAATTTGGTCAGAATCATGATTTGATTCAGTTACTATGGCTGTTTGTCAGAAGTCAGTCTGAATTTCTTGAATGGTTTGTGGGTTTTTTTGTTTTCTGGATATTTTCTACACTTACTATTACATAGTGAGAGAGGAGTTAGAGAACAATTAGAAAAAGTTGAATAAGTAACAACTCTCCCCTCTCTCCTCTCTCGCTGGTTTCATACTCTCTTTCTGGTTCCAGCTCATATCCTGTGGGAGACTGTTAAAACTGCTCTCACAAACTCAGTCTAGGGCCAACACTTATGTTCCACAGATCATTCAATGAGCGCTCTGGGTATGTGCGTTTGTGTGTGTGTGTTGTGTGTGTGTGTGTGTGTGTGTGTGTGTGTGTGTGTGTGTGTGTGTGTGTGCGCGCGCGCATTTGTGTGCGTTTGTGTGTGTGTGTGTGTGTGTGTGTGCATATAAGCATGCAAGAGTGAGCACAGGGTATTTCTTTGTGTGTGTTTGTGTACATGTGCTTTCATTTATCTCCCATTAGCCAACATCACAGTGGACTCATGATCATTGTTCATTTTTAAGAAATGATATGAACAATTGCAGATGCACCATAGCATGGTTGCATTTGCTGTGTACACCTGTGCACTTATTGAGCCTGTTTAGACCTGATATTAACATTCGGTTTGGGTGATCCAATCTTAAATCAACAGCTCTAAATACAAGTCTAAATGACCACCAAGACACATTTTGATCGGATTCCTCTAATAACCACTTAGCAAGGTTTTCTGGGATGCATTTTTTGACCCAATATCTTTTGTAGTACAGGTGTAACAATGTGTCCCCAAATAGAACTATGTCATGAATGCAATAAGTGGTGGTTGTTTTGGTGGCAGTGCACTAATGGCTCTATATAGTACATTTTATGTAGAGTTTGATGAGGTGTTGTATGACTGTCCATTGTTAGCCCTTTGGAAGGAGACATGTTGAATTGTGCTGACAGAACTGCGAACAGGACTAGCGAGTATGCTACAGAGCAGCTAGCAAAAGTGTGGACGTAATAACCAAACACTGTGCAGTATGGAAATCTGAACACAAGGGGCCCTAGTTTCCTGGTGCGGCGCAGGGTGGCGAACCCTGGGCAGAGCTAGTTTCGAGCAGCGCAACCCAAGGCGCACTCAGTTTTCTAGTTTGGCAGACCGAGGTGCGCTGAGATGGGTGTGGTGGCGCAGCAGGGGGAGGTGTCGACAGATCCAGCTTGGCGCAGCGACACTTGTGCCAAAAGGCTTCGTCGGAGGTGCGCTAAAAGCTCGCCAGCTGAAACCACGTCTACTGTCAGCGCAGGCGGAGCATAGCTAGTGTAAGTGGAAGTTTGGCTGACCGGCGGACAGTGCGCACACGTCGTCAAAACCTCACAGACAGCTCCCATACTAAGTGAGATAAAATGAAACAAATAATGTTTTTGTCAATGGAGTCTGGTTTTAAAGAGAGCCAAGACTAAGTTTCACCTTCTGTTCTGATCCCCGTCAGAAAGGGCTGTCTGTTTGCAAAATACTGAGCATACAACTGGATAAATACATTGATTATACTGCACAAGTTGGGTAAGAGTTTGTAAATGGATGTTTTGATGTGGTTTTGCTGTTGATAAATTCGGCCCCTGTTTACTTCAATTAATTAAAAAAAAAAAAGGTGAGTAATTGACAAACATTTCATTTGGGGGGGTGAAGTATTCCTTTAAAGATGATACTTGCCAGAAACTGCAGTTTATCCTGATCCTGATCACCTGCTGGCAACAATATGAAGACCTTTCTGTGTTAGTAGATCTATATTCAACTTGATGTATACTTCTTGTTTTATTCTCTGTCCTGTGACTCTCAAGCAGGGCTTCATTCTGGCACTGAATGCACTTTATGATTGTGTCTTCAATACATGAAGATGGAAACAGTATGGTGACTCTGACACCTGGGCCTGGGGTTATTTAAAAACACCCCTTTCTTTAAGACAATACTTAACTGCCACCTGTTGATTGTTAAGTGGGAACAGATTTCATTATACAACAGGCTGAATTTCATTTCTTGTGTACCTACAAGTGCCATCTGGGCTAGAAAAGCAATTTGCCCCATATGGTTAAAAGAGTTGGTCCTGCCATCTGCCCACCTTTGGGCTGCCTTTAAGCCAAAATTCACACCCAGCATGTAGCACAGGACAGACTCGGAGTTCATCCACCCATAACATGGGGGCTCTCACTGAGCATTTTGTGCAGCCAGAAATCTGCCTTTAGTCACTGCCATCTGGTGAACGGGGTGATTACACACCTCCGCAAGCCACCTTCTAATGGTTTGCAGACAGGATGTTTAGAACAGGTCATGAGACTTTGTGCTAATGCTCTCATCAGTTCACATCACTGAAATGTCTGGAATATTCCACCAGAATATGGGTGAAAATGAGATCACTGGGTTTTTGGAGTTTGACATCATTGTCTGGTGTTAGAGCCTCAACTTCCTTTTTTCTTTTCTTCTCTCTAAATCTTTATTACAGCACCTCAAGTACTTGTATCAGGGAATATAAGTATTCAAATGAAAAGATTTGTTATGATTATGTGAAACCCACAGCTATGTGCCTTCAGATGATTTGTACAGATTTGCATTTTTACAAACTTTGACATGTTTAGCGTCTCATGAGTGAATAATGTACTGTTTCAGAAGCAGATTGTGTTTGATTTGTATATAATTTGACTTATTAAGAAAATTCCTGGATCTTATTTGTTGCTCATGAAAACATGAAGTGGATTTATTTCTTTTGTCCACAAATTTTGTCCCTCTGTATAGTCAGTGTATAAAAGAGTTTTTGAAAACTGTTTTTGTGATTGTGCTGTGTTAAAATTTTAGTTCTACTGTTCGCTTCTGCACAGACCCTACCTTCACTTTGTGGTTTGACAAAGGGATTAGGTCAAAAAATCACTTGTACATAGAAGACATATTTGCATTCTTTTCTCAATTATCACAAACTTACAATCTACCTAAGAGCCATTTTTTTCATTATCTACAAGTTAGGAGCTTTGTACAAAAAACATTTCATTTCCAAATAAGCCTACTAAAACATGTGTTGACCATATTCTTAGAATGACCATATTCTTAGACTGAGCTTGGACTGCAAAGGACTGACATCCCAGATCTTTGAGCTTATTTACACATTGCATCAGGGGTGGCAGTAGCTCAGTCCTTAGGGACTTGGCTTGGGAACCAGAGGGTCGCCAATTCAAGTCCCTGCCCAGACCAAAATATGGCGCATGGACTGGTAGCTGGAGAGGTGCCAGTTCACCTCCTGGGCACCTCCAAGTTACCCTTGAGCAAAGGGGGCCTGTCCATGGGCAGCCTCCTCACTCTGACATCATCAACAACTTTGATGTTTTATATCAGGTGTTACAACACATTGCCAAAAAAAAAACAACCCTATTTGCTGTTTAGATCAGCAAATAGTTTATCAATTAAATCACTAGCAGCAACATTTAGCAACACAGATGTTGAAAAAAAAGAAGAACTATGATTCTTTCACGTTGTGAAAGGACTGCAGAATATGCTGGCATATCTGGACTAATGATGCTCAGTCTCTTCATGTCTTAACAGTTTTACTCTTGCAGTCAACAGATGTGTCATACAACAGTTTCTGATCAGAATCGGACACCCTGCAAAGTAAATATCTCATAAAAAAACATCACAGCATATCAAACATATCAAATAGCAGAAGAGGATATACACATCACCATACTGATTCCCCTGGACCAAAGCAAGTCTTGGTAGGAATCTTTCACCAACTTGATTTTCTCATAGGTATTGAGTCAGTATTATGTAATGGCTTTGCAGGAAGTCAGGGAGAACTGTCTTGAGTTTCTACCTTTTCTTTCATCGCCCTCTAGTGGCTTCTCAACCAGTAGAGCCTAAAAAAGAAAAATACACTGTGCTCAGCTTGGAAAACACCGAATGACGTTTGGTAAGTGCACCCATGGCTTTGTCATCACATTTTTGCAGCTTCAATTGTACCTCAAAATCGTTAATTAAGTGACAATGTTTAGGAAATTTAGTGCCAATAGAGACATTTTTATAAAATATTATCCATGTTGACCTGATAACCTAGGGGGATAAGATCTGATAGGCCTAAAATAGATGACATAAATAAAATCCTATGTAAAAAACAGGATCAAGCAGAATTGTGCAAAGCAGTTTCACAGGTGCTTTAGAGATTTACAATTATGCAAGTAATCTCGATTAGCTGCGAAAAGATGTTTTCTTTTTGTTTAACAAAATTCATCCACCAGAGCTATGTGGGTGGCATTTATGTGAATTGTTTTATAAAGTAGCCTATGAAAAATGTGTGAAACGAATGACAAGGTGTCGAGGCACTTTAAAGAAGACTTCTGCCTTGCCGAGACGGTGATTATGAAGATCAAATGGATTCAAGTCTTATTAAGCGTGTCAATTCCTATCTTAACCCTCAATCTTAATTTTCAAGCTCAACCCTCAGTCTCACTTGCTCTCAAAACCAAGTGTTAAGGGCTATCTTGTGACTTTAAAATGGGACACCCCTCAAAGGCAAATACGTCTTAAGACTGTCAGGAGCAGCAATATGCCAAAACAGTCTGTCAATTCAAAGAAGAAGAAATATATGTCATCAGTAGTCATCGATACAAAGACGTGACGAGTTTGTCACTGTTTGTTTTGTACAATAATTGAAATAAAGTGTTGGTAAAAAAAAAACAGATATACACTGATACATATTTTCAGTCTTTATAGCTTTGGAGTTTGTGGAGTGCTGAATGGTGTCTAAGTATTGCTGCATTTCATTCATAAAAATTTTGAACAAGGGTTTTCTGTTACAAAATTTGCTCTTATGAATATGGAATTTCACTAAGATAATAAATAGATTAATGATATAGAATTGCTTTTGTTTTGAAATGCTGACATCATAAAATCCAAACAGCACATCTTTGTACAGTAGTGAAAATAGAATATAAATGCTGCAACGAATAAACTATATATATACGAATATACATATATACTATATGTTATGAATATGAACAGTTCACAAGTTACAAATTACACACTCCCATAGTTTTTGGGTTTTTTTTGGAGCCTGCTTGCTTTTTTGAAATATGGCAAAATATTACCCACTACCTCAGAAAATCTGTGATGGTTAAAGACTATAAATATGGTGGCTTAAAAGCCACTGATTTTGAATCCATGATTGGTGTATTCAAGTTGAACTGGATAAACACTTATTTGGCACAACCTGATTTTATATGGTTCCACATACCAAAGTGTCTTTTCCAAACTGTTGGAGGGTTAGAATTTCTATTGAGTTGGGACTTTGAAATAACTAAACTGCAAATTGTCTGACTTGTGGAATAATAGAACCATCACTTTTAACAGGAAGACTTTATTTAAACAAGAATGGTATGATAAAAAAGTTCTATATGTTACTGACTTGATGGATATAAATGGCAATTTATTGCAATTTCATTCATTTTTAGGAAAGTTTAGCTTAAAATGTTCTGATCAAATGATCAAATCTGTAGAGCTATCCCACTTCCCTTAAAGTACATGATAAAAAATATCCTTACACACTCAAATGTGTCTGTCAAACTGCCTGTTTTAAAAATCAGCGAATTGAAAATTGGTGAAAGAAAATGTAATAACAAAGTACTTGGAAATGTGTTAAAGAGAAGCTATTCCCTGATATCAAAAATCATCAAAAATAAAGATAACTGATAATGAAGTGACATTAACAAAGACATACTGTAGCTGTCTTAAATGGCCAATTTTACCCAAAGCAAAAGAAACTCAGTTTAAAATAATAAACAATATTTATCCTGCTGCTGAAACTCTAAGGAAAAGCTTCAAATTTGAAGTAGATCCTTGTGTATTCTGTATAATAGAACACAAAACAATTGAACACTTATTCTTCTCTTGTTTGGTCACAATGCTTTTTTGGAAGATGTTTATCATTGGTTAAATATTGGGATCAACAATTCTTTATTTAATAAGTTTCAGGTGATGATTTATATGAATGGTCTGTCAAAGAAGATATCCAAGATGGTGAACATAATTCTCATTACGGGAAAATATCATATACATAAGAATAGCAAACCCTCCATAATCTGTTTTAAAAATGAAATAAAAAATTATATAACATCCTTAAAGGTACTATCGGAAGAAAATCAGTCTATAAATGATTTATATGAAACCGTGTCAAAGTCTCTTGCCCTTTAAGCTACAATCTTGTGTTGTTGTTTTTTAATACACTTAAAGCACTTTTGTTAAAATGTCAACCCCATGATTATTTATTTTTATTTTGTTTAAAAACAAATTTGTTCTGTTTTCTTGTCCTGTTACTAATTGTAAAAACTGTTGTTGAGATGTATACAATGAATCTACACATAGAATGGAAATGTGTATGTACACATTTTCATTTATGTTTGTGAGCTTGTAATATTTCAGATGCAAGCTAATGTTTCCTCTAAGGAGTTTTTGTAAATCTAAATGTGAAATAAAGTTTAAAAAAAAAAAAAAAAAATTCTTTGGCCATTCTGACCCACAATCCTTTGCACAGCAGAAGTTACGTTGCACTGACTGAGCTGCGTGTACAACCAATGCCTACACTTCCTTTCATACATGGTTTACTTAATTTGAGATACTAAGACACTACATATTAGGACTGCAATGATCTGATTATATACATAAGAATAGCATAGCATAGGTTTCAACTATGACTACAATATAGAAGATTCACACAGTTTTGCAAGAACACGATTACTGTCATAGCCAGGAAACGGTGTTAATTTAATCAGTTTGTCTTGTGTCTACGTTGTCTCATGATTTCCTGTTTTATTTTGAAAACTAACTCTCCTCTTGTTTCAGGCTTCTTGCTCCTTCCCCGTGTGTTTCCCGTCGGTCTGATTGTCTGCCCCGCCCCTGATTGTTTCCACCTGTGCCCTTACCCTGTGTGTATATATTGTATGCGTCTCCCCTTGTACTGTGCCAGTTCGTCTTGTCCTTTGTGTCAGTGAACCAGCAGCGTCTCTGTGCCATTTTGCCTTGCCATCGTCAGGTCTTGTTACTTTGTCACTTTGTTCATGTTTGTTTTTTCATAGAGATAGTTTACCCTCAGCAGAATGATTTTCTGTTTGTTTTTCATAGTGTTAGTTCAGCCTCTTTGGGGTGATTTTTTGTTTGTTTTCTTTGTCTAGTGCTTTTTCTAGATCTCTTTTTGTTCTTACATTTAGTTTAGCTTTTTCCTCCCTCGTGTGTGATTTTCAGTTTGTGTTTAATAAACTTTGATTTTGTACTTTGCCTCCCGAGTCGTGCATTTAGGTTCAGGTTCTTGTTCGGTCATGACAGTTACAACATTCCACTTTATTGTGATTATAGTATAATCAATGTTAGGTTTCAACTATGACTACAATATAGAAGATTCTACCAGTATAGCAGTGGTGTAAGTGTGGTATAAATAATGAATGAATATGACTAAATATGAATACACTATGGGCCAGGTATGAGCAGTATAGACTAGTAAATATATAAATAGTAAAAGTCAAATACATATTAAGGAATGTAGTAAGAATGCGCAAGTATGTTACACTACAAATAAAATTGAAATAGTGTTGGATTGCAATCAACTTAACCTGAGTATAGGATGGGTGAAAGTTCGGAGGGATGGGATGAGGAAGGTATGGATTGGTGTTTCGCATCAAACAGAAGAAGGAAAAGGCAGGATAAGAAAAATAGAAGCAAAGTTTGGTCAGATTGAAGCAGTCAAGAAGAAGAGGGTGCTTCTAAAAAAGTAAGAACTTATCGGGAAGATTCAGCGCAACATGATACTGAGAAAGACTGGAAAGTAGTAATTTTGTTTGGGAGAGAGACGGGGGTAATAACATATCATATGCAGAAGCTTTAAAGAGAGTTAACGGTGAAATGCAAAGTAGACCCTCAGTCTGTTCCTCACCGTCTGATCAGAGATCTGTCTGTGGTACCGTTGTGCAAATCTTGCCTGTAAATCTCTGGAAGAAAGCCTACGGTTCCTCAGTGAAGCAAGGGTGAGGAACAGGTCTTCTTGGGGTGTTGTCTTCCTGGGATGCCCACTTCTCGGTCTGTCTTTGACTTCACCAGTCTCAAGGAAATTGGTCGTAAGTTTGGACATGGTACCAGGGCTGACACCAAATAATGCTGCCACCCTGCGTACCGGAACACCAGCTTCCAGTTGCCCTACTGCACAGGCCTTATCCTGAAGGGACAAACATGGCATGTTGATGCTTGGAGTACACACAAACTCAACAAAGTTGCAGGACCCATGCACACAAGTGCTGTCAATTAGGTGTTAATCACCTGCCAGCACTTGAAGCTCAAAACAAGATTGAATACCAACAGAAGAATATTGTAGGGGATTTTGGCACATTTTTTTTGGGGCACTACCCACACATTTTTGCTGTTTTGCTCATTCCACGAAAACATGATCATTACAAGTTATACCTAATCAGGCTTTCCAACGATATGTAATACTACACCAATTAATATTATTAAAGGGGAGAAATAATGTTTCCAAACTTTTTTTGAGGAGTTTATATAGAAATTTAGTATGTTCATCTGAATGGAATGTTGATGATAACTCTAGCATAGGAAGTGATCATTTCCCAATTCTTTGCTCTGTAAACCTTAACTTTTTTTCACAAGAAAGATACAAGTTAACGAAATGGTGCTTCGAAAAAGCTAATTGGGGAAAATTCCAAGAACACTGTATAGAGAAAGCTAGTTTAATCTCAATGGATGGTAATATAGAAGAATGTGCTTTGTTAGTGACTAATCTAATACTGAATGCTGCACTGAAGAGCATACCCATGAGCAATATAACTGGAAAAAGAAAAGTTGTACCATGGTGGACTGAAGAATGTACTAAAGCTGTTAGAGAACAAAATAGAGCTCTATGAGTACTGAGGAGGAACTTGAATCAAGAAAACTTCATAGACTACCATAGGAAAAAAGCTCTGACTCATAAGGTAATCAATTCTAGTAAAAAGAGCACATGGAGAACATATTGTGGTGCTATAGGTAAAGAAGTGAAATTAGGTGATGTTTGGAACATGTTAAAGAAAATGAGTGGTAAAAGGAAGTACAATAAAATACCAGTATTAGAGGATGGAGAAACAATAGCTATAATTGACAAAGAAAAGGCTCATTTGCTGGGTAAAAATTTTGCCAATGTACAAAGTGGAAATCATTTGGATGATCTGCATGAATAGAGAAAATACTAAGTGAAAACCAGAATATAATTAGGAAAAAGATAATGTAGACTCAACTCTTGATGCTGAGCTGACTATGAGTGAGTTAGAAACAGCGGTGCATGGCACTAGGAATACCGGTCAATACAGGTCAGGACCAGTTAAGCTATGCGATGTTTCACAAATTGCCTGATCAAGTATTACAACTTGTCTTGGAATTATTTAACAAGATATGGAGAGAAGGGATCATGCCAAAAAGCTGGAAGACTGCACTTATTTGCCTTTTAGTAAACCCGTTAAGACCCAAATAACCCTGGAAACTACAGACCCATTGCTTTAACCTCACATTTGTGTAAATGGATGAAAAAGATCTTGGTCCAGAGACTTAATTATATATTAGAATGGAATATCAGAATGGTTTCAGGAAAGAAGATCAACTATGGATGCTGTTGTGAAAGTTAGCAATGAAATAGAGAAAACATTCAAGATGAAAGAAGTGATGGTGATTGTTTTCTTAGACATTGAAAAAGCCTATGATTCCATGTGGAGAGAAGGACTGTTAATCCAAATAAATAGAATGGGTATTTGTGGAAGGTTGTTTAATTGGGTGCTAGACTTTCTTTCTGAATGAAAGTTTAGAGTTAAAGTAGGACTGGAGATATTCGATGAATTTGATACAGCTAATGGCATTCCCCAAGGAACTGTCATCAGTCCAGTATTATTTAATATTATGATTAATGATATTTTTATAAACCTAGATAGAAGGATTTGTTCATCCTTATATGCAGATGACGGAGCTATTTGGATCAGGGGGAGAGATGATACAAGTGTTTTGAAAAAAGGCTATTCAAAAAGTAGAACAATTGTCATATAACTGGAGATTCAAACTTTCACCCAGTAAATCTTGTCACATGTACTTCACCAGGAAGAGAAAGATAAAGGAACAGAGTCTTAATTTATATGGGCAACCAATAGAAAAAGTAAAGGAATTTAAGTACTTGGGGATCTGGCTTGATGGAAGGTGTACATGGAAGTTGCATGTTGAAAAATTAGAAACAAAATGCAAAAAAGTAATTAATTTAATGAGAGCTATATCAGGATATAATTAGGGAGCAGATAAGCAGACATTAATAGATATATATAAGGCATTGATGAGATCAGCAATAGATTATGAATGTTTTGTTTATGGAGCAGCAGCTAAATCACACTTAAACAAAATTGAGAGAATGCAAAACAAAGCCTTGGTGCAATGAGGACAACTCCAACTAATGCCGTGCTGGTGGAATCAGGTGAAAGCCCACTAGAGTTCAGAAGGGACCAACTCTCATTAGCATATTGGATTCGGTTAAGAGGATGTGGGGATGAAAACATCAAAAGTGTCATATATGAATGTTGGGAATATAACAGTTTTAAGGGAAATAGCGCTGGATGGATGGTAAAAGATAAAATTGAAAAATATGGCATTAAAGAAATTTGTTTTAATTTCCCTTTGCCAATAAGTAATGTTCCTCCATGGCTTTTTCATAAGGTTAAAATAGATTTTAGCATTATGAACCTAAAGAAGGATTGGGTGGAAAGGGAAATAGGGCATTGTGCAAATTAATGCATAAATAATCGTTTTTACAGTTATTTACAAATATTTACTGATGGCTCAAAAGATCAAAATGACTGCGTTAGTACAGGAGTTTACATCCCACTTTTACAAATTCAACTGAGCAATAGGATAACAGATAAATGATCAGTTTATTCAGCAGAGATGATGGCAGTCCTTTTTGGGCTTCAGTGGGTGGAGGAGGTGAGACCAGACAGGGTGGTGCTGTGTGTTGACTCTGCAGCAGTGTTATTGAGCTTACAGAATATGAAGTCACCTAGGGAAGATTTAATGTATGAAATTCGTCAGTGTCTGTTGAGAGTTCAGAAAGTGGGGATCGAGGATGAATTTTGCCAGGTACCTGCCCATGTGGGATTAAAAGGTAATAAACCGGGGCGTCGGTAGCGTAGTGGATAGTGCCAGCGCCCCCTGTGTAGAGGCAATGCCTCGCTGCAGCGGTCGCAGGTTCGACTCCGGCTTGCAACCCTTTGCTGCATGTCAACCCCCACTCTCTCTCTCTCACCCATTTCACTCTGTCCTGTCCATTAAAGGCAAAAATGCCCAAAAAATAAAAAAATAAAAAAACGGTAATGAATGTGCAGATCGAGTGGCAAAACAAGCACTTAGTGTGAGACATGTAACTAATATTCCATTTGGAAAAGGTGAAGGAAAAGCACTAATCAAAAAGAAAATATCAGAATTTTGGCAGAGGAAGTGGGATGAGGACAGTAAGGGCACTAACTAATTACAAAATACAAAACACAGTCAGAGCACAGAGTATTAAGTATGTAAGTAGAAGAGAGGAGGTAGTTCTATCAAGATTAAGGTTTGATCATACTGGTTTAAATAAGACTTTATTTTTACAGGGAAAAGTAAACTCACAAGTTTGCACATATTGTAATATTATTGAAAATGTGGAACATGTAATTATGTACTGTAGTAAATATAACAAAGAAAGGGTAAGATTGCAACAGAGGATGAGAGAGGCAGGACAGAATTGGAATTTGGTAGGGATACTGGGAACTAAAGGAGATAAGGTGTGGGAGATACAGAGAGGGGTAATAGATTACCTATATAACACTGGTTTGTTCTATAGAATATAGCGGTTGACTTTTTGTTTGTTTGTTTTGTTTAATTTTGCTTTGTTTCTTCAGTATTTATCCATGATATAATGTAATGTAATGTATCGCACTCAGCGATAATTGGTTTGGGACGGCCCTTAATATGGCAGAGCTCCGCATGGCCGCACAAACGGAGGGGGAGTGAATAGGGCGAGGAGTTAGGGCCCGGTTTGGGATTGGGCCTACATATCTATGGTCCCGATTCTCAGGCCCAATCCCAAACCGTCCCCTAACCCCTTGCCCTATTCACTCCCCCTTATTTTTATTATAACTCAATTTAATTAATATTTAAATGTTTTTTTTATAGCCTGTTGCTCTATTTTGCTTTCACAAAGTGTCTGTCTGTATCCATGGTTACATCTGCTTCCTACTTCCGGTAGAGTGGTGAGGGAATCACATGGTTTGGCTTCTCTTTCATACACTTCTCCTTAATCAGGAGTGCCCTCCGCAGCTGCGAGTGTAACTTGATTTCGAGTGACACTAGGTAGTGAAGTGGTAGTGGGCAGGGAGTGGTTTGGGATTGGGCCATATACATAGATGCCACACCCTGGCTTGTGGGATGCGTCAATACCGCCGCCATCTTGCCTAGTATGGCGTAAGACAACTTTCGAAAAGATGTGTGCATAATTTTAACCATTCGTATTCGTAATGTTAAACATTTGTTGTACACAAAATTCTGTTGTCATATACGTGAGTCTGTGAAATTGTTTGGGTTAGGATTGTTTTTATGTGAGTATGAATCTAAAAGCTGCAGTGAAAAGTCTTGTGAGTACAACTCTAATTTCTACGACTATGAAGTCCTCACTGTGAACACGAATTCAAGTTTGTGGGTACGAGTAGAAAAGTGTTGAAAAAACGTCACTGAGGTCACAGGCAGGTCACAGGGGAAAGTAATCAAACCACGATTACTCCAAATGCGCCTGCCCCAAAGGCAAAGATGACAGCGGACTGAGTAGAGCTGCCAGCTTATGTTGCTGTGTCCTATTTCTGTAAACCATTCTTTAGACCAAACAGCCTACATCAAAATTTTTTTGATTTAAGCCGCTAACAGCAGAGTTGGAACAGAGTGACATGCAGGTTTGACTCTGAGCTGAGAGTAAATGATGAAGCTATAGTGTACAGGTGGTGCTGTGACTGGCTGGTAACTGAAGCCTGATCCACTGAATCGTGTCCGATAAGGACAGCCCAAATGTGTCTTTATTTTTCATTTCATTTCTGCCACACTATCAACACATGCTCATTCTTCCATACAGGTAGGTCTACGTGTGGTTCTGAAATGAAAAGTAAATACATGCTATCTATAATTAGGTTGTAAATAAACCATAAGCATCAAATATCAAATTAAAGGAGTAGTATTAAATACATCTGCATCAAAAACCTGGAAAATAAGCCAGCAGTTCACAAAGAGACAACCCAGGCATACATTTAGGCTAAGTACTCATACTGCCATCTACTGGTGGAGAGTCAGCTTGACCTACTTCCACTCTGTTAAACTCAGGCAACAACGCATTATGGTGGAAACCCAGTTAATAGTAAGAACTCTGCACACACAGTATTTGCTGGTAATTGTTGGTTAAACTATATTGCCAACTGTATTGCACCAAAAAATGCAAATCATTAATCTAAAATTTTACTCATGCTGTGTAGATAAATCAAATGCACAATGTTAATCTACAGGTAATCAATCCCTGTTTCCATCGGTCCATTTTTTGGTGTATTTATTTACTTATTAATTTGTCTGACTGGTTAATTTATATTAATGTATTTTTCCTCAGATGTTACCTTGGTATGTGCTCGCATAACGTTAATGTTATAGAATGGCTTTTATTTTGAAAGGCCCATATTTACTTGGACTTCGGGGAAGTTCATCTGTCTTAAGGCCGCTTTGCGCTGGCTGTCCCATTGTTTGTCTATGGAGAAGGCAGCAACGCCTGACAAAGTGGCAACGCTACCCTTGGCGTCGCACACCGCTTGTATTTTCCGCCCGAGTGCTGTGCTCAGTGTTGAAATTATTTGAACTTTGACCGCGCTGCTGCGCCACACCTGGCGGTGAGCGATGCGCATTGTTCTTATCGTGTGAAGGCCGCTTCAAGCCCTTTTCACACAGAACCCATTATTGTGTATGTGCTACCACACTCTATGTGAAAAGGGCTTTACTTTTCTTCACGTTCTCTTCAAGAGAAGAGTTCGCAATATAGTTTAACTGACAATTACCAGCAATTACTATGTGTGCAGAGTTCTTACAGTGGTTTTTAACTGGGTTTCCACCGGCCTAGAAGATGGCGGACCTCGAACGACTTCCGGTTCAAGCGAGGAGCTAGCAGTAGCACTCTGGGTGCGTCCCAGGGGTGCGTCCCAAGTCTCTTATTTTTATAGTGCTACTGCTAGCTCCTTGCTTGAACCAGAAGTCGTTCGAGGTCCGCCATCTTCTAGGCCGTCCCAAGTCTCTTATTTGTGCAGCGAGAAGCTAGCACTAGGAGCTAGCAGCAAGCTTTAAGCAGCTACGAGCTAGGATGGTCGAGAGCTTCCTAACAGGAAGTCTTTTTCAGCTTGAGGTCATGAAGTATAAATACCCGCCCCCTACATCTGGCTCATTTGAACGAGATGCAAAGAAACAGCGCAAGTGTACCCGTTACATGCATTCTTTGCAATGAAACGCTGTAATCCACATGCCTACGTGACTACAAAGAGTAACGTTAATGATATTTCCTGCAAGACTGTCATGTTGTAATAAAGTTTATTTCATTCACAACCCGTTGCGTTGTTCAGCGGACTGTCGGTGATGTGTGGCTGTTAAATGTGCAGATGCTCATGTCCAGAATCACACGTGTTGATATAACACCAGGTGCACACACACACACACACACACACACACACACACACACACACACACTATGTTTAATAGCTTGTAGGTAATATTTATTAGCCTATTAATATTAATATTATTACTTTCATTAATGTTGTAGTAAACTACTGTCATTACCGTCTGTCCTGCATCTCTCTCTATCTGTCTCTATTTCTGTCTCATTCTGTCATACGGATCACTGTTAATTTATTGTGTTGATCTGTTCTGTACGACATCTATTGCACGTCTGTCTGTCCTGGAGGAGGGATCCCTCCTCAGTTGCTCTTCCTGAGCTTTCTACCGTTTTTTCCCCATTAAAGGGTTTTTTGAGGAGTTTTCGTGATCAGCGAATATAATGAGACTTGGGATGAACTCATAGTAACGCCAGGCTGGCTGCTTTACGGAGCAGATCCAGCGGTGCCGCCGTTATCAGGAATGGACGTCGCTTCACGTGACGCTTCAGAGTAAGGCCGTCTCATGTCTCTTAAACTGACAATGCTCGGTCATCGCTCCTAGTGCTAGCTCCTCACATCTTTCAGGTGGGAGGGGCTAAACAGCTAGCAAAGTCAGCTAGCAGTAGCACTAGCAGTAATTTAAGTGACTTGGGATGGACCCTATAAAAATAAGAGACTTGGGACGCACTCAGAGTCGCGACAACGGAAGTCGAAAATGCTTGTGCATCACGTGACTCGTGTAGACCTTGGATAGTTCCCGGAAGTTACTGGCGGGCCGTTTAAATAAATAATACTGAGAGACAGAACTCCGATTTTTGGTAAGTAGCTGTCAATAACTACATTGATTTATCATATATGTCTAGCACGCCATAAACAGTTACATCTTTATGTTGTTTTTTAAAGTAAAATGTGCTAATATTTGAGGATTAGTGTTAGTTTACTACGGTTAGGTAAGACTCTAATAATCCCAACCTTGGAAATTCACGTTACAGCAGCTCAGAGCTCAGAGCAGAGGCAATAGAAAAAGGATAAAATATTTTTAAAATACAAATTAGACATAATGAAAATAATAGAAAATACGCAGGATGAGTGTAATACACATGATGTGTAGTGTTTTTACTGTAAAAGTATAGAAATGTATAGATATCCCACAGAAAGTGGCAAAATATTGCACACAGGAATATTACACGGTATGTACACAGTGCACAGTTTAAATATAAGGGGTGTGGATAAGGATGTGTATTTATATATGTATACAGGCCAGTATATGTATATTAATGACATAGCATAATTACATGATAGAAATGTATTATTACACAGTATAATTATGTGTAATGTGTATATAACTATATATTGTTGTCTGCCTTGCTTTAAAAAAAATTCAGTTCTGTTCTTAGTCTTGTATGGTTGTCAAGAGTAATCACACTAACATTTATTGATAATGTAATGATTCTAATGATTTATAACTAATGTTATCTTAATTACTTTCAGTGGGACAAAAGGAGACCGACGACAGGTGACTACCAATGACTGTAAAGTGACAGCACAATGGGTCACTGGGCTAGCAGCAACAGCAGCAGTTTATAGACATATATATGTTATGTATCTTTGTCTTTTTACTATGTACTTATTTACTATAACAAATTAATTTCTAATAAACTCAGAAATGTGACTTGGATGTCAAGCAGTTTGTCTGTGCCCTTCCTTCTGTGTTGTCCTCTCGTACAGTCTCCACCATGGTGCTGTGTGGGGATGTTCCAATCGTTTAGTGAGAGAGGTACGCATGCACAATTTCTTCATTGACACAGAGATGAGAATTTTTTTTGGCTAAAGTCAGTAGGAGTAACCTGAGACTCTCTACAGACTACAACAACAAAAATATGTAAGGTTATCATTCTAAAATACTGCATTAGCACATTTCCACAAACAAAGACCACACTATTGGGAAGCTTAGTGTTTGGTTTATTAAAAATAAGGAACAGGGAAAGGCTTGCAAAACCCACGGAGTTGAGACTCAGGGTAAGAGGGTTGTATCATTGTGGGGTGAGTTCAGGCTCCATTGCATCCCCCTGTTGTGCTGAAAGAGAAAAAAAAATAAAGAGGAGAAATGGTTAGGCACACATATATGCCTGGGTCTGACATAGCCATGTGAGATAAGGCACAAGTATGACAAGTGGCATTAGTTTTAATTGAATTTGTTTGAAGTTGTCTCATGGTTATGTAATGAGTGTATACGTGTTCAGTAAGTATAAAGTGTTCCTGAATACTGTATGCATTCAACCACTATGGGATATGTCTGTGGGTAGACAAAAGTGAGTTGTGTGTGGGAAGTCACTGCAGGCACATTTTGGTGCAGACCAGTTTGCCAAGACCAAAAAGGGCAAGACAAAGCTTAGAGCAGATTTAATTCCCACCATCTTTGTGCATCATGCTGTGAGCGCCCCTGCACCACAATGCACCCCTGCACCTCTAGTATCATTGTTATTGCCACTCCTGACACGAGGCACGCAGCATCACTGCAGTATAATTCCTTAAAATGTTTACTTATATTCGGTGTTGGGGGCTGTTGTAACTGATCAGCACACTGGAGACTGAGGTGTAAAAGGTGGGGGTCTGTAAGCGGGCCAGACGGCTCCCAACCTTCTTCCTCTGCTTTACTTCAACCTGTCTCTGGATAGGCTGTAATATCTTAGGTTCAGTAGGCTGGTATTCAAAGACAACACTGGAGATCAATGGAGTCAGGTGCAACCAAGTTTAACGTGTTCACAAGCATCAACACATACAACTCAATGAGTCAGGCTCTGGAGTAAGACTGAAAATCCTCTGTCTGTGTTCTTTCTTTCATTCTGGTGGAGATTCAGGTGAATCTCCGCCCTTTTCCTTAGTTCTTCCTACACCAGGCCCGTTTCTATTGGAAACAGACTTTTTCTTTTTAGCCCTCATCATCTGACTCGGAACCTATTGGTGGCAATTTCTATTGGCTCTTGTCTGATCATGACCTAATGGTGTAATCTTTCTTCTGGAAATTCCCAAATTCTCCTTCCCTTAGCTCCGGGCTTGGTTTCACTTTATTTTTAAAAACGTGAACTTTCGCTATACCGTCCCCTGTGACTTCATGCAATACAACTTTGGAGTGTGTGTGTGTGTGTGTGTGTGTCTATTGTTACACTTTCAGGTGGTGCATAGTGTCTTATGTGTGTGTGCTTTAAACTGTACAGGGTGTGATGTGTTTTAATCATGTGTGTGGTTACAACAGTGATTCACCTTACATGGTTACATAAGATATCACATAACTTAATCATTAGACATAAGCAACTTATACAGAATAAAGTATTTCTCTGATCATTACATGACTTTCTTTTAAATTTAATCAATCTATGCAGAGTAAAGACCTTTTATTAGTAATAAAATCTTACACTACATTCCCCCCCTTTGGGGCTACATAGTCCCATATAATGCTTTAGAATCAGAGGGGGAAAAATATATATATTCCCCCCTTTGGGACTCATAAGTCCCATACTACATAATTAGCATCAATGAACTCCACACACAAATCAGTTTCAGTAGTAATTCCGGTAGGCGCTCCTCTAGCTGTTATGTTTTTGTCATTACACACAAATCAGTAGAGAGAAAAATATATATCACCTCCTCTGGGACTTAAAAGTCCAATACTACGATTACTATAGATCAGCAGTCATCACACAAAAATGGTTCCAGTAACAGGTCTTAAAATCACAATTTAGCTTAAATGCCCTGTATGTCAGTAGTGCAGTAATAATTTGAGAATGCCAGTGTTATACAGTAACTTTTCTGGTATACAGGTTGCGATAGGCAGGGTGCATTATTGTCTTAGCCACTCATATTATCCTGGTGCTGTCCTTCAGACACATTGGCAGATGTGCCCGCCATGCGCAGGCGCTGGTAGGACGCCACCTGTTCTTTTAACATCTCATTCTCCTGCTGCAGGGTCCGGAGTTTAGCCTGCTCTCTCAGTAGGGCATTTTTGCACGTCACCAGCTTGAGCCATAGGCTGGTCTTCTCCAGTATCTGCATACGTTTGTTCCGTGTCAGCTCCGCCAATTGCTTACGCAGGTTGAGTATCTCCTGTTCAGTAACAGCCTGTGTTCCTTTATCAGCTGTCTGTTTTCTCCTTTCCTAATTTGATAGGTGTGGAAACGGATTCTGCAGATCTTTTTCCGCTGCTGTATGGGAAAGGTGCGCACTAGGCGGTGGAAGGGACCTGGGGGAACGGGGTGAAGCAAGGTGCGCAGTCGTTCTGCCGCATCCTGCTCAATGTCATTTGTTGGCTCTCCACTATCAGGCAGGGCATCGAGGAAACTTTCCACAAGTTGTGGACACACTCCGTACTGTGTATTCAGGATGTCTCATTTTCCTGGAGACACGGGCCGCATTGACAGGTGGCCCGGAGGGATCAGCTCAGGTGGCTCGGGGCTGGTGGGTGAATAGGAGATACTTTCAGGGTGCTCATCAGGGTCCTCTGATGATGTGGACATATCAGGGGAGCGCAGTGGCAGCAGGTCATTGTCGGCACTGTCTGCCATGTTTCTCTGCTGTGATGGTGGGTTCCCTTGCCCACTGGGACCTGCCTGGACAATGCTACTCGGGTCAGTGCTGTCAGGTACCATGTTGGGTGTTTCTTGGTGGGGGGCTGTTCCTCTCGTGGCTTCCTCCCACACCTCCACTGCCATTTCATACTCGGAGGGGTCTGGGTTCGTTAGCATCCAGCGGAGTCTGCTGAAAGGGGGCTGCTGCTGGGTTGGGGGCTGGAGTGATGATTGGGCCGGCCGTCGAGCATCGAGAACGTCATCTGAGCAGGATATCCTTGAGCCTGGGCTGGGGTGCCTCCGCCTGGGGTGAGGACCGGTGTGGGACAGTTCGCCATCGAGTAGGTTGTCACTGGATGATACGGTTGGTACTCAGGAGTCTTTTCCTTAGAGACATTCACGTATTTTGTTAGTTCTATGTCTTCAGTGGGCCTCAGACCTTGGTCTACTACAACAAACTGTCCTGTGATGCTCGCCATGGTTCTTCTAATTATAAGTCGCACTAGGGGGAGAACACAGCAAGACACCACAAGAAAGGTTAGCATGATGAGACCTAACAGCACTCCTATCATGCGCAAAAGCTTCATTGGGGATAGAGAGGCTAGCCAATCCCAAATTGAGGAAACCCTAGTGTTCCAACTGGTTGGTCTCTTAACGAACGTATGTTCTGTAAGGCCCAAGTTAAGTTGCAACCCTCCCCTGTGTGCATGGGGATGACAGTGCAACAATCTTCTCCTATCACATCACAAACCCCCTGGTCTTGGGCTAACATTGTCTCGATAATAAACCTGTTCTGAACCGTCATGACAGATGTGGCATGTAGTTGTTCACTTACACCTTGTAGGGCTTCTATGATCCAGTTTATAAATCTTTGCTGATTATACCACAAATAATTAACCCAACGAGCGCTACGTTCTGCATATTTGGCATTTGCAAAGTATCCAGCAAGGGGCGCAGAACCCCATCCTCCAGCCCACTCTATGTTTTCCTCTGATATAGCCTGTTCTCCTTCAGGTATCCCGTATGGTATCTGCTCTTATGCAATGTATATGTTGGCATCCTTCTGCCAAAGGGGTGAGTGTCAACCGATCTATGTTGTCGCCCTGTAGTACTGTTAGTTAGATTGTTGTTTAGACTTATTATCGTGACTTGTCCCGTTAACATTACTGGAGCACAGATTCCAGTCCAGTTAGCTGGCAGTACAGCTTTCACTTGGAGTTCGTTTTCACACACCCAAAATATATCTGCCAATGGAGCTGTACCATTGCTTAGCTTAAATACAAAAATCCTGGTGGTACTATTGTAGTTGCGTCCCATGACCCACAAATTATTTCCACCATTGACCACCTGGTGGCGCTGGATTTTAGCTTCTTTAGTTGTATTACATACTTTCTGGATCCCTGAGAGTTGCATCTCACCCGCTATTGAGGACACATTCCCTATGATATCCTCATATCTGCATTGGAGCAGCCTCTCTACTTCCTGGGAGGTGTTGCTTGAAGTGGCATTACTTAACCAGTGTTCTATATTATCGCCTCGTGCCACACAGAATGGGAATATGAGGTTTGGTGTCAGATGCACTACCGGAGGCACATGGAATTCTTGTTGAATTTGGTCAGAAGCATTTTTATTTTTAAGACTTTCTGGACAAATTGTGGTTGTGTTGGTCCATTTCTCTCGTCCTGCCGCCATCCATATGGTACATGCAGCAAAACATTTAGTGTGATTCCAACAATTATCTATATCTGGGAGAGGCCTGATCCTGGGTAGGCCCCTCCTTCTATGACATGCTATACATGTATTATTGGTTACCTGCCTAGCGGAGTATTCTAGCCATTGATAGAACGTGTTGGATTTCCATGTGGTTGTTCTTATTAACTCTACTCTATGCATCAGCATATCTCTTGGTTTTTTCTGGGACACTGGGTCTAATTGGAGCCACTGGCAGGCAACCTTTGCGGAAATGGTGCGCCATGTGTTTGTGTGGGTATATCCTTTCATGTTACACATAACTCTTGTTGTCACCCTTCCCTCTGTATTACAGCGTTGTCCTACAGACCAGCCATGCAACCTAATGCCTCCTGTGCCCTCCACCATTACGTCATTGTAAGCATGCGATTTGTAATAGGTTAACTGTATGATCTCTCTGTAAGGTATCTTGCCCTGTTTTGCGGCCATGGTCCCTAGTGTTACTGCACACTCACCTAGTTGTATCTGGCTGTGACTGTCTGGTTCTGCCCCTTCACTCTGTCTTACTCCTGACAGGATAAGCAATATGGTTAGCAGCATTATTATTCCCACTTTAATTCCTCCCCCCATGTTGCCTGTGTTCTCAACCTTTCCCTGTGTTGGTCTATTGGGGGGCTGTTCCCTGGGATGTTCCTTCTCTGGATTCTGAGTCTCCTGAGTCTGTGCTGCTTCTGTCTGAGTCCCCTGTGTCTGCATTGGACCTTTCTGCGCCTCTAGCTTCACCTGTTTCTGGACTGCCACTTTCTTCTCCCTGCTCTCTTTCTGCCTCTGCTCTCTCTGCTGTCTCTGTTCTCTCTGCGCTTGGGCCCTCATCATCAGCCCTGCGGCTAAAACGTGGGCTGGCCCGTAAGCATTTCAGGTGTTTGATGCATGACTCACTGGCTTGTGAGCGCATTGACATTAGTGCAAGCGGTAAAGCATTTCAAAATACCATTTGCTCTTTCTACTGCTCCCTGTGATTGGGGATGGTAGACGCAGCCAAACTTTTGTTTGATTCCCAATTGTTTTAGTGTCTTTTGTATGACGTTGGACACAAAATGGCTGCCGTTGTCTGATGATATGGTATCTGGCATCCCAAATCTTAGGAAGACTTCTTGACACAGAAATTTTGCAACTGTTCTGTGGTCTGATTTTGTGGTGGCTTATGCTTCCACCCATCTGCTGTATCTACATATGACCACCAAGATATATCTCATTCCTCTTGCTCTTGACTGTGGCCCCATGTCTATGTAGTCTAGCATTAGGTGTCTAAAGGGACCATCTGGAGGTGGTATATACGCTATTGGGGCTGTAAAAACCTTCCTGATGTTGTATCTTGCACAAGTTTCGCATTCACTTAGTACTCTATCTACTGTGGCCGCCATGAATGGTGACCACCATTCTGATTGCAGTTTCCTGAGTATCCCCCCCAACCCCGAGTTGGTAGTACAAAATGACCATGACTGTCATGCCAGAGACCATTTGTTGGGCCTGGTTCTACTGTTCTGATGGCTCCGTGCTTTACCCATAGGCATTTTTCAGCCTCATTTACCCTGTTTTGAGCTAATATATAGGCATGGTAGTGAGAGATTCACAATCATGTGTGGTGAGTATGGGTGCCATTACTTCGCCTATGGCAGCCTGTTTGGCAGCTTCATCAGCTAAGTTGTTTCCTTTGGCTATAAATGAGTCAGTCTTTTGGTGGGCTGGACATTTAATTACTGCTAAAGCTGTGGGGAGAAGCATGGCTTCTAATAGTTCGCGGATGGCATCTCCATGGGTTACCGGAGTGCCATCAGCTCTGCAAAATCCTCTTTGTCTCCATATGTTAGCATGAACATGGCATACACCATAGGCATATGCTGAGTCTGTGCATACATTTAGTGACTTTCCCTCTGCTATTTTACATGCTGCTGTTAAAGCTTTTATTTCTGTGAGCTGGGTTGAGCAGGGCTGAGCGAGTTTGCATGACTGTGTAGTGTGACGAAGTTTTGATCATTTTTGTCGAGTTGAACCACCCCATATCCGGCGTGGGTACTGGTGGCGTCACGGGAACATGACCCCTCAACAATGTGAGATCAGCTGGGATTGGTTGGTTATGCAAATCTTCCCTAGCACGCATAAATTTGTCAGTGTTATGAATACAGTCATGTGGTGTACCTTCAGTTGGTAATATCAGTTTTGTGGCTGGGTTAATGGTGGTGCAGCGTTGAATTTCAGGGGCTGACAGAATCACCTCATAGCCCGTGCGTTTGGTCTGTGTCAGAACAAATCTTGGACTTGTCAGTAGCACGTGGAGTTGGTGGGTCGTGTATAACGTCACTGGATGTCCCATGGTCAGCAATGATGCTTTCTGAAATGCAAACACAGCTGCGGCTAACCCCTGATAGCAGGGTGGTAACCCAGCCTCTATGTTATCCAATTTAGTGCTATAATAGGCTAAAGGCTGTTTTCCTGTGGGTGTGTCCTGCATCAGCACAGCGCATGCAAAACCTGATTTTTCAGCTACATATAGATGAAAAGGTAAACATAGTTAGGGGTCCCCAATGCTGGAGCAGACTGCATGTCTGCTTTTAGAGCTTGGAACACTCCTTCTGCTTCCTCTGTCCACTCTAACTGAGCTGTGCTATTAGTTTGTCCTGCTGCCCTCATCAGAGCCCTGAGTGGAGCAGTTTTAATGGCATAGTCACAAATCCACGGCCTGCTGTAGCCTGTCATGCCCAGAAAAGATAGCATCTGGCCCACCGTTTGCGGCTGAGGGGCCTTGATCACTGTCTCTAACTGAGAAGGCGCAATAGGTCTTTTGTCACCACTCAACTGTCTGCCCAAGTATTCTACAGATTGCTGGCAGAACTGTAATTTGTTTTTACTGACCTTGTGTCCTCCCTTTGCTAAAGCAGTGAACACAGCAATGGAGTCTTTCTCACATTGTTCTTTTGTAGGGCTGCAGATGAGCAGATCATCAACATACTGCAAAACTGTACTTGAAACGTTCAAATTGGCGAGGTCTTGCGTTAACATGCGGTTAAAGATGGAGGGACTGTCCAAAAATCCTTGCGGGATCCTAGAATATGTGAACTGTCGGTTTTCGTAAGTAACGGCAAACAGGTATTGGGAATCTGGGTGTAGCGGTACACTGAAAAAGGCTGAACACAAATCAGTGACTGTGTACCATTGGGTGTCTGGTGGAATGTTTGAAAGCAAGGTGTGTGGGTCTGGAACATGTGGCACTTCTCCATCTACTACCGCATTGACTGCTCTTAAGTCGTGGACTAAATGGTAGTCTGATGAATTTGGTTTCTTAATGGGAAAAATGGGTGTGTTGCAGGGACTGTTAGTTTTAACCAACACTCCTGCTTCCACCAAACCCTTAATCGTTGGCCTGATACCGTCAATCGCATGCTGCTTAAGAGGATACGGTTTCTGATATGGTAAGTTAACGTGTGGCTTTAACTTAATGTGAACTGGTTGAGCTGATTTTATCAGTCCTACATCAGTCTTATGAGCCATCCACAACTGGGGTGGAACTTGGTTTAGCATGTTCTCATGTTCTGCAGCGATTACCATTTGTGTGGGTGTGCTTCCATCTACCATCACCTTGTCTGCTACTGCCTCATCAACTGCTCTGACTGAGATTCTGATGACCTGCTTATCTTTTGAGACGTGAATGTAACGATTCTTTGTGGGCACCCACTCTTTCACCTGCAGGACGCGCTTGACCATGGGACCAAGATGATGAGACTCATAACCCTCTGCCACTAACAAAGTTATGTGTGGTGTGGAATTTGGTACCTGAAACCACCCAGACAATTCTTCCGGAAGACGGACAGCCGCTGCCACGCCTTCTGGCCCCAAAAACATGTCTTCACATGTAACTATACATGGTTTCTTATTGATTACTGCATCCCAGCATTCTTGGTAATCTACATGAGTCAGATCTTTGTCATACATGAGCGTGCAGTGCAGTGGCAGAGTGGGGGTGTGTGCTGGGTGATAGTGAAGTCGAATCCACACCTCCCATTCAGTCCATTCCTGTCTGAGGTATGTCTCTGCTAGTGTCAGCTGGAGCCAGTAGACAAGTGCCTGTTGTTTTTCAGGCGAGTTTAGGGGAAGCTGTGACATCATGCTGTGTGGGGGGTCATCAGGGAAATCCAAATATGGTCCGTCTTGAGTGCACATGATTTTTGCTTTTAATGGGCATAGGATGTCTCTTCCCAATAGGTTTACTGGGGTATGTGCTGAATATAGCAAGGGTGCGCATATGGTTCTGCCTGCAATAAGCATTGGAACGGGTTCCGTCAGTGGTATGACTTGTGATTTCCCAGAGAAGCCTATTGTTGGATGACGTGGAGAGGAGGAACCTGGAACCTTCTTTTCCAGAGCACGAGTATGTAGTCTACCATGAAAGGATACTCACGCTCGTGGATGACAACAGGTATGATTGGTTCATCATGTGACTGTAGTGATATGGCTGGTGACATTAGTTCCCCCTCAGGCTCCTCTGGGCACCCCTACCAGGGGCGCCCCTGCTCAGTGTTGGGCCAGTTAGTGGAACATTAGCTCGGTATATGGCCTGGTTGACCACACCCCCAGCACAGATTGTCAGGTGGAGCCGGATTAGCTCCTGGGTAACTTGTGCCCATGTCTGGCGGGCCTGGGTGCTGATTGGGTGCAGTCTGTTGGTATGCTTGCTGGTTTCTTGGTATATAGTTTCGGCCCCTGGATCCACCTCTGCCGCGGCCCCTTGGAGGCTGGCTACCACCTCCTCTAGGTGCTTGTTGCTGGTAATAATAGTAATGGTGCGTGGCGTTAGCAGAACTGCCATTTCCTGTTGTGTTTGGGTCCGTTGGGGTTGGCTGCGGAGGCGCTTGGGGTTGGCTGGCCTGGGGAGGTGTTTGGTTTGTCATTATCACAGGGGCTTGCACTTTATTTTTCTCATTCTCCTTTTTTACAAGCTTGCTTAGCTCTCCCAGTTGCAGCTGTGTTAGTTTATTGGCTAGCTGTTTGCTATCCTCTTCCATTTTCTTTTTGTCTTTCCTGTAGAGCTCCACATGATGGATGATGTGTTCTGAAAGCAGTGGCCAGTCCATCTTCATCAACCCTACCACCCCCTCCAGGCATGTTTGTACCTCTTCTGGCATGGCCTTTTTTACTATCATTTTAAACAGACTCTGAGTCGTTTTGTTGCCATTCCAAGCTTCTCCTGTTTCTTCTTTCCACCTTTTCTGGAAGCTGTGTAGGAACTTGGAGGGACATTCATTTTCCGTCAGGGTCTCTCCCTCCAGCTGGATGGATCTCTTTTTGCTGGGTAGTGCACCCTCAGTTGCTTCCAATAGCTGCACCTACGTGGGCGTCTGTGAATATTTCTGAGGTGATCTGCTTTCCTGCCACATAAGTGAGTAAAGCCTTAATGTCTTCTAAGGCCAATTGTATACCAGCTGTGATTTCTGCCAGGGACATTATCCACTTATCAGCCCCATCTGTGAGTGCTGGCAGGCGCTCTGCCAGACCTATCATGTCCATGAAAGGCCACAGCTCGTACTGTGTTCTTCCGCTTGGGAGATAGTGCTCTCTACATCTGACAGGTCCAGCTGTAGGGGGTTGAGTCTCTTTCCATTTCTCAGCTCCGTGCCCCGCTGGCCCTGTTGTCCACTATTTGCGGCTTGCGCCCCGGTTTCCGTAGTGCCTTGGAGCTTCAGGGTGATGCCTTCTGTTGTAGAGCTGGGTTGGGGCTCCCTCAGTCCCTGTTGGGAGGCCCCATCCCCCCGCAGCTGCTCCTCCAGCTTTTCTATTTCCTATTTCATGTGTCGTACCCTTTCTGCAGTTCTTTGGGCAATTTCCTCCATTTTCTGGAGTAGCAGGCTGTCTTGGGCACCGGTCAGCGCTGCTCCTCTTGAGGTGCCTCCTGCGCGCCCGTGACTGCCCCTCTCGGGTGATTCGTTCCCCATCTGCTGGTCTGGCCAGGGTGGGGGGTCAATGACGACCTCCCTCCGATACTCTTCCTCCTGGCGTCTCCTTTCTTCCTCCCAGCGCCTATGACAGTGCGCCATCTCTTCTTCCATCCATTCTGGCCAATTTCGTTCTTCTACATCACCCAGGGGTCCAGCTTCTCCTTGTGTGATTCTTTTGTGTGAGACTTGGACTTTTCTCTAGGGAGGCTCGAGCAGCCCGCGTGGTAGGCGGGCTTCTTCATAAGGAGGTTCGAACAGCTTGCGTGGTGGGACTTGTATCCGTTCTCCCCCGATTGCCTCAGTTTCCCTTTACCTCTTTGTCCATTGAGGGGAGGTGCCTTTTGTGCTGACGACTTCTGCAGTTTCTGGGCTGCTTAGTAGCTCAGGGTCCCTTCTCCTATTCTTCTCCCATTCTTCAGGGTATGGTTCAGACTCAGTGAGCTCTCTGTCCTCATCGTTGTCCGACGATCCATCAGTACTCTCTGTATCTGAATTTGGCACTGTTTCCAATAGTAACTTTCTCCGCGGCTCCTGTAGTTTCCACTTCTGGGCCCTTGGTTGGTGTTCTTAGTTAGGGTCACTGTGAATTTCCCTTCCAGTTGGCCCTCCATTCCCACAGTCTCTGGTGTATATAGTGGATATTGTCCTGTTACTGGTTGTGTTGGCTCTTGTGGGTATGGGGGAGGTGGTGGTATAGGCAGGGGTGGTGCTGTGGGTGTCACTTCTTTCTGATCCTGGTGTTCTTTTTCTTTCTCCCCTAACTGCACCATCTGTTTTCTTCCCCCTGCTTGCCTGAACCAGTCCAACACCTCCCTCTCTTTGGCTCTTTTGTTCTTTTTCTTATAGCTGGCTTTGGTGTCTCTGGCTTCAATGTGTCTTAGTTCTGACTCATCGCAGCATGCTAGATTGAATGGGTCATGGGCCAGCGTTTTTTTCCAGATGTCCTCTTGTGCCACTTGTTCACACAACGTTGAATGCGTTTCACTTGATTTGGGTGTTGTCGCATCACTGCCTCTACTGGGGTTAACACCCCTTTTTCCATCTTTCCCTGTTTGGCTCCCATGAAGCCATGTTTGACTTCACTGGCTTTTGGACTCTCTGGCTGCTCGTCTGTTTCTGTGGTGCGTATCAGCACTATGATCTTTCCCACTGTTATGGCAGTTTTATATTTCTTTTCTCTATATGGATTGTACTCTAGTTTGTGTGTTCCGTCCTCTTGAGGGATCTGGGTTAAGCACCCGAATTTCCCTGTTTCCCACTCAACTTTTCTGGGCACGATAACAATCTGCAGCCGTGGGTTGTATACCACTCCGCCTGCTTGACCTCATATTCTTATCTGATGTAGAGGAAGCGAAGCTACTGGTGCATTTTTATAATTGTCACACAAGCTCTGTAGTAAAGGATTTAGTGAATAAGGGACCCACAATCTATGCAAAATCACTTCCCATGGGGCACCGGGAAATATTTCTTTTACTTTTTTCAAGTTAGTGAATTTAGTGATTTGCCAGAGTTTCTGTTTAATTTCTTGTTCGTCCTGCCCGTACTCAACCCCCTCGTTATCTAGGTAGGTTCTTTTCAACCAAAAGTGTGTACAGTGGGTACAAGTCAAATTTGGCCGCATCCCCACGTGAATCACACGTGAGGCCGGCAGTTCAAGGGGGAAGGGGGGTTAATTTCTATATCCAGAAGTAGCTGCAGTGTGTGCAAACAACCACCAGGTGGCACACGTGAGCAGATAATATCATCCCCCTTCTAAAACTGCCTGTATTACTGCTATTTCAACATTCAGGAGGTTTCGCGCATATTGAGTGAACAGCTGCAGCTGAGCTGTGTTGTGCTTCCGTCACCAGATTCATCACTAATTCATAAATTCATTCATACACAAACATTCAAGTCACAGTTCACATGTACTGCAGCGAATGCTTCTGTAGGATACTGTAAGTCACATAACCAGCCACATAAAGAAAGAAAATGTAACATTAACAATTCTGCGTAGGGCTGGACTCGATTTCAATTTTGATTTAAATAAGAAGACTTCGTTTTCAAGCTCCAAAGGCCAAGATCTAATTCTAAGCGGTCTATTGTTGACTTGTCTGTTTAAATTTAACACTGGACCACAGTGTAAAATGTAGTTTATATTCATAAATGAACTCTGCCATGGCCTGTTTTAACGATGGACCGCTAATATCGTCATAAAAAATGTTGAAAATTGCAATAGCCTAAATCAAAATTTTAAACAATAGTATACTGTAAATCGGAATCGCTGTCACTGCTCTGAGATGCCAGATTTACATGTAAAATAGGCTACAACATTTATATATATATTACATTACTGTTCAATCGTCTCATAATCACTTTATTCGCCAAATGCATCAGACAGATAAGATTTGACTTAGCAATCAGCACTAAAAAACTATGACAAACAATAATACACATTAGCTGCAACAAGGAATGCTTCCATATAAAACTAACAACAAAAACAAGTAAATGACCACAGCAAAGACAAAGTGTATGTGTGTAAAAATAAGTTAAAACTATTGATAAAATCAGAAATATTAATAGTTCAATGAGTCAGTGTTTATCAGGATGATGCGGCTTCATTCCGAACAATTTCACTGTTTGAACCTGGACGATCGGCTTGTCTGGAGATAAAAAAAATAATATTCAATGAACTGCTGGTGTCATGCGTAAATGCGCATGAGGACACACATTCTCCCCTACTGTACAATATGAAGGAGACTGGACCTCATTCAGTGCTTCTAAAATGTCAGTATGCATGTTCGTCTTTTTCGGGCGGGTGGTGGTGGTGATGATGATGGTGGTGATGTGCCAGAGGGAGCTGCGGACATTCATCCGGCTCTCTCACCGCCCGCTGACCGGAAAATATGGGTTTTCTTTATATTAGTGATTATATTCAAAACCGTTAAACAGAGATGAATAAATAACCTAATCAAATACAGTGCTGGAGTTAGCCTAATTATTTTGGTATTTTTTTAATTTAAAGTTTTGACCATTACATTTCTTCCCATCAGCTGTGTTGAATCTATGTTAACACGCTGTGTATAAGTACAAATATATGTTCCTACTTCACCTCAAGATTTAATAAGAAAACATTGTGACCCTCCAATGTTGACCTGAAATTGGCGCCAGTGTCTATTAGATTATAATAACCTATTATTTTTCTGGTATTAACACACGAAACCTCCTGGATGTTGAAATAGCAGTAATACCACATTCATTGATAAAATGACACAAGCGACGGGAAGGGGGGCAATTTTTATTTGGATGCCCCCCCCCCCAACTCGAGCACCGGCGACAAGTTTGAGTAGACTGGTATATTTAATTTATTCTCTAGCAGGATGTAAACATTCCTGTGACTTCCTGTATATTCTGCTTTGAAGACTGCTGAAAACGGTCAGATTCATGGACAGCACCACTCTTCTTTGCAACTGACATTGTGGTCAAAGTTGGAATTGTCTCTAAACCCTTTTAGCAGTATTCAAGCTCTCTGCTGCCACCTGGCGGCTACAGTTGCCAAGTGCACCCCCCCTCAACTCCTCACGTATCATGCTTCACGCTTTGCGTGAGAAAAGCGGCCAAGTTAGTCTGTTACCCACTGTACGTATCCCTTTATATTCTACAGGACCCTCTGTAAGGCAGTGTTCTTCTTCTATGATCTCATCTCCACTGCCTTCTTCTATTGCCATCTATTTTAGGTGTACATTGTCTTTCTATGTCTGACCTCACCTTTTTTAATCTTGCTGTCAGGCTGAATTTATGTCTTTAATTTATTGGTCAGGTCTCTTTCCACTGTCTCTATTCCTCGCCTCCCTCCTTTGTGTTTGTCCAGTCAACCGTCACGTAGTTTATCAGTCTTGTTTCTTGCTCTCTATGTCTGTTAAAGTCAACAGTCTTGTGTTTTACCAGTCTTTTTACATTCACATCTACTCAACACTTACTGTATTTACAACAGCTGCTCATATTTTATTCGACACTTTTCACTATATTTACAACGTTACACACCACATTCAGTTATATTACAATTTTTACACTGTGATCGATCTGTTAACTATTCTCTTATTCTCTTAATCTTTTAAGTCTTTAGTATTCTGTCTAAGCAGTCCTGTTCTCTGGATCTAAATTTCCTACCCCTACAGGCCAAAAGGAACATTAGCAAGATAAACAGCGGTATCCACAGAAATACTTTTAGCTCTTTAGTATTCTGTCTAAGCAGTCCTGTCCTCTGGATCTAATTTTCCTGCCTCTACAGGCCAAAAGGAATATTAGCAAGATAAACAGCAGTATCCACAGAAATACTTTTTCTTTTTTTATATCTTGTTTCTCTTATCTCTTCTCTATTTGCTTGACATTCTGCCCGTTCAGACCTGCCCTCCAACACAGCATCCCCGCCTCCTCAGGCTTTAGGGAGTGCAGATAAGATGAGCAGCGGTAGCCGCAGATATGCTTCTTACTCTTTTTATCTCTTTACCGGTTTATTTTCTCTTCCCTGTATAATTCTCACAGGTTTGTTTTTTTCTCTTGTGCACTTCTCACTTTAAATATACTTTTAAATGCTTTAACTATCTCTTACTACGTTACTACACTTGCTATCAGACACACAACACACACACATTCACTCTTTCCGCTCCAAGATCACACTTATTGCACCAGACCCAACCGTCTCCATTTATGTTAGTTGTACTTCAATGATTCCTTGAAGTTTTTCACTCAATCAGCACATCATAACTAGGTTCTTTTAGTGGAGGGAAATGTCAAATACCTTTGACCTGGGTGGCCCCAGCACTGCACTCCAGACACACAGAAAAAAAGCTCTGCTTACCTTATGAGGTGGCCACCTGTATGTCTGGCGTGCAGCCCAGTGCCTCGGTCTCTGGTTTTGACTCCCTCTTCCTCTCCTGGCTGGCTCGCCACGTGAGGTGTAAAAGGTGGGGGCCTGAAAGGGGGCCAGATGGCTCCCAACCTTCTTCCGCTGCTTCACTTCAACCTGTCTCTGGATAGGCTGTAATATCTTAGGTTCAGTAGGCTGGTATTCAAAGACAATACTGGAGATCAATGGAGTCAGGTGCAACCGAGTTTAATGTGTTCACAAGCATCAACACATACAACTCAGTGAGTCAGGCTCTGGAGTAAGACTGAAAATCCTCTGTCTGTGTTCTTTCTTTCATTCTGGTGGAGATTCAGGTGAATCTCCGCCCTTTTCCTTAGTTCTTCCTACACCAGGCCCGTTTCTATTGGAAACAGACTTTTTCTTTTTAGCCCTCATCATCTGACTCGGAACCTATTGGTGGCAATTTCTATTGGCTCTTGTCTGATCATGACCTAATGGTGTAATCTTTCTTCTGGAAATTCCCAAATTCTCCTTCCCTTAGCTCCGGGCTTGGTTTCACTTTATTTTTTAAAAACATGTGAAACTTGGGGACTTTCGCCATACCGTTCCCTGTGACTTCATGCAATACAACTTTGGAGTGTGTGTGTGTGTGTGTGTGTGTGTGTGTGTGTGTGTGTCTATTGTTACACTTTCAGGTGGTGCATAGTGTCTTATGTGTGTGTGCTTTAAACCATACAGGGTGTGATGTGTTTTAATCATGTGTGTGGTTACAACAGTGATTCACTTTACATGGTTACATAAGATATCACATAACTTAATCATTAGACATAATCAACTTATACAGAATAAAGTATTTATCTGATCATTACATGACTTTCTTTTAAACTTAATCAATCTACGCAGAGTAAAGACCTTTACTTGATTAGTCATAAAATCTTACACTACAAGACCAGCAGGTGGGTCTCTAGTGTAATAATTTGCACTCGTCATAGTGACTGACTGGCAAGCCAATTTGCTTTTGTTGTGCTAACCTCAGCATTTGCCTACTGTGTTTCATATGACTGGCTCTCAAACATTCCTCCCTATCTCATAAGTTATCAGACTTTGATCCTGTGTCTGCTCGTTCCTGTGTCCACAATTATCTGTTTATCTGAAAACGTCTAGGCGATTTAATTGTTTAATAATATCACACTATTAATTATTTATATAAGCAGGGGACTTTAATACAAAGTTGTAACCACTGTATGTGAATGCATGAATCGGTCAGATCTGCACTCCGGAGGAGAACTTTCATTAGACTATGCAATATCGCCCACTTCTGGATTGTAAGTTAATGAACTGTAATTTAAGCTCTCTGTGCTTTGATTAGTCACTATGAAATAACATGACCCTCTTTTATTTTATAATGCCTATTAATATTATAATATTATAATGACAGTAACTGGTAATATGCAATGTATTACATTTTCAAAGTAACTTACCCAACACTGTATATCATATATTCAATATAATTACTTATATAATTAATACAAAATGCAGTATAACATATTATATATATTACATATTAAGTATGATTCCTTAACTCTGGAACTATTTGAAAGACACCTTGTTAAGTTTTAAGTCTCACCAAGGTCGACTCAGCACTTATCTGCAGCGTCCTCTCTCACACAGTGGTCCTGCAGCATCACTGCTCCTCCACCGCCCAGTGTTCCAACAGCAGGTTACAAATATACAAGATTACTACTGTGACAGCATATATGTTTAGCATGATCATTTGTATAATACAGTAATATATACATACATTTGGTATTTAGAATAATTCCCATTTAGCCTGGTATGTTTCATTTATCAAAATTACTTATCTTGTGTTTTAAATCTCATTCAGGTCCTCAAACTTCCCTCGCACTTCGCTATCAATGTAATATCAGCTGAGCTGTAACATATCATAGATGGGTATACTCAACAGAATCACAAAGCCTAAAAAACAGACCATAAGTTACGTTTTTGTTTCATTTCTCCTCCTCCATTGAACAATCATGCAGCAATGTCATATTTAGCTGAGCCACTATCTAACTCATACTGGCTCACAAAAAATCAGGACTGGAAGCACTCTAACTTCCCAGTGCTAGATAAAAAGGTTTAGGAGAAAACAATTCAAAACTAACAGGCTGTTCATGATTAGCATTACCTGTATGGTGTGTACAGTATGTACAGTGTCCTAGCCTAATCTGTTACCTCATCTTTTAACATTACATAAATCTGCTAATTTAATGGGGGATAATCCACTAACAAGCTTTAATGCACATGGTCATTTAGATATGTTGTGCTGATAATGTAAAATTTGAGTCTTGGACATCTTACCCGTTAAAAGTACATCACAGCCGGTCTTTTCTGTTGTAACTCCATTGTGCTAGCATGTGCTGCTTACTTCAGGGAACTAGAGGCTCCGTGATCCGCCATTGCTGTGAAAAAAAATGGCTCACTGGAGTGAACGGAGATGATGCGACTCTCTCTTCAAGGGCTCTGCTCGTACCCACAAACTTGAATTCGTGTTCATAGAAATTCGAGTTGTACTCACAAGACTTTTCACTAGGGGTGTAACGGTACACAAAAATCTCGGTTCGGTACGTACCTCGGTACACAAGTCACGGTTCGGTTTTTTTCGGTACAGTAATGAAAAAAATAGACAACTATTAAATATCTTTTACTTATTGGTAACCTTATTGAAACATACCACCTCAGCAGTTTACACAATTTTTGAATGAAACAAATATATATATATATATATAAAATCCTGCTTTTTCACATTGTTTGAATGAAAATAGAAATATAAAAGTGAAAAATAAAATCCTGCTGTTTTTTTAACACACATTTTGAATGAAAAATATACATTTCTGCAATGTGTAATTTTCTGCCGCTAGGGGTTTCAAACCAAAACAATAACAGAAGACGGACTTGGATGGCGTCATGAAGTAGCGTGGGATCATGGGAGTTGTAGTTATATAACAAATACAGATCTAACGCTCCTCACTTATGCAAATGCGGTCCGTTGGCCGGTGTAGCAGCCCGAGCCGATCTGGTACCTACACCGGATCGTCAAACTCTGAGCTAACTATGAGTAGTAACGTTACTTAGGCTGACCAAACGTCCTCTTTTGCCTGGACATGTCCAGTTTTCACGTCCCATCCAGGGTGTCCGGGTTTTTTAAATAAACTGATTATAATGTCCGATTTTCCGTGTTAAAGTCATGGCTCTCTTTTTAAGTGATTGTCTCACTAACCTCAGTTATTTACACTCTATTCAGAAATGCTACTTACTTAGCTGAGTTAGCAATCTGCTAGTTATTTAAGCAAACTGCTAGTTACTTAGCTTTACAGTCAGCGATGGCTTCTCCCTCTCTGCTCCTCTCTCTTGCTCAGTGCGTCTTATGTTTAGCTATTCTTCTGCCTCTTTTATAAATGCAGTTCATTTACCAGCATCAGCTCAGCATTATAGAAACCTATCGTTAATGTTAGATGTTGTGGTTAGCCAGCCCCTGCTCCACACCGCTCCGCAGCAATACACTGGTGGAAATTATTAATATTTTGATAACATCAGCCAGATGTTTGCTTGCCTGTCTAGAAGAACACACGCGAGGTCGCCATCGAAATTGTAGTCCTAGATAAGCTCTCCATCTTGGAGAGGCACACCAATATTTATCCTGGATTTAGCTCTCCTCTCAGTTTTTTTAGTTTTAGTTTTTTCTACTCAGTTTTACTCAATTAAAATAAAAAGTATAGCGGAGCTGGCCCGACCGCTGTTCTGCAGTGTCGGCACACTGCTTTGTCTTGACAACTTGTTTATTTCCATCTTCGTATTTTACCCTGAAACCAAAGTGTTCCCAAACGGAGGACTTAAGGTTTGCGGGTGGGTCTTCAGGTTCGTCAGGCTCACTTGCCATGTTGTCAAAATGCGAGAATGCGCTGCACAAAGTGAAAGTGGAGATTTACGGGACTTGGTCCGTCACTCAATTATGTCCATCGGGGAACTAGATATTTTAAATGGTTCGGCTCGCAAAAACGGAATTAAAATAAAACAAAATAAAATAAAATAATATCCTGCGCCCAATAATTCGGTACAGGGTCGTGCCGAACCGAAAGTCGCGTACCGAACGGTTCGACACAAATACATGTACCGTTACGGCCCTACTTTTCACTGCAGCTTTTAGATTCATACTCACATAAAAACAATCCTAACCCAAACAGTTTCACAGACTCACGTATATGACAGCAGAATTTTGTGTACAACAATTTTATTGACATACAAATGTTTAACATTACGAATACGAATGGTTAAAATTATGCACACATCTTTTTGAAAGTTGTCTTACACCATAGCCTAGGTGCTCTGACCAGTTCAGACCTGTGTAAACTCGGCAAAAATGACACATTTTTGCTCTGCATTTGGGTGTACTAACGAAAGAAGTGTTAAAACCAAGCAGAAGGGAATAACATTCCACAGGTAAGAAGTTGTTTTACAATATTTTACTCCTACGAACATGTTTAATGATATATATATATATATATATATATATATATATATATATATATCTCAAAAAGTGATCCTTCTTTCAAGCTAATCAAGTAAAGTCCCGATCTGTTCCTAATGCCAAATTAAGCTAACGCTCACAGAACTTAAAATAAAGGTTAACATTTACATAATATTACTTATAAAATCATGATGCTTTGTCAGACAGCTGTTGGTGTATGTGTTATTCCAAATTGTCAACTATCTGTGTCATGGCACCAACGTGACATAACGCAGTAACGTTTATAACGTTAGTGGTTAGTGTGGCCTGAATTGTAATTACAAATTATGTGGTACTGCGTTTTTCTGACACACTTATTTTGTGTGTAGTTTCCCAAAAAACACAGATAGGAGACGGGAATGGGTGCAGCAGTGAGGAGAAAGAACTTTGTCCCGAGTGACTCCTCAGCCATCTGTAGCTGTCTCTTCAGACCTGAGGACTTTGACAGGACTGGGCGGACTCCTAAAAATAATACTAGCTACTGTACACCGTATTTTTTGTAAATATGACCTAATAATGTAAATAGTTACAGAACTATTACTGTTACCTTATCTACATAAGAGCAAATATTTTGGTATGAAAAGCTGCATTTTTATTTAACCAAGTATCCTGTATCATAACTACATGTCTGGCGATTGTAACAAACCAAACCGCATGAAAATCGGTTGGGAATTCAGCGAGTAATGATGATTTGAATCATAAATAATCTCCTGCCTCAATAGACATACATGCATTAGGCAGCGCGGCTCCACCTGGGCAAGATGGCGGCCGCGTCGACGTATGCCGTTGAATGCGGCATCTGTTTTTCGTTAGTCTGGGAACTTTCCGTGGCCGTTTTGGTAAGGAAACCGAACCACGGCGAGAGAGACAGGATCCGGAATTCGATGGATGCGCCTTTTCGTAAAAATAAAAGCACCAAGCTAATAAAAATGCGGTGAAACTTTTAATTTAAAGAATATAATTTACAAAAAAAAGCCCCAAGCCATTAAATTAGTTGATTTTCTTACATCCCTCATCACCCTAAATCGATGGTGCGCCAGAATTCAAAGTTTTACAATGCTGAACACTTTTAGTCTGGTATTTGGTGAATTCCGGATCCGCTCTCTAGACCGGAACCTGGTGACGCGAGGCTAGTTTTTCGTAGGCGGAATCCGAGAAAATCATGAATATTAATGAGGCGATAGCCAGAGATTATCCAATCTCGTTGGTTAAACCCCTGATCCAATCCAAAAAGGCCAAAATCCGCCGTCACGTGACTAGATGCCTCGCTCGCGCTTCCCTAAGGAGGAGGAAGAATCACCCATATTGTAATTTGTATTTATTATTAAATTAACGTTACGAATCTCTTTGATTCGCGTGTGTGTATTATTCATTAGATTGACAATTTTTTCTACCCTTCTATCCATGATTGTGATGCAGAGGGTGGACTGTGTAGGGTGTGTTCTATATAAATATCCATGGTGTAGGCCACTAGTTTGACTTCAGAGTCTGACCTGACATGATATTATCGAGTTTTGCAATGCTGATCTGATCACCTACCACAATTCAAATAGCCTAGGTCTAAGCCAATCACATTAGAATAATAAGTCAATATATACATAATTTCTACATAATGGAATTATAGTAATGGCGTAATTAAGAAGAACGATGAACTATTTACAATGTAGGCCTATCAACACAGCCTAATGATCAAACAAAAGCCTCCAAAAGAGCAAACAAATAAATCAACATTTCTGTTTTATAGAAATATCCAAGATTACAAAGGCAAACGAATCGAGAGAATCAACATTTCTAATCTAGCCTCATAATTTCGTTACAGCTGTTTGGTGTGTGAAGGCGAAGTATAGATAGAAACATAGATTTTCATTTCTAAGTGACGGCGGCAGACTGGCTGTAGAGAAGATATGAATGAAGGCATGATGACGTAGCTCTGGCTGAGGTGCGAGTTTGACTGACAGGCTGCCTGTCTAATCCTAGCACTCGAGGGCGGGACTTTTGCGAATTTTTCCCGGATTCCGCCTACGAAAAACATATTCGGACAGCACTAGCACTTCGCGGGAGCGCGGATTTTTTAGACTGAGGGTTAAGATTGAGGGTTAAAATTGGAATTGGGATTGGGTCTAAGAGTGTCCCAAGAAAACTTAAAACCTTTTCTGTATTTGCTATTCACTACTATTGACGGATTTTACGTTGGAAGTAAGACAGGAAGTAGCAGTGTCTTGTGTCGAAGTTTACGTCAGTATGCAGTTACAGTCGAAAAGTGTTGTTGACAGCTCAGGGAAACCACCAACTCCAGACTGCCTTCCGCTTTTACTTATCGGACATTGAAAGAATGATCACAGATGAAGTGTGTTGGTAAGTCACGCAACATTTAATGTTATGACGAGATGTTTGTTAAGTTTGTCAGCTGTTAGCTAACGTTACAAATTGTCAGGGGACACTGACTGAGTATTAGGCTATTACAAGAAAAACAATTGTTAATATGAGCAACTAGCAGCCAGTTTTGTCAGAAAAGCAACAATGTCTCTTGCTAATCGGAGTAATACACCATGGTGTCAGAATTAAGTAACTTTAGCCAGAGTAAACTCTTCGTGGGTCAGTTTTGACAGCGTCTGAATTGGTCAACTCGACTTAGACAGTTATATCAGCTCAAGCTTGGTAAAGTTAGCATGATAATAACGTAATTGACTCCATTATGATAATAGCGTAAAGGAAGAACATTCCTGTTGTTTGCAATAGGCAGTAACCTATGTGTGAATGCTTCATTTATACTAATAATTATAAGGAATACTGTTCTCTGTTTCTAGACAGTAACAATGCAGTCTGCAGAGGGTGAGAGAGACACTCTACCTGGAGCTTTATAGACGACAGGATGATCTGTCTGCCTCTTGTCCTCTATCTGGTGTTTCTTATATATTCTGGTGAGTAATCCAAGTTCAGTCAGAGAAAAATTACATTTTACAGTAACATTTGTTGAATACTTGAGATACCATTCTCCACACCCACTCACTGTTGTCAAGCTGACAACTCATTAAAGTTCCCTGTCAGGTGTGTCTTTTTACCTTGCGCTGTCTCCATAGTTGTGTTTGAGTCAGACTGCATCACATGTTAATTTATTCCCATAGTGCTTGGTTCCCTTCCTGCTCCAGTCAACCTTTCTGTCAGCTCTGACAATTTCCACCATGTCCTTCGTTGGGATCCTGGGCCCAGCACCCCTCCAGGAACACAGTACAAGATCATCAGGAGGTAATTTCCCTGTCCACCATCTTGTTGGCTGCTCTCATTTCCTGACACACTTGGCCTAATGGCACTGACTAATGCCACTTTGTCTTTGGGTAGGAGATAATGTCCTATCAGACTGTAATCTGAAGATTCAGTATTCCTCACTTGAGCTCCAGTGTTTGATTGGGCTGGGAATCGTACCTTAACTATTTTCTTTGGTAAGCTGTCAAGCACCCCAAGGTGGCATGGGATGCCTGGTTAAACTCATAATTAAATTTTACTCAGCAAGATTACATTACAAATTTAGCCAATTGCTGACTGTTTTTTTTTAAGTCTAAAGTTCCTGTACAGTTGTTTATATGTAAAGTTTGGCTTATTTTTTATTAAAACATTTCTTTATTATCATTTCAGAAAGAGTTATCAAGTCAAAGCAGTGAAATAACAATAAACAAAAACAAACACACTATTTTAATTTTCAATTTAATTTATTTATCTAACTAAAAAACACGATAATATTGGTAATAACAATAATAAATGTTAGATACCCTCTGAAAGTTAAGTAGCCTATGTCACAGTTCTCCAAAAAAGTGTCCAGTGTCTGCCACAATTTCCGTTATTTAACAAGCTTATTTTGTGTAGTCTTTCCTAAAGTAAGCTTAGATAATCAGATATTTCACTTCCCTCACTTCCCTTCACATTTTGTTGTTGTTTTTTTGTTTTGTTTTTTTGGACAAAAGAAAAAAAACACTGTTGTGGTATCATGTCACTAGTATTGAAAAAAGTTGTTTTTTGTCCCCAAAAAGCAGCTTCATATTTGCTATTTTTTATTTCATAATTTATGTTAACTTCACATATATATACTCTGTCTACTTGTTCTGTTTCATCAGAGCATTAATTGTTGTGCAACTGAGAAAGAAAGCTTTAGTTTTTGTTGAGCACTATTACTTTAAAACTGCACTGGTGTCATATTTTGGAACATTGAGATGTCAATCAATCAATTCAATTTTATTTATAAAGCCCAATATCACAAATACAATTTGCCTCACAGGGCTTTACAGCATACAACATCTCTCTGTCCTTAAGACCCTCACAGCGGATAAGGAAAAACTCCCAAAAAAACCCCCTTTACTGGGGAAAAAAAAAAAAATGGTAGAAACCTCAGGAAGAGCAACTGAGGAGGGATCCCTCTTCCAGGACGGACAGACGTGCAATAGATGTTGTACAGAACAGATCAGCATAACAAATTAACAGTAATCTGTATGACACAATACAGTAATCTGTATGACATCCTCGGTAACGACAGTAGCTTACAACAACATTCATGAAAGTAATGATATTGTCGTTATAGTTCTGGCTACTGTGGTACAATATGTTGAAAGTATATATTAGTATCTGGCAGTATACATGTATGATAATAATCATATGTGTATAATAACAGTAGAAGTATGACTAATGACTAATGATGGCAGCAGCAGCAGGCATCTGGCAGGACCACGGCAGCAGCACAACCACACACGTCACACTATCCAGGCACCGCTGCAGTACGAGTTAACCTGAGAGACAGTGGAGCACAAAGGCTCCGGAGAAGAAGCCGAGATAGTGACATCCAGAATGGCCGAGTAAACAAGATACAGTAATAGGATACGAGAGAGAGAGAGAGAGAGAGAGAGAGAGAGAGAGAGAGAAGGTGCCCGGGGGATTATAGGTGGTCCTCCGGCAGACTAGGCCTAAGTCAGCCTAACAAGGGGCTGGTACAGGGCAAGCCTGAGCCAGCCTTAACTATAAGCTTTATCAAAGAGGAAAGTCTTAAGTCTAGCCTTAAATGTGGAGACGTTGTCTGCCTCCCGGACCGCAACAGGAAGATGATTCCACAGGAGAGGAGCCGATAGCTGAAGGCTCTGGCTCCTGATCTACTTTTGGAGACTTTAGGGACCACGAGTAACCCTGAGTTTTCAGAGCGCAGAGTTCTGGTGGGATAATATGGCACTATGAGCTCTCTAAGATATGGTGGAGCTTGACCATTTAGAGCTTTATAAGTTAACAGTAGGATTTTAAATTCAATTCTGGATTTTACAGGGAGCCAGTGCAGAGAAGCTAAAACAGGAGAAATATGATCTCGTTTCTTAGTTCCTGTTAGTACTCGTGCTGCTGCATTCTGAATTAGCTGGAGAGTTTTTAATGATTTACTAGAGCTACCTGATAATAGAGAGTTACAGTAATCCAGCCTTGGTAACAAAAGCGTGGACCAATTTTTCTGCATCTTTTCGGGTCAGGATAGGCCTAATTTTCGCAATATTACGCAGATGAAAAAATGCAGTCCGTGAGGTTTGTTTTAAATGAGAATTAAAAGACAAATCTTGATCAAATGTTACTCCGAGGTTTCTTACGGTAGTGGTAGAGGCCAGAGCAATGCCATCGAGAGAGACTATGTCATCAGATAAAGAGTCTCTGAGTTGTTTGGGGCCAAGAACAATAACTTCAGTTTTGTCTGAATTTAACATAAGGAAATTGGTGCTCATCCAGGTTTCTATGTCTTTAAGACAGTTATGAAGTTTAGTTAATTGATCACTTTCTTCTGGCTTCATCCATAAATACAGCTGTGTATCATCCGCATAACAATGGAAATTTATAGAGTGATTTCTAATGATGTTGCCTAAAGGAAGCATATATAGAATAAATAGGATTGGTCCAAGCACAGAACCTTGCGGAACTCCAAAACAAACTTTAGTATGTACGGATGATTCATTATGAACGTCAACAAATTGAAAACGATCAGATAAATAAGATTTAAACCAGCTTAGTGCAGAACCTTTTAGGCCAATTAAGTGTTCCAGTCTCTGTAACAGAATTTCATGGTCAACAGTGTCAAACGCTGCACTAAGATCTAATAAACAAGTACAGAGACGAGTCCTTTGTCTGAAGCAATCAGAAGGTCATTTGTAATTTTAACTAGTGCTATCTCAGTGCTATGATGCGCTCTAAATCCTGACTGTAATTCCTCAAATAAATTATTATCATGGAGAAAATCACACAGCTGGTCTGCGACTACTTTCTCAAGGATCTTTGACATAAGGGAAGATTAGATATTGGTCTATAGTTGGCTAACACCTCTGGATCCAGGGTGGGCTTTTTTAGTAGAGGTTTAATTACAGCTACCTTAAAAGACTGTGGTACATAGCCTGTTAATAAGGATATATTGATCATATCTAATATATGGGTGTTAACTAAAGGTAAGACCTCCTTGAGTAGCCTAGTTGGGATGGGGTCTAAGAGACACGTTGATGATTTAGATGAAGAAATCACTGCGGTCAATTCTTGAAGAGAAATTGGGGAGAAGCAATCTAAATAAATATTAGGTGTTACAGCTGTGTTTGAGGTTAGATAGGTACTATCTGATGACAGGAAGTCATGAATTTTGCCTCTAATAGTTAGAATTTTGTCATTAAAGAAGCTCATAAAATCATTACTGCTAAGGGCTAAAGGAATACAAGGCTCAATAGAGCTTTGACTCTCAGTCAGCCTGGCTACAGTGCTGAAAAGAAACCTGGGGTTATTTTTGTTTTCTTCTATTAAAGCTGAGTAATAGTTTGCTCTGGCATTGCGGAGGCCCCTCTTATAAGTTTTGAGACTGTCTGCCCAGATTAAACGAGATTCTTCCAGTTTGGTTAATCGCCAATTCCTTTCAAACTTTCGCGATATTTGTTTTAATTTACGGGTTTCAGAGTTATACCAAGGAGCGAATTTTCTTTGTTTTGTTAACTTCTTTTTAAGAGGAGCTACAGAGTCGAGTGTTGTTCGCAGCGAGCTTACGGCGCTATCAACAAATTGATCAATTCGGGAGAGGTTAAAGTCGGTGTGGGAAACCTCTGTTACTAAAGGACTTGGTATTGAATTTAACGACAGAGTAATCATTTCTTTAAATTTTGCGACAGCACTATCTGATAAACATCTGGTATAGTAACTGTTGCTGAGTGGTGTGTAATCGAGTAAAAAGAAATCAAAAGTAATCAAATAATGATCCGATAGCGAGGGATTCTGTGGAAAGACTGTTAGGTTATCAATTTCAATTCCATACGTCAGAACTAGATCGAGGGTATGGTTAAAACAGTGAGTGGATTCATGTGCACCCTGACTGAAGCCAATGGAGTCTAATAATGAGATAAACGCGGTAGCCAGGGAGTCATTATCAACGTCGACATGAATGTTAAAATCGCCTACAATAATAACTTTATCTGATTTAAGAACTAGACTGGATAAAAACTCTGAGAATTCAGATATAAATTCAGAATACGGGCCAGGAGTACGGTACACTATAACAAATAAAAGTGGCTGCGAGGTTTTCCAGGTCGGATGTAAAAGACTAAGAACGAGGCTTTCAAAAGAATTATAATCTAGTTTTGGTTTAGGGCTGATTAACAGACTAGAGTTAAAAATGGCTGCAACTCCCCCTCCTCGGCCGCTGCCTCGAGGAATGTGGGTATTATTATGACTGGGAGGAGTGGATTCATTTAGACTAACATATTCATCTTGACACAGCCAGGTTTCAGTGAGACTAAGTAAATCAATATGATTATCTGATATTAATTCGTTTACTAACACTGCTTTAGACGAAAGAGACCTGATATTTAACAGTCCGTATTTAATTCTCCTGTTTTGTCTTTCTGTCACAGAAGAGGTTTTAATTTTTATGAGGTTGTTTTGCACAATTCCTCTTTGTTTAATTTTAGATTTAAATAATTTAGGTGGTCGGGGGACAGACACCGTTGGTATAAAACTATGGAAACTATGGAAACTATGGCTGGGTAAGTGAACTAGAAGCTCAGAGAGGCGTATAGGACTGCGACTCGCTGTCCTGGTCTCAACTCTGGGTTGTCAGGGATTTAATTTGCTAATAAAATTTTCCAGGTTCCTAGAAATGAGAGCAGCTCCATCCAAAGTGGGATGAATGCCATCTCTCCTAATGAGACCAGGTTTTCCCCAGAAAGTTTGCCAATTATTAACGAAACCCACATCATTTGCTGGACACCACCTGGACAGCCAGCGATTAAATGATGACATGCGGCTAATGTCATCAGAGGTCAGATTAGGGAGGGGTCCAGAGAAAACTACGGAGTCCGACATCGTTTTTGCGTATTCACACACCAAGGCAATATTAATTTTAGTGACGTGCACAATGTTGGGAATTACAATAGTAGGCCTCATGGGGGGGGGGACACCAAAAATATTGGGAACAATACTGGGTATCACACGGGGGCACCAAAAATGTAGGGAATCTACTAGATGGGGGATACTTTTTGTTTGGAGTGTATAACAATACTATGTGTCACATGGGGTGTTGTTATCAAGGCACCAGTGCTAGGTTTACATGGCGGGCAGCACAGTTTGTCAGGACTTAAGCCTTAACACAGGCCTGACCTCTAAATAGATCTCCAATTAAAGTATCAAATTGGCTATCTGAAATAATTAAGAATTATTAATAATAATTCTTAATTATGTGAAATAATGTGACTTAATTTACATTGAATCACCTCGTGGGGCACCATTTCCAAAAAGGCAAAAATGATAGCCAGTTAAATATATGAGTCTCATAAAGTTTACAAAACTATCAATATATTTTGATTGATAATTAAATTGATAACTATAACCAAAATTACTATATTAATAGTAAAGGCTGAAGGATTTCAGAGTTCTTGACGTACCAGAGGTTGACTTTTAATTCACCTTAGTGCAGTATTAAACAGACAGCAGGTATGTTTCCAAAAATATATGTTCATTCATAAAGGAAGCAAAGCAAAACCAAAACACACAAATTCTAACTAGCTAACTATATACAAGCAAGTGTGTGTGTGTGTGTGTGTGTGTGTGTGTGTGTGTGTGTGTGTGTGTGTGTGTGGCTGAGATAGAGATGGCTGAATCAAAGATGGTTTAAGATCGGGGGAGGTGTTTGTCTGACCGTGTGGTCAGGACAAAGACAAAGAAAAAGAAGCGGGAGCTTTGATCTGCCTCTTTGGGTGTAGCTCTGTTGAAAACAAATTTGTAGATGAGTCTATGTGAATGTGATTAGGGCTGTACCGAAATATTCGGATATTCAAATATTCGTTTCTATGGGTAGGTATTCGTTATGAAAATTTGGTATTCGATATTTGTTTTTTTATTTACTTTTTTATTTCTCTTATTAGTAGTAGTAGTAGTATTCTTTTTTTGGTGCTAAATATAGTCTTTTTGTTGTTGGTAAATATAGGTTATCAATAAAAATCAAAACTTTTAAATTGCATTGTTAAAAATGTGTAAAGTATCGCTTATCAACTGAGCTTGTGCGCATGGCACACTTGAGCGGATCCATCTGAGGCTGTGGATCAATGCCAAGTTTTACCACTTTATCACTATTCCCTCAAACTTGTAGCTGTTGTTTCATTATCTTTTGAATTTAATATGAATTATGGAACCGTTTTTGTCAACATTCGGATGCCATGACAGTAGTAGATTATTGATTAATAGATTATAATAATAATGTCAAAATATCATTTACAGACCGATTTAACAGACGATCACTGCTGCCCGAACCTCAGGTCCATTTGCGGGTCCCGCGGGTTACGGGTCAACCCGCGCATCACTACTCAGCTCAGTCTATAAAGGTTGTACACAACAGTAGACATTATATTCCATTCAGGCCGGCAGAATCAGCAGCGCTTCGGCTCTACAGTGCACAGTAGAGGGCTGCATTGAATTGCGGGAACGGGCGGTTTGGACTTTGCTGCGGGCGGGAACGGGCGGCTAAAAAAACACTGCGGGATCTTGGTGCACATGCATAATTTTTTCTACTCTATATTTATTCATAAATGGACAAATATGCCCAGAACCAGCTTTCACACCAATTTGCCGCTTGCTCTACCTGTCTGTCTGTCAGCTCCATCTGTCATGAGACAAACATAAAAGAAGATGTGCAGTTTACTGTGTTTCACCGGTGACGAGCTGTCATTACGCGCGACAATTACACACGGCTGTGCGCTCTTTATAACTCACTGTGAACCTATGTTGCATAATAAAGATTTGCACCCCTCGTAATTTTTAACCCCCTCAGTAACTTCATCCTGGCGCCAGGCCTGCCTTAAAGAGGCAACAGATAGGATTCTGTTTTTTTTTTTTTTTAGCTTGGCGCCACCTAGCGTCAGCAGTGTTGCTCGCAGTGTCGCAAAGACCAAATTGACCGTGGGGATCAAAGATAATCAATAAAATGTAGGCTGTAAAGGTACCAGTATACCTCTATGTATATGTAGAATGAGAAGGTGTGTGGACAGTATACTAAATAAATGAGTAAAGAGACCGAGCAACAATTATCAGATTTATCTGAAGAAAAAAAACAAAAAGTAATGCAAATAATTATACCAGAATGCACAGTACAAGTACAAACAACTCAAAGTAGATTATACCAATATGCACAGTATCAGTTCAAACAACAGTAGTCACGTAAGGGATAATGTATAGTGAGCTGGTGACTGTTGAAAAATAACTCCCAACAGGGGAATGGAACCCCGACGCACAGCAGAGTTATTTTTCAACAGTCACTGGCTCACTATTCACAAGTTTCTTCAGATGCCTATGGGCGCTGCCATCACAGACAACTACTTCCGCTATCCGGCAACCTGTTTCCGGTTCAACGCTACTGCTCACTCAGCCTGCCGGGCGAGCACGAAAGCAACAGTTGAGCTATCGATAAACTAGCACCATAATTTGTATTTTATTGGAAACGTGGGTTCAGGTTCCGCTTGCGCCGTTGTCGGCTGCCACAGCAACTCAAAAAATGTCAAGATTTTGTCAGAAACCGTCTGTTTTGAACACCAGAAGCTTCACAAGACACGTCCGTGCCCTGCACCCTACGCCTTACACACCATGCCGAGCAAGGAGGAGCGCCGGCTAGCTTAGCTCGCAGTGTTGAAACAAAAATATCCTCCAAAGAAAGTTTATGTTTGCTCTTTTCATTTTGTCGATAAAAAGCCCACGGACCTGCACCCCGATCCATGGCGAAAAGCCGGCGTTTACAGTGGCTTTCACCACGAGCTCAACACCGTAAACACCGTTCAACCGGAAGTGTTTAGCTGGTTTCCGGTTTGAAACAGGAAGTCAGGAATCAAGTCAGGAAACAGGTGGATACATTCTCACACATAATCACTGTCCGAGGGCTGCCGTAGAATGGCAACCAGGATGTCAATTCAATTCAATTTCAATTCAATTTTATTTATAAAGCCCAATATCACAAATCACAATTTGCCTCACAGGGCTTTACAGCATACGACATCACTCTGTCCTTTGGACCCTCACAGCGGATAAGGAAAATCTCCCCCAAAAAAAACCCTTTACCGGGGGAAAAAACCTCAGGAAGAGCAACTGAGGAGGGATCCCTCTTCCAGGACGGACAGACGTGCAATAGATGTTGTATAGAACAGATCAGCATAATAAATTGACAGTAATCTGTGTGACACAATGAGACTGAAAGAGAGAGAGAGAGAGAGAGAGAGAGAGAGAGAGAGAGAGAGAGAGATGCAGGACAGACGGTAATGACAGTAGCTTACAACAACATTCATGAAAGTAATAATATTATCATTATAGTTCTGGCTACTGTGGTACAAAATGTTGAAAGTATATATTAGTATCTGGCAGTATACATGTGTGATAATAATCATGTGTATAATAACAGTAGAAGTATGACTAATGACTAATGATGGCAGCAGCAGCAGCAGTAGCAGGAGGCATCTGGCAGGACCACAGCAGCAGCACAACCACACACGTCACGCTATCCAGGCAGCGCTGCGATATGAGTTAACCTGAGAGACAGTGGAGTACAAAGGCTCCGGAGAAGAAGCCGAGTTAGTGACATCCAGAAAGGCCGAGTTAGCAAGATGCAGTAATAGGATATGAGAGAGTGAGAGAGAGAGAGACGGAGAGAAGGTGCCCGGTTTATTATAGGTGGTCCTCTGGCAGACTAGGCCTAAGTCAGCCTAACTAGGGGCTGGTACAGGGCAAGCCTGAGCCAGCCCTAACTATAAGCTTTATCAAAGAGGAAAGTATTAAGTCTAGTCTTAAATGTGGAGACGGTGTCTGCTTCCCGGACCGCAACAGGAAGTTGATTCCACAGGAGAGGAGCCTGATAGCTGAAGGCTCTGGCTCCTGATCTACTTTTGGAGACTTTAGGGACCACGAGTAACCCTGAGTTCTCAGAACGCAGTGTTCTGGTGGGATAATAAGGCACTATGAGCTCTCTAAGATATGAGAGAGCTTGACCATTTAGAGCTTTATAAGTTAACAGTAGGATTTTAAATTCAGTTCTTGATTTTACAGGGAGCCAGTGCAGAGAAGTTAAAACAGGAGAAATATGATCTTGTTTCTTCCTGTTAGTACACGTGCTGCTGCATTCTGAATTAGCTGGAGGGTTTTTAAGGACTTACTAGAGCTACCTGATAATAGAGAGTTACAGTAATCCAGCCTTTAGGTAACAAAAGCATGGACCAATTTTTCTGCATCTTTTCGGGTCAGGATAGGCCTAATTTTCGCAATATTACGCAGATGAAAAAATGCAGTCCGTGAGGTTTGTTTTAAATGAGAATTAAAAGACAAATCTTGATCAAATGTTACTCCGAGGTTTCTTACGGTAGTGGTAGAGGCCAGAGCAATGCCATCGAGAGAAACTATGTGATCAGATAAAGAGTCTCTGAGTTATTTGGGGCCAAGAACAATAACTTCAGTTTTGAGAACAATAACTTCAGTTTTCAGCCGACCAACACTCGCTACCCGGTCCCTGGTTGTGGCAATTTGTGATGCTGGCCAGCTAGGAATGAACTAGCAGCCAGTACAGTACAGTCCTCTCTCGGCTAGCTAATAGGCCTGTGAATCTTTGAGTGTCTCATGATTCGATTCAATATCGATTCTTGGGGTCATGATTCGATTACAAAACGATTTTTTCAATTCAGCTTGATTCTCAATTCAAAAACGTTTTTTTTCCCGATTCAAAACGATTCTCTATTCATTCAATACATAGCATAGTATATATATTTTTTAACTTTTATAATTGTAAAGGACAATGTTTTATCAACTGCAATAATGTAAGCACATATTAATGTAAATCCAAGACAACAATAAGTTGTCTCTGATTTATTTATGCTTGCAGACGGAACATATTTTTAACTGGAAAAACCAGACTAACTAAAATCTGACTGAATGAATGTCACTAATAATTGTTACTAATAAGCTCAAATGACAGTTGTCTGTATGTAGACTAACTTAGTTTGACACTTACCATAAAATTCTTTCAACCCTATGGACCTGAACGATGCATTGTGCGTCTAAATTCACACCTGTTCTTTATGGATTTTCTCCGCGACCATGCGTCATAGAGAGAAGCCATTACGTAGCTTTCCGACAAGACCAAGCACTTATTGGTAGTCCAATGTTTTCACAACGAAAAAAAGAAGATAAAATTGTAGCTGCTGTGCAGCAATGGTTGGGGCCTGGCAATTTTAGGCAAAATTAGGCAATTCTGAGCAACACACACGCTAAGACAAAGCATATCACAACATAAAAGTTACATCATATAATTATGGCATGTCCTTCAAATTGTGGATGAGTGGCTGAAGTGATCAGACTCATAATATACAAAGGAAAGAAAAAACTCAAGAACAAGAAAGTAAGAATAACATTAACTGCTAGCAATTATGAACAAAGTGGCCTGATCTAGCTTAAAGCTGAACATTATCCATGGTGACAAAGATGAAAACATTTTTTAAAATGTAAAAGTAGCTATTGGATAGACTCTCCATATTGACTGATAGCTAAGCACTATGACGGAGTGTATGTACATGATGTAAATATAGTTTATGATTCATTCATGAAATTACTGATAGATTTGTATGGAAAACACTGTGGACTCAGGAGTATTACCAAGAAAAATGCTATTGACAAACCTTGGATGACTAAAGGACTACGAAGTGCCTGCAAGAAGAAAAATTATTTATATAGATGTTTTTTAAAATTAAGATCAAAAGAAGCAGAAGACAGGTATAAGAAATATAAAAATAAATTAGTATGGATAATAAGAAGACACAAAAAGGAATACTGTGGTGGTTTACTAAATAAAACTAGAAACAACATGAAGGCTACATGGGGAATAATAAATAATGTAATAAAAAATGATAAAATAAAATCAGCTCTTCCAAATTATTTTGTGAAAAATAATTATGACATTGATGACAAAACTGAAATAGCAAATGAGTTTAATGATTTTTTTTGTAAATGTAGGCCCTAGTCTTGCAGCAAACATACCAACAGTAAATGACAATGCAGATGAAAACAGAATAATGGATAATGTGGATAGTATTTTTCTTGGTAAGGTAGAAAAAGAAGAAATACTGAATATTGTAAAAAGTTGTGCAAGTAAAGGATCCACTGACTGTGTAGATATGGACATGATATTAGTACAGAATATAATTGAATTGGTTATTGAACCATTTACATACATTTGCAATCTATCATTTTCATCATGGGTATTTCCTGAGAATATGAAAACAGCCAAAGTAATTCCACTTTATAAAAATGGAGATAAACATGTTTTCTCCAACTACAGACCAGTATCCTTGCTTCCACAATTTTCAAAAATATTAGAGAAATTGTTTGTAATCAGGTTAGACAAATTCATAGACAGATATAATGTTTTAAGCAATAGTCAGTATGGATTTAGAACCAATCACTCCACATCAATGGCACTTATGGAATTAACTGAATAAATATCCACCGCAATAGATAAGAGACAATATTTTGTAAGTATTTTTGTTGACCTCAAAAAGGCTTTTGATACCATTGATTATACCATACTTCTTAAAAAACTGAGCAAATACGGTATGGTAAATACGGGTGGCACATAACTGGGTTTCAAGCTATTTAAAAAATAGAAAGCAATATGTGCAGATAAATAATGTAAAATCTGAATCGCATTATATTCAGTGTGGAGTACCTCAAGGGTCGGTCCTCGGGCCAAAACTGTTTATTTTGTATATTAATGATTTTGTTCATGTATCCAAACTACTCAAATGTATTCTGTTCGCGGATGATACTACTTTATTTTATTGTGGGGAAGATAAAACACAGGTGTTGAATGTGGTTAAACAAGAATTTAAAAGAGTAAAAACTTGGTTTGATGTAAATAAATTATCATTGAATCTTGAAAAAACAAACTTCATGATATTCAGTAACAGAGGGAGAGACACTGGTGCCTCAATCAATATAGATGGTATTGAAATTAATAGTGTAAGGGAAACCAAGTTCTTGGGTGTCATTCTGGATGAGAATTTGTCTTGGAAATCACATATACATTATACAAAGGCAAAAATATCGAAAACAATAGCTCTGTTACACAAAGTAAAGGATTCATTGGATAACAGGGCATTGTACATTTTATATAACACCATGATTGTTCCATATCTGACCTACTGCATTGAAGTATGGGGAAATGCCTGTAAAACATACACTCAGTCAATTTTCATTTTGCAAAAAAGAGCCATAAGAATAATCACTGGGAAACAATATAGAGAGCCAACAAATCCATTATTCCTTCAGTTAAAATTGTTGAAATTTAATGAATTAGTAGATTATAGTATTCTGCAAATTATGCTGAAAGCTCATAAAAAAACTTTGCCAATCAATATTCAGAAAAGATTTGAAAAAAGAGAAAGCAAGTATAATTTAAAAGGAACGGAGATCTTTAAAAAACCAAGATTCAGGACTAAATTGATGGAACATTGTGTTTCTGTAAAAGGAATCAATCTATGGAACAATCTGAACAAAGGAACTAAAGAATCCAAGTCAAACATTCAATTTAAAGAATAATTAAAGCCAGCATGTTAAGGAAATATAATGGAATATGTTAGCTATATTTGATTGTCATGCCATTGTAATTTTGTTGTTGGAATGGCATTAACCGAATTGTAACTTGGGAACTAAAAAGGTGTGACTGTCTGTGGTGGCCGGCAGCTATTTTATTTTATTTTATTTTATTTTATTTTAATTTATTATATTTTTTGTTTATGTTGTTGTTGTTTTTTAAACTACGTTCTTTGTAAATTGATTTCTGGGGATAAAGGGGCAGACAAAATAAGATTAGTCTTCTTTCTGCTCCCTTTCATTCTAGATCGGAGAATGTTTGTATTTATATTAAATTGTTTGTTTTATTTCATAAATGAATGAAATAAAGAATAAGAATAAAAAAGAATAAGAATAAGCCAAATAAACAGGGAAAAGAGACAAGGGATAACAGGGAAAAGTGTTGATAAAGAGTATTTGTCTCTCTGCGAAACTGCCTGGATCATAATTATTTTAACCTAAGTAGTCTTTAATCAACAAAGTATGATGCCTGAACTTAGGACTTTTACATTAGAATGTCCGTTCTGCCTTAGCTGAGGCTTGAACTCACAACTTCTGAGACTGAGGTCTGTCTTCTATCTCACTGAGCTAATTGGCAAGTGACAGATCATGTGTGGCTTCACAAATTGACTAAGCCAAGCATCAGGGTGCCAGACAGTAGCCATCCATGCCATGGAAAAACACATTTCAAAGTGAAAGTTCCAAAGCTGTAGCACATATGGTTGATTTGTTATGAATTTTCAAAGTTTTGAAATTTAGAGGCTTACTGTAGCATCACCATCAGGACTATTGTCTTGTGTTTCCAGTTGAGGATATCTGGCATGGGACTGGATCTTTGTGCAAAGTTTGGTGATTTTTCATGCATGGGAAGTAGGATTTCCTCGGAAGAAGAAGAAAGAAGAAGAAGAAGAACATGCAGGATAACAATAGGCCCCTAATTACACTAAAATTATGTATAACAAAGCTTTCATACAGCTTTGCACACACATTACAGTTGGATGGATTACTCGTGAATCCAGTGATACCACACACATCATTGTGCTGTCATCCCATCATGCTATAAATACAGATCAATTGTCTACAAAATAAAAACCTGACAAATTTCTTTACAATCCATTATACAGATCTGTATCAGCCACTTCATATAGTGAGGAATATCGTATCTTACCACGTCTTAGGCTTGCGTGTGTTTCTCCCTGTCTATCCACATTTGTAGTCAGGCTTTCAAGATACAGATATCTCCATATTGTCCATTTGACGCTCCATCAAACTTTGTATGACAAGACCAGCACACTTCACCTTTGTGCACCCAGACAACTGAGGCCTAATTATGCATGCATGACAGGGCAGTAGTCACCATGAGGGGGACATACCGAATCATCTACGTCATCACGCTAATTTGAATAAATTTTCCAGAACTTTGAGGTGCGGTGGAAACTCAAACCACACAGATTGCCAGGAATTCTTTTACCCAGGTAAATAAATTCCTGGTAATAAAAGTTCCTGGAAATGTTGGTGGAAAAGGGGCTCTTGTGTTTGCACACTAATTTCTCTGGTTTCAGGGTTGCTCCTGGCATGAGTGAGGGCAAGGCATGGTCCAGGAGAAAGAGAGTCTGTGAGCAATTGCCCCTCCTTCGATGGTTTGGGGCCAAGGAGCAAGAGTCTGAGCTGGTCAGCATCCCTGCATTAAAGAGGAAGAGAGAGTGAAGAATGCAGGACTTTTCTTAGAGTTTGCCTCCAATCAGGCGTGAAGACTGGTCTCTCATTTAGGTCACAGAATGGGGCATTCTGTGGAGATAAGGGCCAAATAGCTGTCTTTGCTTGAAGAACAAAGACCATGAGGTCTCTTACCATTTTATATGGCAAGAAGAAAAGCCTTCACATGTCCATTTTAGGTTTTAAAAAATTACGAATCATCTGTGTTCTAGTGAATCCCAACAACAATATTACCAGAACCAGTGGTCTTTTTTAAATAATTGTGCAAAGCTACAGTTCCCTCTGGATTAAAGGAAAACTAAAACATTTTGCAACTTGGGTTTTATTTTCATGGCTCCAGCTATTGCTTCTATTTGTTATGATAATGTTGTACTCAATAAGTTGCTGGCTAAGATCTAGAAATTTGGTGATATCAACAGAAAGAAATCCACTGATTTACATCAGTGTGAATTTGTCATGGTGTATTAGTCTTTTCAGGTTTAGTCAGCCTGTCTGAGCAACCATGAGGAACAACTGTGAGCTTCAATTTGGTCACCTTTTCAGTCGGTGCATATTCTGTCTGACAGTCTGTGGCTTCCTTTAGCATCTTCCTTGATGAAATATGTGATTGTGGGGAAGTTTTTCTCCCTTTAACCCCTGCTTTCTTTGTCTGGGGCTGAAGCATTTGTTTCCATCCATTGGGCATTCAGTGTGGCATGTAGATTGCGTGCAATGCAGCTGTGTTCATTGAGAGGCCTGCCAGCAGTTTTAAAGGAAGTGATGATTCAACTGCTCTTTATGTTTTGTGTTCACCAGGTAGTTACTAACCTTATCTGTTGCTTAGTAGAAATAAAGGAAACAGCAGATTTCTATAATTTATTGTGGGATTGCCACTATATTCTTCTGCACATATTCATTTGATTTATTGTCAGGGGTGGTCCCATACCTTTGGGGGACTTAAGCAGATTTGGTTTTCGGCCCCCCCTTACTGTCACATGTTGTCTTTCACATACTGAACCAGCTTATGTATTATTAGTTCAGTCTCACATAATGTACAAATAAGCATGTAAATACATAAGTGAGACCTATTAATAGTACACAGTAGGTACATTTGTCTATTACCTACTAGGGTTGTCAAAAGTATTGATACTCTGAAAAGTATCGATACTCAAACGTTGTATCCGGATACAATACTAATTTACAAAAGTATCGATACTAACAGTGCACGCCACCTCAGGGCCTGTTGGCGTGATGGGTCCGATGGACACGCACTGTGCAGGCAGCGTCTGGCAGACACAGAGCCCTCGCTGCAGCCCGGCTAGTTGTCGTCGCTGTGCATGCATGCACACATTTCTGTTGCTGTAATATGGCCAGCGCGGCTGCAGGAGGATCAGAGCAGCCAGTTTTGGTCAAAAATGATAAAGGAAAAAGCGCTCTTTGGAAATATTTAGTGAAGTGAACACAGCACGCTGCAGACGGCAGGTACAGCCCCTCCCCTTACTAGCAGCTGAGCAGCTGGTGTCGCCAGCATCAAACTAAAATATAACTTCTAACGTTAATGTGGGAGCTAAGCAGAAAACTTTATCAGTCATGCCCGTCTGTAACATTAATAGACAATGTTAGTTTAACAGGACAACACAATTATGTGTGTCTGAAAAGTTATGTTAACTGCAAAGTCACAGATTGAAGCACGTTTGGTTTCTCCCCTAACCCCTGGTTCTCTGATCATATAGTCAGGTAGAAACAGGAGCATCCTGAGCCTAAACTGCCAACTCTATTTGATCAGCAACGAAAATATGGTGCTAATTCACCAGAAGCACAGAAAATAAACAGGGCTGTAGATAAATACATTTGTATGGACAGATCTTGTTTCTGGTTGTTATTTATTTTGGGGGGATTTTTAGTTGTTATCATTGATGTTACTGTTCTGATCTTTATTTAAAAAATGACATGCCTCTTAATTTTTTGCTGCTGTATCGAAAATGGTGTCGAGTATTGAATATTTTCCTGGGTATCGATATCAAGTTTGAAATTTTAGTATCGCGACCCTATTACCTACTAACCTCATACTAACTTTCTTAAGACCCTTTGCTTGATCTAGTTTAAGTTTAATGCACATTTTAGTCCAATTGAAACCTGTCTTAATGTGTCTCACCTGTCTTTATATGTAAGATGTCTGAATAAAGGATATGACATGACCAAAAGGATATGATGCACAAGACAATCATTACAAATATCATATAATAATATTTTGTAAGGTCTGGTACAGCAATCAAATGAGGAAGACAGACAAAATAAGCACTGTACAAATAGAATATTAGCATAAAATTGTCCAAGAAAAGGGCAACAGTTCTAGTACCAGTTAAAACATTTTAACAGTGCTAGTATTTGTTAAAAGCAGTTATACTGGACCTGTGTTAGCACTGACTGAGGCTGGATGTGGATCAACTGAGTCTTTACTTTTACCTGTGGATGATGCAGTGTCTCCTCTACTGACAAATCATAGATAATATTATTGGTGCAAAACAGAGAGAGATGCTGTCACAAACTGGCTCAGAGTATGTGACAAGAAGGGAGTCCACACAAAAGATTTACTTAAAACAAGCCGAATTTATTAAACTAAAATTAACTTAATAATCACTGGAGAGTAGATCAGCAAAGTCAGTCATGAAAGCCATGCATGGGTGAGTGTCAGGAGTTCTGTGTAAGTGTTGAAGGTGCAAACCAAAACCAAAGATGCTCAGTGGATATCAGCTGAAATGAAGGGAGAGACCAAGTGAACAGATTAGGCAGCTTTTATAGCTTGGAAGCCCAGGTGAGCCTAATCATGGTAATGACCCTCCCATGTCGGCCAGCTGCCTGATGAGACAAGCTGAAACATTCTCAAAGACATTGGGAGGGGCATCACACCCCCCCTCTTAAGATCAAGGTTCCACCTTGACATCTGGAACACAAAACATACAAAGTTTGAAAGAATTCCACAATAGAAATAACATTTCCACTTTTCCCATGTTTACCAAGTGTCCCCCTTTACACGGGACTAGCCATCACAAACTTACTTCCATATTAACAGTGACCTAAATCTCCACCCACCACCAGCTATCTTACCAAGTCAAATCCCTCACCCAGCAATCTTGGATCCAGAGGAGCAATTTAAGAATGAGAAATTTACTGGCATCAGAAGCTATTGCACGGGAAAAGGGTCACAACAGAACCAATGGCTAGTTACAAAGACTTATAGAAAACGTGTAGGACTCGATTTGGCACAATACCCACCTCAGAATGCAGATTTGTATCTTGTAGGAATTCAGTAACGTGGGTACAAAGCAGTGAGGTAGAGTCAGCAGGAGATGGCTAAACCCCCAACCCAAAGTACACATCAAAATGTTGCTCTCAGAATGAGCACCAAAGCTCATCACATTCTTACAAGATGGCCTGCAACCACACAAAGCACAGATCAGGATGCTCTGCCTATTTTCAGAATTACAGCTTCTCAAAGCACAGTGAACTGGTTTTACCAAAGTAGCATACCCAAAGGTTCCTCTAAACAAAGGCTCACTGGCCAACCAAGTCGTCCCAAGACGCACACAAAGAGAAAACCAAGCTACAACAAAGCTCACACACAAAACAAAGCATAAGCTGTAGCACTTAAAACCAAAATTAGAAGGCCAAGCTACCAACTTGCAGATATGAACAACAAATTTAGTCAACCATTTACTCACTGCCATTGTTTCTTACCAACCAAATCAAATTCTACCACATGCCTAGCCATCTTGCAGCATGCCAGGCTCAAACAGTTGATAGTGCAACTTACCATCACCCAAAAGGCAACCAGAAACTGGCGACCCTCAGGAAATCAGGGAAATGTTCCCAAGACAATGTCTTCAACCACATTCTCTGCCACACTAAGTGAAAACAACAAACTGGTTGATCTCCTGTTGAGATCAACCACTTTAGCCTACAGAGGGGAATCAAGCCTGATGTGTAACACTAAGGCAAGATTTAGCCTTACCAAAGGGATCGCACGAGCCCCCATTTGTCACAAAAACTTAAAACTTTTAACTTTAAAACATCGAAGAATTAGTTTTAAAAATCTAATGACTAATTTATGGTGGAGGGTCATGCATTTTCCGCCAGTCCCACAGGGAGGCTCAAGGAAAATATTTGCAGCTTTGTGGAGGGTCAAAATAATACTCATATTAAAAAAAAAACAAAAACAAAGTCACACTCCAGCCACCTCACTCCCCTAGTAAATAAAGAACAATCCGTAAGAGGTTCCTATGTAGAATGTGACGTTCATTCTGTTGCTTTTCATCTTTTCGCCATGCAGGAATGCTTTTTGGCTTATTTCTGGACAACACTGGTCAGCAAAGTCACTGGGACAAAGTTGAGTGCAACATTTATGCACTTGTGTTTTTAGGACTTTTCCGCAATATTGCCCAGTTTAAAACATTTGTTAAAAAAGCAATTAAGAAGTAATCAAATGCCATATATTACTTTGATGAAGTAATTAAAATAGTTAGATTTCTTACTACATTTTTAACAAGGTAACTACTAATATGTGACCTATGGAATTTCAAAAGTAGCCTTCCCAAGACAGTTAGCACATCAACTTAATGTAACTGTTATTTGTGACATTAAACTTGGAGAGAACACAGTGTGTTGTGTGTGTGTTTGTGTCCAGAAGGATTGATTTATTTCATCCTCTCACTTAATTTGTAAACGTTGACATGCTTTGATCAGAGGGCAGCTAGGGTTCCTGCATAATTTGCAGAGAATAGTGAGCTCTGTTTATGGGACATGAGAGTTTTACATAGTTTGTACAATCTGCAAATCTGTGAATTAAGAGTGTTTGTATTCAGCCGAAACTCTCACATACGATAATATTAAACACAGAATGTCTGTAATGTGAGTGCTATTAAAACTAGATCCCAATCAATACAAGCTAGTACTCATATTGTGAGTTGTTTGAGAGTTAAAAGCCTGAGAATTCTATAAATTTTTTCCATTCATTTTTTTCCCCAATTTTATTTATGAAGCCCAATTTCACAAATCACAATTTGCCTCACAGGGCTTTACATCATACGACATCCCTCTGTCCTTAGGACAAATTTTTGCAACCATAAATGTATTATATTAACATTTTTGAGAAGAAGGCCATACTTTTGGTTATTGAAGTATTACCCTACTGAAAACATGGTCTTTTCATAAAACTGGGCTGTCTATGCAGTAGAAAGATGCTAGAGGAAACAGAGAAAAAGGGCCGTGGCATTCTCTTTTGCTCAAGAGGTAGAAAACCTGCAGCTACCAGAATGCACTGCGCCACATCAGACCAATAAACACTCCTGCTGTTGGATGGCATAATGCAATTACCTATCCAAAAATGATGTTGTAGCAGGCAGGTAACAAACAATTTCATTACAGTTAAACAGTAAGCCAAAATTTGTTTTTAAAAAAATATCTGAGGTGAGAAATAGGCAACACAGTGACATAATATCTGTTCATATTTGATCACCTTTCTATTTTACTGTCTAAGTTCTTTTTTTAGACTCCATTTACACAATACAGGACACAGTATAGTGCCCACTTCTTGTTTCTGTAAACAGTTGAGGTGAGAAATAGACAGTGCAGTGCCAATGAGCAGAGAGATCTGGGCAAGGTTATGATGGAGAACATTAGACAGTTGAAATACAAACTTGTCAGTGCCTTCGGGTGTACAAACTATCCAAAAGTGACCTCAAACACTGGAATTTGTGTACTGCAATTTCTTGAGCACGCGTAATGGAAACCCAACCTGATTTGATTAACACAGCTGCAAACTAATGAGTTCACATCCCTCTCAGCCAACCACAAACAGCCACAGCATCAAATAGGGAGTATATATTCAGCATCTGTCATCTTAGAAAAGTCAAAAGAAAAGAAACAGAGTGAGACTGCGAGAGAAATTGCAGTACAGAAATTCCAGTGTTTGGAGTCACTTTTAAATTGTTTGTGCACCCGAAGGCACTGACAAGTTTGTATTCTGGTGCTGATATATCTGTAATAAGCCAATATTGGCCAATAATCATACTGTGCTATCAGCTGGCATGTGATAGCTTTGTTACTTGCGAGAACAAGAGCAATTTTCCTTCCATGCTCAGAGCACTGTAAGTGTGAACTAAAATGTGTGTGCTCTTTCTCTCTTTGTGCAGGTTGAACAAGAAAGAACAAAAAAAGCCATGGTACTCAAACACAACTTCATTCAGACTGAAGCTTCCACGCAACAGAGAGAAGTATGACCTGTATGTCCAGGCGTTCCACAACCAAAGTCTGTCTCCAGAGTCCAGCAGATACTCCTTCACCCCTTACGAAGACAGTACGTCAACATAAGCCTACTTTGAGTTGCATGTTTGTTGCCTTGGATTTAATGAATGACATATTATATTATTGTTTATTGCTCACAGATAGGACTGAGTATTTTTGAGACTGAAAGACTCATTTCAGGGAAAGTTCACTCCCTGCAGCACCATATAAAAACAATATATGTAGGTGTAAGAAAGTATAGTGAACAACTTCTCATTTTACCTTAAAAGGATAGTGCACCCAACATGAAAATTCACCCATTATCTACTCACCCTCGATCCGATGGAGGATCAGATGAAGTTTTAGAGTCCTCACAACACTTGAGAGATCCAAGGGGAGAGGAGGTAGCAACAAAACTCCACCTAATGGAGGCTTATGGTGCCCCAGATTCAGAAGTCCAAAAACACATAATTGAAACCAAAATATCTCCATACTGCTCATCCGTAGTCATCTACGGACGAGCCATGCCCACCTCTATTTATTTTTCACCCCTCTCTCCAGTTCAGGGGGGTATTCCATCAAGCAGGCTAAAGGCAAATCCAGGCTTAAATGGTCAAGTCTGGTTAATGTGAGCCAGAGGTCTGTTCCATCAAAGTGGCTAAGATTAGCCTCACATTGGTAACCATGGAAACCATGGTTCTGGCTAAGACTGATACATCAGGCTAAACTCTGGATTCTGTTCCATCAAACTGAGCCACAACTCCGTTCCATCAAGGTGGTTAACCTGAATCCCAGCCTTGTAACCATGGTAATTTATGCTGCCGGGCAATCCTGGTCTGTAGCAGGAGTAAGGTGAGGATTAGCTCCATCTATGATCAAAAAATGTTCAATAGACAAGAACAGACACCTAAAAGACATTTCTGCCAGTGCTTTTACACACTCTCAGCTGTCATGTAATGATACAATAATATGTAGATCATAAAATATATAACATAATTAATAAAAAAAATTAACTATTAAAAAACAAATTAAAATGTAATAAAAATAATTTAAAAAACAAAGACGTACAGCGGTAAAGCCAAAATCAATTTAATAAAAACAAAACTATAATAAAATGAAACTGAGGCATTAAAAAAAATTGTACATGAATATATGATTGCCCTCCCATCCCCACCCCACTCTGTTTCCAATTGGCTTGCAAATTCACAGCCAATTAAGGTCAACTGACAACGGCCAGAGAAGGAGAGGGACACACCCAGAGAGACACAGAGACAGAGCAAGAGAGAGTAAATTACGAAATAATGGTATGCCCCTTCATTGAGGATCCTGTTGATGAGGAGGCCCACATTGTTCAGTGGGCCTTCCAACCACCACCAGCCCCAAGGGTCTTCCAGGACAGGACCAACCAATTGATACAGACAGACTCCTATCTGTGGGAGATGCATATAGGATGAGGAACAGACGAACCACAGTGGTGTGTGTCCCATTTTAATGTGGTTGCTTTGTGTCATGGTTAATTCACAAATATAAAAGATAACCATATGTTAATGTGAACAAATCAAGCCCTATGCATGATGTATGGTGATGCTAGAAATAATCAAAATGAACAGAAAATGCACCCTTTTTACCTCTCTACAAACAGTTGCCTTACTTAGCCTCTCAGCATCACCAACACTATACAGAAATGTACCCCTTGCAAAGAACTTCAGTGCAATACAGACTGACTGCACAGTGGTCAGAGACTGGCTGTGGCGTGTGACCTTTATAATGTGTGGTTCCAGCAAACTGCATAGATACACTATGCTTTGCCTCTCCCACAGATAAGAGTCTGTCTGTATCAATGGGTTGGTCCTGTCCTGGAAGACCCTTGAGGCTGGTGGTGGTTGGAAAGCCCACTGAACAATGTGGGCCTCCTCATCAACAGGATCCTCGATGAAGGGACATGCCATTATTTCGTAATTTACTCTCTCTTGCTCTGTCTCTGTGTCTCTGGGTGTATCCCTCTCCTTCTTTGGCCGTTGTCAGTTGACCTTAATTGGCTGTGAATTTGCAAGCCAATTGGAAACAGAGTGGGGTGGGGATGGGAGGGCAATGACATATTCATGTACATTTTTTTTAATGCCTCAGGTTCATTTTATTAGAGTTTTGTTTTTATAAAATTGATTTTGACTTTACTGTTGTACGTTTTTGTTTTTTAAATTATTTTTTATTACATTTTAATTTGTTTTTTAATAGTTTTGGTTTTTTTTTTATTAATTGTGTTATATATTTTATGATCTACATATTATTGTATCATTACATGACAGCTGAGAGTGTGTAAAAGCACTGGCAGAAATGTCTTTTAGGTGTCTGTTCTTGTCTATTGAACATTTTTTGATCATAGATGGAGCTAATCCTCACCTTACTCCTGCTACAGACCAGGATTGCCCTGCAGCATAAATTACCATGGTTACTAGGTTGCGATTCAGGTTAACCACCTTGATGGAACAGAGCTGTGGCTCAGGTTGACAGAACGGAAACCGGACTTTAGCTCAATGTATCAGTCTTAGCCAGAACCATGGTTTCCATGGTTACCAATGTGAGGCTAATCTTAGCCACTTTGATGGAACAGAACTCTGGCTCATGTTAGCCAGACTTGGCCATTTAAGCCTGGATTTGCCTGCTTGATGGAATACCCCCAAGGACATTGTTACACAGCGTGTGTCTGTGACGTCAGGCAGAGAGACAGCTGCATCAGATCCGACGGAGCACGTTTTAAAATACATTTATTTTATCAATTAGTTATTAACTTTTACTATTTTTAGTAACTTGCCCGATCGGGCAAGTGAGTTTTTAGTTTACATGCCCGACCTTGAGTTTTACTTGCCCCGGGCAATCCTTATTGTTGAGACCTGGTGTTAGCAAAGGCTAGAGAGAGAGAAGGAGAGAAGGTGCTCGGTGTGTTATAGGAGGTGTATTAAAGGAGGTCCCCCAGCAGACTAGGCCTATGTCAAGCCTGAGTCAGGCCTAACTTTATCAAAACGGAAAGTCTTAAGTCTAGTCTTAAGGCTTTTCTAATACAGATGTATTTACATTTTCTCTTTTACCTATTGTAGAGCATTGGTCAAAATATTGTCTGAAAGTTTATTAAAAAAAAAAAAAACAAGTTCAGATTTAGTTACATTACACTCTCTGTACCCTTTATGACACAAATGTTTCTAGCAAAGCAGAAATTGCCTGAATTTAAAAAGAATGTGTTTTCTTCTTGTGACAAGCCATAATAGGTCCTCCGAAAGTCTCACTGGCTGGATGTGGCAACTGCATTCAAATCAACATTTCACTCCCTGAAGCTGACAGGAGCTCAAAAATCATTGATATCAAGGAATTCTATGGGGCTCAGTTTAAAATCTATTGGAAGAAAAATAACGAATCAATGGTAAGACATCCATTTCTCACCTATATCAAAGCGCATGTTTCTTGTAATTATTCTGAACTGTACATGACTATGTTCTGATGAAGTGTTAAATTTAATTTAGTTGCTCTATAGACTCAACCGCTAAATCAAATATCCTAGTTGTAGAACTTAGAAATAGTTTTATAGGTTAGGGTAAACCCTGAGTAAACAGAGGCAATGAATTACAGCAAGTTGGATATTCGATATTATACAATACTGGACCCATTGTAAAATTAAATTACCTAAAAATCACGTCAAGTTTTGTTCTTATTCTTTTGGGGAATTTTTTGCATGCTTTTCAGTGTGATTGTTCTCCTGGATATTAAACATCTAAGGTTATATTTATTTACTAATAGACCCTTTTCACAGCAGACATTTTGACTTGTCAAAGCAGCAGAAAATCACAGGTGCAAATCATGGATGCATTGAGAGACCTGGATAGAGCATTGAGGGTGGGATCCCATTGATTCCTATTAAAGTTGCTCAGTGGTGCATTAAGCGAAAAATCTCTATTTCTGCAGTATAGAAATTACCTGGATGTTTATCGCTGCTTCCACATCACGGGGCTCATAGAGCAACTGCACTACCGTTGACGGAGCCAACTTCCAATTTAGTGCCGACTTGAATTAGCGAAGGCCCGCTTGAAACTGAAGGAATTATTATTATTATTAGGACCAGAGCACCAACCTCGCTGCAAGGACCCTACTGAAACTGAAGGAATTAGGATTATTTTTCCTGGAAGTAAACTGGCCATTCATTGCTGCTTGCAGCTTTAATTATTAGGGCCTGAGCACCAAGCGGTGCGCAGACCCTATTGAAATGCAAGGAATTTCTATTCTTCTTTTTTCTCTTCTTTCTCCAAATGAATTGCCTTTTTGACGTAACTTACTCGAATAGTCATGAAACTTTGCACATACATCAGACCTGCTTTAAAAAATTGATATTTTAAGGGCCTTATACTCAGGTGCCAAAAAATGGCTCAGTAGTGACCCCTACAAAATTTAGAAGAAACAGCCCCCGAAGCTGCTTTCAGCTAAATGTACAAAACTTGGTAGGCACATGTAACACCCCAAGCTATACAAAAATGTCTCTTGGAACCATACCTTAAAGGGATAGTGAGACATTTTGGCAAATTCGCCTATTGCCATAATCCCTATAGTCATATGAGTAGGTACATTACCTTTAATTGTCAGTGTTTGCTGTTCTGAGACTAGTGGGGCAGAGCTGCCCGCTGCTCAGCGCACAAAATGGAGGTGAACAGTACAGCCCCCTCTCTCCCTCAAAACTAATCAAATACACAAATACAGTATTTGATTAGTTTTGAGGGAGAGAGGGGGCCTTACCTTTCACCTCCACTTTGTGCGCTGAGCAGCGGGCAGCTCAGGACACTGGCAGGCACACAGGCACTGACAATTAAAGGTAATGTACCTACTCATATGACTATAGGGATTATGGCAATAGGTGAATTTGCCAAAATGTCGAACTATTCCTTTAAACCCAACAGGAAGTCAGCCATTTTGTATTAAAGGTGTAATTTTTGTGCATTTTTGGCCATTTCCAGGGGCTGTATTTTAACGAAGTCCTCCTACTAGAAATTTCATCTGATCGACTTAAAAGTTTGCCACAGCTGCAAAAACAGGCCAGTAGTCCTGATGGTGGCGCTACAGCAAGCCTCTAAAGTTCAAAACTTTGAAAATTCACAACAAATCAACCATATGTGCTACAGATTTGCAACTTTCACCAAAATGTAGCTCCAATACTGACAAAACTTTTGTACATTGAAACCTGTTGCAAATTATGAAGTCCATCACTCTGTTTTTTTTTATGTTTGTTTTTTTTTCAAAAACTGTAAAACTTATTAAACCTATCTTCTCCCACCATTTTTGCTCAATTGGCACCAAGCTTGCTACAGAGCATCTTCAGACTGTCCTACACAAACGATCCACACAGATTTTCGATTTATAAAAAATTGAGCCTACAGTTCATCAAAATGTTTGACTGTAAACGGTACTGTAAACATATACTTGCAAATTCTTGCTAAATACATTTTCAATGTTCATTAAAAAAATGACAAAAGTTTGGAGTCATGGTAGATGATGTTTGGAAAATATCAGAATTTTATCTCAAAAACTGAACTTTTTACAGCATTTTGAATTTCGCTCTCATGCCAACAGTTGGAGTCAATGCAAAAATGGCATTTTTAAACAACTTTCCCCAATTCCAATCTGGCATCCACAAACATCTCACATTGTCTTGACTAAAGGTCCAAAACCATGATAAAGCAAGATTTGAGGAGGATATCCTCAAATCTGCGAAGGTAACTCCAACATTGATGCCTGAAACAATCAATCCATCATGAAATAGTTGTGGATTAATTATGTGTTTGACTTATTGATTTATTGACTAATCACTGCAACTGTAGAATTCCTATAATGAGCTAGAAGAAGTTTTAAACATATAAACTCCTCAAAAAAAGTTTGGAAACATTATTTCAGTCAATTATTTCTCCCCTTTAATAATACTAATTGGTGTAGTATTACATATCATTAGAAAGCCTGATTAGTCACTTTTACAATGAGGTATAACTTGTAATGATCATGCTTTCGTGGAATGAGCAACACAGCAAAATGTGTGGGTAGCGCCCCCAAAAAATGTGCCAAAATCCCCTGCAGTATTCTCCTGTTGGTATTCACTCTTGTTTTGAGCTTCAACTGCTGGCAGGTGTGTGCCAGTCACAGGTGTGTGACTGGCACCTGATTAACACCTAATTGACAGCACTTGTGTGCATGGGTCCTGCAACTTTGTTGAGTTTGTGTGTGCTCCAAGCATCAACATGCCACGTTTGTCCCCTCAGGATAAGGCCCGTGCAGTAGGGCAACTGGAAGCTGGTGTTCTGGTACGCAGAGTTGCAGCATTATTTGGTGTCAGCCCTGGTACCATGTCCAAACTTAGGACCAAGTTCCTTGAGACTGGTGAAGTCAAAGACAGACCGAGAAGTGGGAGTCCCAGGAAGACAACACCTCAAGAAGACCTGTTCCTCACCCTTGCTTCACTGAGGAACCGTAGGCTTTTTTCCAGAGATTTACAGGCAAGATTTGCACAACGGTACCACAGACAGATCTCTGACCAGACGGTGAGGAACAGACTGCACATGGCCAGTCTTTGTGCTTACAAGGCTGCCAGGAAGCCTGCAATGACTGCCCTTCACCGTCAGGCCCGTTTGCGCTGGTGTCGACAGCACCAACAGTGGGACCTAAGAATGTGGGGCAACGTCATGTTCAGTGATGAATCAAGGTTCTGTCTGCGGAAGCTGGATGGCAGGATCAAAGTATGGAGATGGCGTGGAGAACGCTGTGCAGACTGCTGCACAGATCGCGTGACATCTTTCAATGGGGGCAGTGTGATGGTGCGGGGCGGTATCTCTCTCACAGGAAAAACAGAACTTGTCATCGTTGAAGCCAATCTCAATGCAGTGAGATATCGGAATGAGATTCTGGAGCCAGTGGCAATCCCATATCTCCAGAATCTGGGACCTAACTCCATCCTCCAGGATGACAACGCTCTCCCCCACAGAGCCAGGATCATCACAGACTACCTCCAGAATTTGGGCGTGGAGAAGATGGAATGGTCTGCCGTGAGTCCAGACCTCAACCCAATTGAACACTTGTGGGATCAGCTTGGGCGTGCTGTTGGTGCCAGAGTGACCGACACAACCACGCTGGTTCAACTTCAACAACTCCTGGTTGAAGAATGGGATGCCATCCCACAGCAAGATGCTGCTAGGTTGGTGACCAGCATGAGGAGGAGTTGCCAAGCTGTTGTGGCTGTTTATGGATCTTCCACATGCTACTGAGGTCCCTGACAGTGTAAAATGAATAAAGTGAAAAAAAATGGCTAATATGTGTTGTTTTTTTTTCCTTATTGCTGTGGGAGAGTGCAACCATCCAATCCACCAAGCAACTCTTAACAAGATTGAATACCAACAGGAGAATATTGCAGGGGATTTTGGCAAATTTTTTGGGGGCACTACCCACATGTTTAGCTGTGTTGCTCATTCCACAAAAGCACGATCCTTACAAGTGATACCTCGTTGTAAAGGTGACTAATCAGGCTTTCCAATGATATATGATACAAAACCAATTAGTATTATTAAAGGGGAGAAATAATTGACCGAAATAATGTTTCCAAACTTTTTTTGAGGAGTTTATATATCGCAGAGTTGTCTCTTGCTAATTAGCTCAGTAAGATAGAGCATAGTCTCTTATGCTTAGAATGCCACCTTTTTTCATCTTCCTACACTCTGCTTGATGCTCAGAATTGCCTAATTTTGCCTAAAATTGCCCAGCCCTGACCATTGCTGCGCAGCAGCTATAATTAGTGATTGTTATAGCACCCCCTACTGACAAAAGGTAATTAGATCATTTATACTGTGATGTACATCTTCTATAAAGTGAACCTGAAAATTGGCCAAAACTGCCATAAGACCTTTGTGATGCTTTATGAAATCTGTGAGTTTTTGTCAAAGGGTGTCGCCATGGCAGCGTAACAAATTTCAATGTTTCGACAAGACAACATTAACTGCTGTAACTTGACATGACATGGTCAGATCTTTGGAAAATTTCACACATATGACAGTCATGGCTCCCCTTACCATTTGGTCAGTGCGCCCTCAGAAGCTCTGACATTATTAACGTTTCATTACTGTCATAGGGCAACTGTGTTTCTCCTGGGTGAGAATGTGGGGAAGGGAGAGTAGCTGGCATAGTGTTGTGTATTATCTGAGTCACATTATTTGTTCCCAACAGAGCCAGGGCTGTAAAAAATCAAAGTCCAGGCACTCAGGTCGGTTTGGAAAAATTAAAAAGCCTTTATTTAATGGGCAAGAGTCATTAAAAACACCAACACGGAGCCAGGGCTATGTATAAACACTGAATTTTTTTTTAATCAGTGCACAAACAGAACAGACAGCTGGTGGACTATGTTGAGATATTTGCTGAATTTGACAGTGTAGTGAATTAAAATCACTGACTGCAGCTTTAGCGGTATTAATTACACCCGTTATTTTCCTGCTTTGAAAAGTTGGTCTGCTGTGAAAAGAGACTATTCGAGTCTAAGATTCAAAATACTTATCTCTCTTACCTATATTCAAGATACTTATCTCTCGGGCCTCTCAGGTTTAACTGAACATTATATGATAATTTCTGCTTCCAGAGCAGCTCTGCCTCAATTAAAAAAACAGTAGACCTAAACTCCAAACTCTTCAAATTGGAAATGGTGCTATCTGTGAGGTCAGTGCTCTGCATCTTACTCTTTGCTCACATAGTGGCTTATATCTCCAAAAGTATTTTCATGATCCCATAGGTATCATCCAACAGCTTGGAAAGATATAATGATTGTTCAGGGGGACACCAAGATTTAAAACCAGTATTGAAACCAAATCAGGCAGTAACATATGGAGTGCTGGGGTCACAGACGAGGCTCAAATGGAAATCATTTAACCAAGTTATTTCTCCACATTTAATCTGCAGAAGTTCTTCGTAACACAAAACAAGAGTTATACTGTCGACAACCTACAGATTGGCGCAGAGTACTGTGTACAGGTGGACACAAAGATTAATGTGAATAAACACACTGTGCCATCCGCTTGGCATTGCACCTTCACCAGCATTGTGGAACCACCCAGAGGTGAGCTGAACTTTCAGAGCTGATGTTTGTGATGTAGTGACCATTTTATTATGAAGACACTGAACAGAAGTCTTAAGGTAAGGGGCTCACCTGACACATGTGTAACACACTTGTAATGTACTTGGATACATGTTGGAATCAGAAAGAATTATTTTTCATGCATTAGAGGTGTACGTGTTAGGGGCTGCTGTTGCTTTCATCTTCTTTCCCTGCCATGACAGTTTGGAAATCCTGTAGCGTGTTTTCCTCCAAGGAAACAACTGTATTGTTACTGAGGGGGTGATTTGGCCCAGCTGCAGAACATGTTCACATTATTTGATGAAAAAAAATGCATTTTAACATCTATTGCAGGCTACTTTGTACTAGTAGGTTTAGTTCAACAATAACGGTCTTTTGGGAGAGAGAGAGAGAGAGAGAGAGAGAGAGAGAGAGATATTTTCTATTGACTCTGGGTGCTTTCTTCTCCCTCTCCTCCTCTCTGTTCTCTCCTCCTGCCTGTGCTGATCCACTCTGGATGCTTTCTTCTCCTCTCTCCTCCTCTCTGTTCTCTCCTCCTGCCTGTGCTGATCCACTCTGGATGCTTTCTTCTTCTCTCTCTGCTCCTCTCTGTTCTGCTGTCTGTGCTGTCTCTCCTCCTGCCTGTGCAGATCCACTCTGGAAGCTTTCTTCTCCTCTCTCTTCTCTCTCTGTGTTCTGCTGTCTGTGCTCTCTCTCCTCCTCTCTGTACTGATCCTCTCTGGATTCTTTCTTTTCCTCTCTGTGCACTCGGTTCTCTTCTTGGTTCTCTGCCCTGTTCTTTCTGTCATCCTTTCTGTCCTCCCTGTCCACTTGGTTCTCCGCTCTGCCCTATCTCTTCTCTCCATTCTCCACTCTGATCTCTCTGTTCTCCTGTCTTTCTACATAGTTCTCTGTTCTGTCCTCTCCATTCTCCACTCTGTGCAGTTCCACACTTCTTTCGATCCTCCTCGCTCTTCTGTCCATTCTCATCCTCTCTCTCCTCACTGTCACATGGCTTAGGGTTTGTTTTCTTTAACAAATTAATCTGATGTATTCTGGAGAAAATGTTTTCTTTCTGACATCTTTCTTTCCCTCCTCTGACACTTTCTGACTTGTTTTATTGATTAGACCTTATTGATTAAATTATATTATAATGCT
>CM048927.1:150000-157500 GCA_026686955.1 Epinephelus cyanopodus
ATCATTACTACTGCACTTTTGCATTTTTCCAGTTTTCCAAATATCTTAATATTGTGATTATTTTCATTTCTAGCATTATATTGTTAGGTGGGAGGTGTGTGTATCAAAATCACGTAGGAAAAAGCAAGCACTCTCAAATATCCTTTTAGTTCAGTTTAATAATCCAGCTTGGGTGGCAGTACCAGTACACAGACGTTTCAACAGTAAGGTAAGTCTTCTTCAGTGTGAAGAAGACTTACCTTGCCCAGTCCCCAAGTACCTCAATCCTAAACTTAAATAACCAATTAACATACATCTTGAAACATAACATCCCTCAAGTTGCACCCTCCTCCTGGACCAGGTGCCACTATAATCAGGATCCCCGGCTCATCAGACAGGAAGCGAGGGGTGGGGTTGGGCAACAACTATATCATAGTGGCACACATATCGAATTACTACAAGTCTAGACACATGGGGAGAGTGTCAGCTGTGGCAGTGACACCCTGCAAAAAATAAAGCCTTATATGTTGGTTACACTTTGTGACATGGCATAGACAGAGCATGACATAGAGCAAGACTCCAACACTTCCTGAAGGATTCATGTGTGCATCCATTCATGTGTGTGTGTGTGTGTGTGTGTGTGTGTGTGTGTGTGTGTGTGTGTGTGTGTGTGTGTGTGTGTCTTCAGACCCTGTTATTTTACGTGTACTTGCTGCTCTTCTGATTTTTGCTGTCGGGTTCCTGATGAGCTCCATGTTCTGCCTCCACTACACTGGATTCCTCTGTAAACTGACGTCAGCTCCGCCCAGCATGCTCATTGTAAGAAACTTGTCTGTCTGTCTATCTATCTATCTATCTATCTATCTATATATCTATCAGAAAGTAGGCAGAATTTGAACATTTCTTCTTCTTTCTTTACACTAATTCTGTCACCTTTTGACTCGCACTTGAGAGCAACACCTTGAATCAAGACAGCTTAAAAGCGGGAGCAAACTCAGTGGGTCTCATTCATGAAAAGTGAGTAAATCTGTGTGTAGATTTGCACATAAAAGCCTACTCTACTAAAAACCTACTCCGGATTCAGGAACGCCACGGGAAACTCAGATTTGATCGTAAACACGTGTGTATGATCATGAATGCCAATCCATCGTAAAGTGACAGCGCGCTCCAGTAATCAGCAATTAGCATAAATCCCCGCCCATGAATAGCCAATGACCACCATATAAGGAGGTGTAGGTGCTTCCTGTCAACCTGTCAGTCATGGCACAGAGAAAGAAAAAAGATTTTTTTCCGAAGCAGAGATCAAAATCATTTTGGGTGAAGTGGACAACATGTGGAAAACATTTTATTTTCTTCAGTTAGTGGTGGTGTGGCAGGGACAGGCAAAGCGAAGGCCTGGAGGGAGGTAACAGATGCTGTTAATGTTGTCTCAGTAGTACAAAGAACCATGTCAGAGGTGAAGCGTAAATGGTTTGATATGAAACTGGAGGCAAAGAAACGCATAAGCACACACACAAAAATACAGCGGTCACCAAACAAACAGAAGATTCATTTGTGGGGTTCTGAATGAAGTGGGAACGGGAAACCAGAGATGTTTTGTGCATAATGGATAAACTAAATCAGTGATCGCTGTCGGAATGTAGAGCTATTTAACATTTATTTTATCAAATGATACGAATAACATATAGCCTACAGCAGTCTGTATGCATCGTCCTCAAATTATTTGAATCTTAATAGCCTAAAGCTCTGTTTGATACAACGTAAATTAATCATTTTCAAATCATATTTATTCATTCAAACGATCGTCCTCCTTCCACCTGCTGCCCCTGCTGAACCCAGGCATCGAGGCCGAAGAGGCTGTGATCCAGCTGTCCTTACGGATATTTTTATTATCATCATTCACCGTGTAGAACGTGTAATCTATTGAGTCGATTTACGGAGATCATGAACCTAATCTGGATCTTAAACCTGCTAATTGCCAAATAATTTAACTAAATGTGTTATATTTTTAATATTTTGTCATGTTTAGATTACGTGTTTCAAAGGCATCTGTGTATTGTCTACATAACAGAGCGCAATAGGAATTAAATTTGTCATTTCCAATAGTGAAAAGTAATATTTATGTGCTTTACTAAATTTACACAAGCACTACGAGTGGTCAGGAGCAGGAGTAGATTTTGTTAGTAGCTACGAAAAGATCGGAGCTACTAAAATATTGATGAATGCGGACACGCACGTAAATTTCCGTCTGCGAACAGTTTACACACAAATTCCTTCTGCTCACGTTTCATGAATGAGACCCAGTGTGCGGACACTTTGCTTCTATCTTCATTTCACCTTTTTGTCCTGCACCTGGTGCCTAAACAGGTTTTTGGATGTGTGCACAGCCCTTCTTCTTCTTCTTCTTTCATTCACAAACAGTGCAAATACCTAAGACTTATAGTGACTCCTGAACTATCTCAGCCTCATTAAGTGTATATCTGGATCGTCAAATAGCATCTGTGTGCAAAAATTTTTGCAATTTTCCAAAATTGACAATGCCTTAGACGAGTGTTGCAGCAGTATACTTGTTTAATGGTATACCATGGTGTAAAAGATACTATGTGCAACCTCAATTCCAAAAAGTTGGAACGCTGTGTAAAACGTAAATAGAAATAAAATGCAATGATAAACAAATCTTTTTGACTATGTTCAACTGAAACTCAAATCCAAGTTATTTAATGTTCAAACTGAGATTTGTCATTGCTTGTCTCCCCCCGAGGTGTTAGCCGCAGCATGACCGGTTAAGGTTAATGTGGGAAGAAGCAGCAGGTTTATTGGGCAGCTGAGTGAAGCTGGGTGAAATGGAGGCTGCGGTGGAAACCGGGATGGGTTTGTCTGGAGCTTGAGTTATTAGCGACTCGGTCCAGCAATGGGTCAGGTGTTAGGGTTGTGTTAATTGAGTAAGTTAGCCCGGCAGCCCAGCTAACTTTTGCAATCAGCATTGTAAAATGTGGCCTCCTGCGATGCTTACATTTTTAATATATTGCTGAGATGGAGGCGAGGCTCAGTGACTAGAGGAGCTGATAGAAAAGATCCATAGCTGTTAAGTTACTCCAGTAGCCGGTGGCAGCCGACTCGGCTAGTGCTAACACTGGGAGCTAACGCTTTTCCGTGAGTGAGAGCTCAAGCTGGACATTAACCCATCCCTGTGTTTCCACAACAGTTTAAAAATGTGTCTTAACGCAAAATTGCAAGGAAATTTAAGGATTTCACCATCCACAATCCATAATATCATGAAAATTCAGAGAATGTGGATAAATCTCTGCATGTAAGGGGCAAAACTTAAAACCAACATTGATTATACCCATGATCTTTGACATCTCAGGTGGCAAAACTGACATGATTGTATTAAGGATATCACTTCATGAGTTTGTGAACACTTTGGAAAACCATTGTCAGTATACACAGTTCATCACTGCATCTACAGATGTATGTTAACATTAAGTGAAAGCCAATATCAGCAACATCCAGAAGCACCACAGACTTCTCTGGGCCCAGGCTTATATGATATGGACTGACACTAAGTGGAAAAGTGTGCTGTGGTCTGACCAGTCAACATTTCAAATTGTTTTTGGAAATCATGGACGTTGTGTCCTCTGGGCTAAAGAGGAAAAGGACCATCCAGATTGTTACCAGCACAAAGTTCAAAGCCAGCATCTTTGATGGTATAGGGCTGTGTTAGTGCCCATGGCATCATGGGTAACTTTCACATCTCTGAAGGCACCATGAATGCTTTAAAGTACATACAGGTTTGGAACAACATATGTTGCCATCCAGATATCTTTTTCAGGACATCCTGCTTATTCCAGCGAGAAAATGAGACACATTCTGCACTTTTTCCCAACCATGTGCCTTCGTAGTAAAAGAGTGCAGGTACTAGACTGACCTGTGTCCTATTAAAAATGTGAGCACTTTATGAAAAGTAAAATACAGGAAACAGACAACCAAAGTCATACTGTATATCGAGCAAGAATGGGAACAAATTTCATTTCAGAGCTTTAGAAATTAGTGTCCTCGGTTCCCAAACACTTACTGAGTGTTGTTGAAAGAAAATGTGATGTCACACAGTGGTAAACATGCTCCAGTCCCAACAACCATGTTGCAGGCATCAAAAACAATAAAGTTTATGGGCCCTATTTAGATGTTCTAAAACGCAAAGCGCCAGGCGTGCGGCGTATGGTCATGTCCCAGTCACTTGCTAGTTAGACAGTGTGTTTTTAGACTGTGCGCCATGGCGGAGAGTCTACAGGGTTGGATTTACTCTGTGAATTAGTCATGGGTGTATTTTGGGCGTATCATTCAATAAGCCAATCAGAGTGCCACCTCTCATTCCCTTTTAAAGAGGCGCGATTTGGAGCGCATGGCGGAGAGCTAGTTAATGGCGGACTACCAACTGGAAAGAGTGAGTGTTTTACAGCTGAGGAGACGGCTCTCCTCGTGCGGGAAAGGCCCGTCAGAAACCAGATCTACGGGGACAGCAGACAGGCACCCAAGCTCCCAAGGTAAAGCAGCGTGGGATCACTAATACAAGAAAGATCTTACTAAATATCTGTGGAATATTATTCAAACCTGTTTTTATCATATAACAGAGCACAGCTGTCGGGACTGCCGCGGAGCTCCCAAGATGCTGATCCTGTAGCTAGGACCTGTTCAGTGTTTTCTCCCCCACCCATGTTTGTTAATTGTTTTCACGTTTCCTAGAGCTGTGTTCTGCCTCTTATTTGCATGTGTCCTAGATAACAATAATAATAGAATATAATGTAGCCTAGTATATAATGTAGCCTAGTATAACATGTTAAAATAAATGCAATTGTGGGCTTTGGTTTTCAATCAAAAAAATGATTGATTGGTCAGATAATTTCACAATTTCATTTGTCATTATTACAAATTATGATGATCATTATTACTCCGATTAGGTCATTCTGATTAATGACTGACCATTAAGACGTGTTTCTGATAAATATTTTAATGTGCAAAATAATAACCTTTCAATTGTAATCATATTTTTATTTGTTATCTTTTGCATATGTGTGGCTGCTCTGTGTGTGTCTGATCAGAGTGCACACGCGTTGTGCATCCGCACCTAGAGACCCATATTACTAACTTGTTTAACAACGAAATACTGCACCGTTGACTATAGACCAGGTTCTTGTTGGTCACTGGCGCATTTGCTTTTTTACGTCATAACTAGCGGCGTCATGACTGCGCCTGACCACTCCTCATTTTTAGACCAACACACCCAGAGAGCGCGCAAGTTAATTTAGTTAGATGACGAAGGGGGGCGTTAAACTGACAACTGCGTCTGCATAAATAGCAGTGACACTTGCGACATGGATTATGCGCCCTCCGCCGTCCGCTTTATACCATCTAAATAGGGCCTATGAGTTTGAACATTGTCTTTATAGTCTACTCAATTGAACATAGGTCAAAAAACGATTTGCATATCATTGCACTGTTTTTATTTACGTTTTACACAGCATCCATCCATCCATCCATCCCAGCATTTGCTCATCTATAATATTTGAAAAAAACAAACAAACAAAAGAAACACAACCGACCCAAGAAACTCACCTGCACATCTCCTGTCCTCCTTAACTATTTTACACATACTTCCATTAAAAATGCTTTGTATTTTAAATATTAAAACAATGTTTGTTCAAACAAAAAAAAAAAAAAACTTTTATTTTCATTGATTTAAGGGTCATTGTTACTGATAATAATAGCTGTGTAATACGATTTATGCTGAAACCATGATATTTTCCAAGAAGCCTATTGTAAGAATCTCATACTGTTACATCCTTACTTCATACTATGACAGTGTACAGATTGATACCCCAGCTTTTTGTTGGTGAATCACTCACTAACTGCTGGAGAAACTGTAGCTTCAATTAAGCCCTCAAGTTTCAAACTGAACATTAGCTGTCTTAGATTACTCCCAGCACCATAATTTGATTTGGCTGAAGAGACGACAGATACCCTAGTGTATGGTGCATCTTTGAGTTGGAATATCTATTATACTGTGTCACTGTCATCTTCCCCAACTTCTCCTCCCTCCCTCTGTCTCTTTGTTCCCTCTTTGCTCCTATAGGAGGCTCTAAGCCAAGGCTACACCCTGACACCAGAGAGGACAGTCTCTGACAAAATCTGCATTAGCATAGAGACTGAGAAACAGAGGAGGCACAACAATCCCACAACTCCACAACCTGCCACCAAGGGCACTAACTCTGATGAGGAGGATGAAGAGGAGGAAGAGGAAGGGGTCAACGTCTACATGGAAAGAGATGCAGAGCTTTCCTCGCTTGACAGTTCCTGCCAGGACTCTATTGATGTGTCATGTGTGAGCAGTAAAGTAGCTGCTTCAGGGAACTCTAGGGGTTTGACTGTGGAGGCTGAGGTGCCGGACACAGAATTTGAGGTGGAAGTCACACATGGGTGGTTTGATCTAGACGGGGCCAAAGCTGAAGATGCAGAGGTTTCTTTCATGCCTGAGGGTCACACTGGAGTCAAGGGACATGTCACAGATGAGGTGCAAGAGGAGGAGGAAGATAAAGAGGTAGTGTGTGACAGCTCATGCAATATCAATTTGTTCTCAGTCACCCTCGCTGCATTGACTGTAAGTGAGGAAGGGGAGGAGGAAGAGTTGCAGAATACAAGTGAGTCTCACACAGACTCTTTGAAGCTCTCTGATCTGGAATTTCTACTGCCCTCAGACTCAAAACAGACCTTGAGGCACACAGATTCACAGACTGAGTCAGATCATCAGACAACTATGGCACTAATGCTACCTACACAAAACTTTACTGCAGCTGGCTATGAAGGCAGATGTGCAGCCACTTTGCCTGGCTTTCTCAAAACCTGTGATGGTGTGAGACAGCATGAAGGGACTAAAGAGGAGGGGGAGGAAGAGGAGGAGGGGGAATTCTCAGGATACATGGCACACACATGATGTGTTGCACATGATGAGTATCAATAATGAATTAATACCCAGCAAGTGCATTCCTTTTTATTTGAGGAAAATTCCAACAGAAGATTTTAAATGTAACTGCCTTTTCACCCTACTGAGGTTGAGAAGAAGGTACAGGTACACCTGGCAGTACTGAGAGGCTCAGGAGGAGCTTCTACCCTCAGGACACAAAGATACTGAATAATGACTGCTTTATTCTAAACATTAACATTTATTCATTTCTACCACTAGGAAATATTGAAGAAACTGACAACTATTCATTTTACTCAAATCATATTTTATGATTTCATGTAACAAATAAAATGATTAATTAAGTTATGTCTTGTAACGAGCATTCTTGTTAACATCCAAGTCATAATTATGAGAATTATGAAAGTTTGAGAGCTCAGATGCATCAGGGAACAGCCTGCCTACCTACCTACCTACCTACCTACCTTATGGTAGAAAATGTTGTTTAGTTATGATATGGTTATCTAATTATTTTTCATAGTAGACATTTTGACCTGTCAAAGTAG
>CM048927.1:162500-342500 GCA_026686955.1 Epinephelus cyanopodus
CGTTAGCGTTAGGTAGATCTGTCTTTAGCATGGTCACGCGTTCTCTAAAGAAAGTAAATAACATTGAAGTGGATGTTTTAAGCTAACTAAGTCGGGAGGTTAACACAGGCAACGCGAAGGTATTTTGCAACTCACTCACTGACAGTAACGTTAGTTGCAGTATAAAAGTAAATGGTTATTACCCGAGGACTGTATGCAGTCTGTACTATTATCATAGACTGTGTAGCCTAATATACAGTCTTGGGTATTAACACCTAAGTTAGACCTAAGTTAACTTGGCGTAGCATTGCAATTGTTGCAAGTCGTTTCAAAAAGAATAAATGTCAAACATGGTGTCAAGTTTTATACACACTTGATATTCCTCACATTAACTACATTTATTTCACAGACGCTTTTTTCCCAAAGCGAGGTCTAATAACTGCATGGATTTGTCATATGACTGGTAGCAGTATTAACTCAAGATTTGTTATGACAGATGTTGATAGAGAAAGTGAAAGGAGCAGCAGAGGCCATAGAAGAGTGGTGACTGCTTGAGAGGCTGATAGTAGTGAAGCAGCCATGGTTTGGCTGTCATGACCGCTCTCATTTGGATGTTCACATGGCTGCTTCAGGTCTTGCCAGGTGAGTACACCGTCACATGATGTGGTGCGTCTGTCTCATAACCCAGAAACCCAATGATATGGAGCTACATTAGGGTCAAAAGTTTTGTACTTGAAAAGATAAAATTTGAAACTGAAAATTCATGTGTTGATCTTGAATTTTGAAAAATACAACAATGCATTCAAAATAAAAATAAGTGTATGAAACATTTTTTTCAAATATAATAAATATATATATATATTTATTTTCACTTTTCACTTCCATATATATTTTAACATTTGCAGTCTTATTTTTTTCAGTTGCATGTTTTATCTTTTTCAGGTTGAGATCTTATTTTTTACAGTTTCAAATCCTATTTTTTTCACTTTAATTTTTTTTTTTTTTTTTTACAGTTTCAGATTTTATTTTATTTTATTTTTTTTTTTTTCAGCTTCAAATCTGTTTTTTGAGTTTCAGACCTTTGACCCTGATGTGGCGTGGGGGGCATGGCATCAACTGAGAGGGGTGTGGAATCATAAGTGACAGTGCCCTCAGGGAATGTAGGAACTAAAAAAATTCTGACTCAACACTTATACACCGTATTCATGTGACTGGCAGTGTAAAAATTGATGCCAATGACAAACTTCCATTTAGATCTGTTTTAGACAGTACTCAGCACCAATTGTGGTATAAGAGCGATAAATTATGCCAGATTTTGCAGTTCAACAGCCACATTTGAAGTGCTGATATGTCCAATTTCCACATAGCACTGTGAACGCAGCGTAGTGTCCGTTTTGCTTGAGATGATGGCGTCCAGTCGGTCGGGTCAATCTGCTGGAGCCCATACATCCAGCACACAGGTGAAAAATGTTAACTAAGTTTTGGGAAATCAGAACAAACATCAAGGGGTCATTTTTGTGACAACATACATTTTTTGTGACGTCTTTTAAGTGGCAAATTTGTCAGAGCTGGAAAGTGTGATTGTCCACAGCTCCATCGTCACAGCCCTGTTGACGCTTCCTCATCCAGTAAACGTGTCCCCTGGATGAAACCTTTGAGCTTGGGTAAAAGGAACCAATCCTAAAACACCGCCCTACTCACCTGACCTGGCTCCAGGTGATTTTTTTGGCATTTTTGTGTGCTTCCAAGCAGACAGACTGTGGGGTATTTAAAACAGAGTCAATGGTTTTGAATAGCACACAAGGGTTATGGCTGTTTGACACAATGAGGTTTGACAAGTATTCTTTTTTGACTTCTGACACTGTCACTGAACCAGGGCTCGGGTTTCACTTTAGGCTGTGTTGTTTTTAATGGAGCCACAGAGTCCAGAATGGTTCGGCAGGAGGAGTGGAACCATGAGCTGAGCTCCTCCGTGTCAGCAGACATTGAGTCAGAGGGGGCACAGAGCTGGTCGAAAGCAGCATAGGACTGACCAGCAGTGGAAGGGTTAAAAGTCTGACGGCGCTGAGCAGGAGTGCAACATTTAACTGCAGTACAAGAATGCAAGAGAGCATACAAGGCCTCCCTCCGTAGAATATGTGCATAGGCTATGTGTGTAGGGTACACAACAATAAATCCCAGCAGGAGGCTGTGCAACCTCCGTGCCACACAGTGATGCAGCCAGTGATGACACTCTCAATGGTGCCTCTGTGGAAAGAGCACATGATGGGGGTGGTGGGACTCTTGCTCTCCTCAGTTTGCAGAGGAAGTAAAGGCGTGGTTGAGCTTGGATATGCACCCTGCAGGAGCTTGGTGCTGCTCACCCTCTCCACAGCAGCACCGTCGGTGGCCAGTGGGGGATGCTGTGGAATTCCTCTCCTGAAGTCAACAATAATCTCTTTGGTCTTCCCCACATTGAGGAAGAGATTGTTGTCCTTACACCACTGGACCAGTCGGCTCACCTCACTCCTGTAGTTGGCTTTATCATTGTTGGAAAAGAGGCCCACCCCAGCCCTGTCGTCTGCAAACTTGACAATGTGGTTGGTGCTGTTGGTTGGCACACAGTTGTGGGTCAGCAGTGTGAAGAGCAGTGGGCTGAGCACACACCCCTGCGGAGCCCCTGTGCTCAGCGCGATGGTCTTCGAGGTCTTGCTGCTGACCCGCATACTTTATGTCCTCCCTCTTAGAAAGTCCAGCACCCAGTTACAGAGGGAGGTTTTGAGTCCCAAGTGTTCGAGTTTTTGTATGAGCTGCTGGGGAATGATTGTGTTGAATGCTGAACTGAAGTCGTGGAACAGCATTTACTCATATGAGTTCTTTGAGTCCAGATGGGTGAGGACCGAATGTAGAGCAGCGGAAGTGGTGTCCTCTATGGACCTGTTTGACCTGTATGGAAATGGAAAGGGTCATGGGAGGGCGGAAGGACAGACTTGATGTTCTGCATGACCAGCCGCTCAAAGCATTTCATTGTGGTGGAACTCAGTGCTATGGGTCGATAGTCATAGCTGGATGGGTGGGGCTTCTTTTGAACTTCTATTATTGTGGCAGCTTTGAAACACATGGGAACAATTGCTTGGCCCAGGGAGATGTTGAAGATCTCCATAAGGACATCTTTGAGCTTACACCTTTAGGGCACTAACAGGTTTGTTATGTGGTCTAGCTGCCTTGCGTGGGTTGATCCTGGAGAGGGTCTTCTTCACGCTGGCTGTGGACAGGCACATAGCCTGCTCGCCCAGTTGAGGGGTTGTGTTCTGTGTCAGTGTGTTGTTCTGAGTTTCAAAGCGGCAAAATAATTCATTGAGGCAGTTTAGCAAAGAGATGTCACTATCGTAAGTCCGGGTTGGGGGTTTGTAGTCTGTGAGGGTTTGGATGCCCCGCCAGAGACTCTGTGCGTCTTTAGTGTTGCTGAAGTGTCCAGATATTTTCATGCTGTATTGAAGTTTTGCTTCCTTGATTCCACGGGACAGATCAGCTCTTGCTGTTGCAAAGCCTGCTGTGTCACTTGGCCCTAAAGGCTGTGTCCCGAGCCCGCAGGAGCCTGTGAACCCCCCTTGTCATCCATGGCCTCTGGTTAGTACAAACAGTGATAGTTTTGTGTAAACAGCGACCAGCAGGATTGCTGAAACTCCCTTGGTACATAGAGAGGCCGACATTTAATGATACTGAACTCTGCCAGCGGAGACCAGTGTTTCTAAACAACAGCAGCAATATGGCATGAGGCCTCGCCAATGTAAAGACAAACTCCCCCGCTGCGAGTCTTACCTCCCTCCACGAAGACATGGTCAGCTTGATAGCATGTTAGCCCAGCTTGCTGGATAGCGGAGTCCGGGATGTTGTCATTAAACCATGTCTCCATAAAAATGAAAACACAGCAGTCCCTTACATCACGCTGAGAAGGGGCCTGTATCATGAAGCGGGATCAACCTTTCCTGGGTTACCCAGACCTATCCTGGGTTGACTAACCCTAACAATGGCAATCAGGATAATCGGTATCACGACGCCGGATAGCAACTCGGTAACTCAACCCAGGGTTGGTTTATCAAGAGCTGTGAACGCGCACGCAGCGGACCAATCACAATCATGAGAGAAGCGCAGCGTCACTGAGTGTCCTCACAGAGCGCCGTATGTGAAGAAAAAAAGTATTTCTCGTGAGGATCAGACATTAATTCCTCTAAAATATGAGGAGAAAAGCAAACATTACAGAAAAGGCCAACACCGTGGCAGCTGCAGGAGGAGAAAACATGCGTGGCAACGCATAACGGGATGAATAATGTTTAGTTTTAGTTTAGATTAGTTTATTTGCACATAATGTTAAAATAGACAGTATAAAATTTACAAGATTAAAAAAAGAAAAGTGCCGGAGAGGTTAGAAGCCACTAAAAGCTTATCAAAGAAATTCCCCTGTCAAAATATCAATGAAATCACATAATAGAGAAGGAAAAAAAACGGGTCGGGAAAGAAGAAATAAAGGAGGAGAGAGGGAAAAATCAAGACAAAACAAGGTAGCAAATAAAATTATGTGTAGGTTAAATTACTCATCACTGGTTCAAGTAGCTACAGTACCTGTACCTGTACATCTGACACTGATCACACCCTTGAATCCCATGAAATCAATGCTGTGCAGATGAATTGTGTGTATTACAATTATCATCATCATTGCGTCTGATAAAATGGTCTTCTTTGTCATAACGTTATATATGCCTACGCTACAATAAAGCTTAAAGCTGACGCCATAATTAAATCATATCAACACCAAATTGATAGTCTGAATAAAATCATCCTGATATTGAGCTGTGTTAGAAATTAACAGCTGCACAAAATATAGACTATAGTCTCCCTCTTTAAAAAACAAAAAGGAAAATCCCTCAAACACCTGAAGTGTAGACTTGATAGGCTACTTTCCACATTTCCAGCAGCATCATTGCATCAGCATCAGCATCCAGCATCATTGCGTCTGATAAAATGGTCTTCTTTGTCATAACGTTATATATGCCTACGCTACAATAAAGCTTAAAGCTGACGCCATAATTAAATCATATCAACACCAAATTGATAGTCTGAATAAAATCATCCTGATATTGAGCTGTGTTAGAAATTAACAGCTGCACAAAATATAGACTATAGTCTCCCTCTTTAAAAAACAAAAAGGAAAATCCCTCAAACACCTGAAGTGTAGACTTGATAGGCTACTTTCCACATTTCCAGCAGCAAAGCTGTCATTTAGGCCCATTATCTTTAACAGGGATCATTTCCTCCAACAAAAAAAATGTTGGCACTAATTAATGGTGCTATTAAGTGTCCGCAAATTATCAGTTTCTTCCTTATGAAGGGGTGGGATGAAATTTTGACTTCTTTCCACTCCGTTTTGAACAATCTTTTCATTGTCTGTTGTTGTTGCTTTCTTTTCTTTTTTGATGTTCAAAATAAACTTTCAAATCAAAATCAATCAAATTAACTTCCCGTCATGACTGGGCTGCATTTCTGTCAGCGGAGTCATTTTTCCGGACAGCTGATTGGCCAGTGGGTGGTGCTTTTTATAGGACCAGATTCAACCCTGAACTTACCCTGCTCCGGGGCAGGATAGCCGTTCAGAGTAAGTTACCATGGTGATCTACCCCGATAAGAACTGAACCGGCTTCATGAGACCAAAAACCCAGGGTTAACCCTGAAGTTACCTTGCTAAGACATTAATCCTGCTTCGTAATACAGGCCCCAGATCTCAGGAGCTGTATGTGGTCTGTTTGTTGTCAAGTGAGCGTACATTGGCCATAATGAGCGATGGTATTGCTGGTCCTTGTGGGCTAGCTGCTAGCCTAGCCTGGATACCTCCACGCTTGCCTCACTTTTTCTATAAGTGCGATTTTAAATGTGTTCATATCACTTCAGTTATTTTTATTGCAGCAGATATCTAGTGGACAGAAAAAGATACTGATTTTATTATTCTAGTAGGCCACCGAAAATTTAAATTTTATTTGTAATATTCATAATTTACATAATAAAAAGAATCAGTACTTGGAGTCCGTGTATTGATACGACGTTGCCACATAAAGATATCGCAATACTGTATTGATTTTTTACCCCCATCCCGACTGTTCTGTAAATGTGTACTCTGCTGATTCAGTATTGCACTCCAATAACTTACAATGGACCATAAAAAAATGATTTAACGGAGATGTCTTTTTTTTTTCTCTCAATGGAACATTTTAAATTGTCAAAACCATGTGCCTACATTGCCAACATTGCCACTTGACCGTCAGCCAATAAGTTTAAGACTCCAGTATGTCACAGTATCAGATTTTATGCAGCTCCCTCTGTAGCCACTTAAAGCTATAGTTGGTAATGTTGGAGAGCTAGCAAGATTTGAAAGTGGCACCTCCTCTAAGCTCCACCAATCTCCTTCCCCTCCCGTCAGTGCTCCGTCCAAAGCCACGCCCCCACAAACTTGAACGCGCATCCTGCAGTACACCGACAGAGAAGCTAATGTTAGCATTGGGCGAAAACCAGTACAAAAGTAGCTAAGTTGGCTAATGTTAAATAATGCATGAAAATAGAAAATCCCCAAAGCAAAACAAATAATTACCTGTCTAACAGAGAGACAGCAACCTCCGCATCACTTTTCAGGCCCTTCAGCTCCCTCAGTTGTCTCCACCGTTCAAAGGCTGCACAGATGTTTACTCTGGTTTGTCCTCTCGCTTTATCCAAAGCCCTTTTCGTCGCATCCTTCTCTGCGTCCAACTTTATTTTCTTAGCCTGTTAAGTGGGGTGAGCCGTTACAAGTAATGCTGGAAGTGGTACTTTTGGCTGCATTATCTCTGCGATTGTTGAGCAAACTTATTCTCCTGCTAACTCGGTATTTATGCTGAGGAGTGTGCTAAATATTTCTGGCAACGGTGACACATGATGAGTGCATGCATGGAGGAGGGAGGGACAGAGGGGAGCGTGGGCAGGACCAGAGCGATATACAAGGACGAGACATGAAGGCATCTGATTGGTTCTTTCCACTCGCACCGAGAGGCAGGGATTGGTCAGTTTTTACAGGCCTGCAGCTGCCACAGAGGTTAGATTTTTTTCGTTCCTTTTTCTGAACACATTATGTATTGACTACTCTCAGGATGGAAGGACCATTTCACTCAGTATAACAGAAAGTGTTTCTGAACAAGATCACCAGCTATAGCTTTAAAGGCTTTTTCACTTATTTTTTCACATATGCAGCAGTACTCCTTGAAACCTATAAGCAGGCTTTATTTTAAAGAATTTCTATTCGTGTTAAGTTACTTCTATAAGTTGTGTAGGATCTCTCGACAATGTACACAGTGTGGTTTAGCATGAAATAAGGAACACTGACAAACAAGTATGACTGAGTTGCATATCAGCTCAAAATTTACAAGAGGGTACCCGTGGATACTTAAAAAGTCTTTAATGGCATTGAATTCATTAAAGGGATCAGATTTTTTGACGTGGGGTTATATGGGTTACCTTTCCATAGTCAATGTACAGTAGATGTCAGGAGGAGAGGCAGGCTAGAGTCGGACATAGAAGCTAAGCAATGTACTGCTGTGGAGGGGTCAGCAGCAAGACTTATTTTAGCCACCTAAAATTCAATATCAGTTTGAGTCCACGCTACATTGACAGTATTTTTGTTGTTTGACCTTTCTGTCAGATAGCCTGTTTCAAGGGGGAAGCTGATACAGCTTCAATTCCCCATCTTTGCTTCAACGAAGCCACCAGAGTCCATATAGAAATGTCATTTTAGCTTGCTGAAGACAGGAGCAACTGGTCTATCATTGCTTCAATCAGTCTAGTTGTTTGTGTAATTTTGTAACTTTGGTGAATGTCAGCTAACTGATAAAGTCACACAATAACACAAACTAATTGTTCAAGGCAGCAGCTGACCAGAAGCTCCTGTGTTCAATGATGTTAGATCACTGTTTTTCTCAATGGAGCTTGGCTTTGAAAAGAACGATACAACTGCTTAATTTTCCTGTTGGAAATCACTGTCTGACAGAAAGGTAAAGCAGTGAAAAAACTCTAAATATAGCGTACACTTAAAATTATAATGTTTTTTTTAGGCTGCAAAGATATGTTTTGTTGCTGACCCCTCCAAAGCAGTAGATTCCTTAGCTACCATGTCCAGCCTACTTCTCCAAACTGGGGACATGCTGACTGACATCTACTGTATGTAATATACTGTCTATGGAAAAGTACCCCATGGTGGTGTGGTGGTTAGCACTGTCGCCTCACAGCAATTGAATCCCATGCAACTGCAGGAGCAGACCTGAACCGATATGCAACTGAGTCATTAAAACCACTGCAACTTTTCTCTGCAATGTCTGGTAGAATAGATAGACCGTGCATCAGTGTTTAGTAGTTAGTAATTAACTAATGAGCAGAACCTTACAGCCGGGCTCCACTGGCTGCAAACGTAAGCGTCACGTCATCGTAGCGTCGCAGCGTATTCATTTGGGTTCCATACACTTACTGCATACGGAAGGAACACGTAGAGAAGCCTGCGGGGTTGTTTACCATTTGCCGAGCCGAGAGGCTGCATGTAGGCTGCATGAAATGTTAAAGCATTTCCCACCTAAGTTATTACATATCTTTGAGTTAGCCACAAGTTTACTGTACTGTTTGTCACCTACTCACTTTCAAATGTCCGCCACGGACATTTGCACAATGTCACGGATAAACATGGGTAAATGCATGAAAAAAATCATCACATATCACCTCTGATAATGGTTTATTCATTTAAAAACACATTGTACTTGTTTAGCACACTATTTCATGCAGTTTTTATCTGCCCTAGGGTCGCGTAGGGCAACAAAAATAGAAGAGCTGTGTAAAATAGAGAGTTGCCGCGCGACAGATGGTGGTTGTTGCGCCACTCCCGTTGCCGGTGCAGCCGCTGTAATTGATTAACGGGGGCGAGCTGCTACGGGACACGCGCTGCACTTAACACTACTAAGCGTGAGTTAATGTCTCTGCATGTTGAGCTTCCAGCTATGTTAATACAGACACAGGCTAATATAACATGATGAGTTAGAGTTGTTCGGACCACTTTTAGACTTGTTTGCCCACATATTTGTACCAAGAGGTCTTTGGATCCGTTCTGCTACTATGTCTGCTTCTTCTTCTTCTGGCAGACCAGGTGCGTTAAGTGCGTCTTTACAATGCATACCACATGCCACCTATTGCACCGGAATTGTAACGACAAGCTACATTCACAGACAGTGAGTCCCATTATAATGTGTTTATGAGCGAGGTCGAACAGGTAGCGCCAAAAACAGAAAAATCTGTATGTGGCGGAGACAATTTATATGTGGCGCACTGCCACAGATGAATGAATGTATGGGAAACACTGATGCATTCATCATGTCCCAGAGTGCTGTTTCCTTGCACTGATAGGTTTGTAGAAAAACAGTAAAAAGCGCTAAGAACAAAAACATTATAATCCTGATCGCGGGTATTCACACCACTTCTTATGTTGGAAACAGCATCATCACGTTGTGAACATGAACTGTCCTATGATTTTCTTGCGTGTCTTTCTCGCGACACTACCCACGGCAACAAGGAGTGACGTCATTTCCCAGGAAATTACTTTCTTTCTTCCGCGGTAAATATTTCTCTCAGCTTGCAGTCACACAGTCGCTGTCCTTTTGTATTTTACGCTTTCACAACACTTAAACACACACACACACACACACACAGATACTCACCACAAACACACACACACACACCAGACACTCACAAAACACTCGCACACATATATTTATGGAACTGCAACAACCCAGACGCGCGAAATGGCTTTTCTCCCAGCGCGAAGCTTTCGAGCTAATTACAGCACGGGTGAAGATTCAGTCCACTCATCTGGTCCGGATTCTGCCGACAGTGAAGATGAAGCCGACCTCATCCAAGGGAGAGATCCCTCCTATGACATGTATGTATATATTTGTGAAATATTGTTTGTTTTTGAGTTAGAGTAAAGAAAATAGATATGTAACACAACTGAAAGCATTTCACACTAAATACGCACCATTATTGTATGACTCTCATGTTGAACACATCTAACACACTGTGTAACATCTGTGTGCAGAGTTGACGATAATGAGGAGAAGGAAGTGGGGATCTCCTCGCCCTGCACCCCAGAGGGAGGCAGAGGGGGAGGAAGGAGTTGGTCTCCCGCAAACAGAGGCTCCAGGTCAGAGACACTTCCTGGTGATGCAGCTGGCTGGAGAACCAAAAAGGAGCCTGACATCTTGCCACATCCCCTACCACATTTTCTGCCCAGAAGGAGGCCAGGTGTGCAGCCACCTCTATCACAGTATGTGGACAATCCCTCTCCATCTGAGCTGTTCAGGATGTACTTTCACCGGGCTGCCATCAAAATACTGTGTGCCAACACCAATAAAAATGCAGCAGAAATATTGCTCATTGTGGACAGGAACTGTCAAAAGACCTATCACAGCTAGTGCTATTGAAAAGTAATGTTTGACTTTGAACTTGGAACTTTTGGTTGTTCTATTGTAAATAGTTTATTTTGATGTACATGTGCATTTAAATTTCGTTTTTGTCACATTTTATAAAAATGAGTGTATCTAAAAAATTAAGTTATGAAAACACTCAAAATAAATTTTCTGTGGTTTGAAAGGATTTTGTGCAACTTTTTTACATTTACAATTTTGAGGGATACAGCCATGATATTTCTGTATTTAGCAAAATATGTGTAAAAACAAAAACGATTTTCCTTTTTTTTTGTGGTTTATTGCACTTTTTTAGCAATTTCTTTCATTAGTATGGACAAATGTCCACACATATTATTAAAATTTGGGATTTAAGGGTTGTATTGATGTATAGTATATTAAAATACTCCAAAAAATGGCTCTACACCAGGTAAAATTGCAAAGATATGCTCTGGTGGACTTGTTCTATGGTAGGTCTTAAATTTCCTTCTGATTGGTATTAAAAAAAAATCAAATTTAAAAAGTCTTAAAGGATCATTTTTGCCACTTTTCAATCTGGACCCTATTTCCCAGTGTAAAGTGATCAAAGAAACTGACAACAGTTTTTGAAACTGGTCCAGTATTGAGGGAGCCGGCAGTGGCTGGCAGCCACAGAACAAGCTGCAATGGAAGCACACGGGGAATTAAATATTATCACTTTATGTCCATTAAAAGTGGTTATTTTTGCCACAGAGCGGCTCATATTGTTAATATAGGTGTCTCTTTGCTTTTCACTTGACCTGGGGCCTCATGTACAAAGACTTTCGTGGATTTTCTTCTGAAACATGGCGTACGCTTAAATCCAGAAAACGTCATACACACAAAATCCAGGTGTATGACTCTGTGCATACACATGAATCCAAACACATTTTCTTTGATATTTCTGTATTTAGAAAAATATGTGTAAAAACAAAAACGATTTTCTTTTTTTTTTGTGGTTTATTGCACCTTTTAGCAATTTCTTTCATTAGTATGGACAAATGTCCACACATATTATTAAAATTTGGGATTTAAGGGTTGTATTGATGTATAGTATATTAAAATACTCCAAAAAATGGCTCTACACCAGGTAAAATTGCAAAGATATGCTCTGGTGGACTTGTTCTATGGTAGGTCTTAAATTTCCTTCTGATTGGTATTTAAAAAAAAAAATCAAATTTAAAAAGTCTTAAAGGATCATTTTGCCACTTTTCAATCTGGACCCTATTTCCCAGTGTAAAGTGATCAAAGAAACTGACAACAGTTTTTGAAACTGGTCCAGTATTGAGGGAGCCGGCAGTGGCTGGCAGCCACAGAACAAGCTGCGATGGAAGCACACGGGGAATTAAACATTATCACTTTATGTCCATTAAAAGTGGTTATTTTTGCCACAGAGCGGCTCATATTGGTAATATAGGTGTCTCTTTGCTTTTCACTTGACCTGGGGCCTCATGTACAAAGACTTTCGTGGATTTTCTTCTGAAACATGGCGTACGCTTAAATCCAGAAAACGTCATACACACAAAATCAAGGTGTATGACTGTGCATACACATGAATCCAAACACATTTTCTTTGTACGTCCCAATCAATGTGGAATTGAGCGCACATGTGGGAGTACCCGTCCCCTCCCTGTCCACGCCTGCATTTAAATATGCAAATCATATTTAAATGATCCCTGCACCTGAGATTACCCCTCTCTGCACGATCAGAAAAAAAAAGAATTGATGCCGGAGGACAGCGTGCCAAAAAGTACATTGGAGACGCTACTCACTTAAGTGGAGATGCGCAAAAATGTACTTTTTGGCACGCTGTCCTCCGGCATCAATATTAAAAGCAAGAGGAGTGAGTGGGAGAGTGTGTGTGAGGCTGTCAATGCTGTGGGGTCAGAAAGGCATACACATGCAGAATTAAAAAAGAAGTGGTCCGACGTTATTAAGGTGGATGTAAAGCGGAGGATGGCTGCCCACTGCCAAAGTGTGGCCAAAACAGGCAGGTGGACAGGAGAGGAGGAACTCAACCCATTTGAACAGAGAGTCGCCACAATTGTGGGTGACATTGCTCTCTCAGGGGTGGTGGGAGCACATGTGGGTGACACGGATTACCCCAAGGTAAATACCTATAAATTTGTGTAACTTACAACAAATGTGTTCATGCGGGTCATACAATAGCCTGCTCACAACCCTTTAAGATAGAGGTTCATGTGTAAATGTTCATGAATGAATGCAGAAGTGCGCCGGGGAAAAGGTGTGAGGCTGATTAAGAAATTTCACACTTCACGCCGGGGTTTATTGACATGAGTACTTTACACACAGAGAGACTGATGCTGTGAAGACAGGATAATATTTGGGGGCGCACATGCTCAATGCGCATCAAGGGGATTAATATTAGGACAATTAAACAAATAAATTATTTACTCAGTGCCAGCTAGTAGTCTGTTCCCAACCATGCCTGATTCCATTTGAATGCAGCATAAATCAATATGATTATCTGATATTAATTTGTTTACTATCACTGCTTTAGATGATAGAGACCTGATATTTAACAGTCCGCATTTAATTCTCCTGTTTTGTCTTTCTGTCACAGAAGAGGTTTTAATTTTTATGAGGTTGTTATGCACAACTCCTCTTTGTTTAATTGTAGATTTAGATAACTTAGGTGGTTAGGGGACAGACACCATTTGTATATAACTGTGGGTGGGTAACTGCACTAGAAACTCATAGAAGCGTGTAGGACTGCAACTCTGAGTCCTGGTCTCAACTCTGGGTTGTCAGGGTTTTGAATTACTAATAAACTTGGCCAGGTTCCCAGATATGAGAGCAGCTCCAAGTGGGATGAATGCCGTCTCTCCTAAAAAGACCAGATTTTCCCCAGAAAGTTTGCCACTGATTAACGAAACCCACATTGTTTGCTGGACACCACCTGGACGATGACATACAGCAATGTATACAGGGCTTGACGCTAACTTTTTTCCCAAGGAGCACATGTGCTCCTAAGTTGAAAAACTAAGGAGCGCACAAAGAACTCAAGGGGCACAATGTAAATTGATCAAATAATGTGTTTTCTGTAATAAACGTGATGCAACTGCACATTTGCAAGTAAAATTATTTAATGAATTTGTATACAAAATGTACAGAAAGGTAAAATCATCAAGTCTGGTGACCTGTCCAGGGTGTACCCTGCCTCTCGCCCGATGTCAGCTGGGATAGGCTCCAGCCCCCCCGGCAACCCTCAAGAGGATGAAGCGGTTAGAAGATGAATGAATGAATGAATGTTATTATCTTATATATATTATCTTTGCAATATGATTATCTTATATAATGTTATTACTATCCTAAAACATTCTCCAGGTCCTCTGAAACTTTGCAGGACTTATTTCCACCCTGCCCAGCAGCAGTACCATGGCGAACGGTCCCTAACTGCGGGGAGAACGGAGCAGGCTTCCCTGGAGGTCCGCCGCTTTTCATGGTCCCTCGTCTCCGCCACACTTTGATTATTACCACACAGCCAACAGCCTGGCCATGGAGAACGGTCCCTAACTGCGGTGAGAACGGAGCAGGCTTCCCCGGAGGTCCACCGCTTAACCCGGTCCGTCTCTCCTCCACACTTTGACTTATTTCCACGCTGCCGACAGTCGGACTTATATTGCCGACAGTGGCTTGGAAAATCGTCCATAACCGTGTCACACGGGGAAGAGGGAAGAGGAAAGGTGGTTGGAGTTCCTCCATCATTTGCGGTTAGAGTATCATATTTTTTTTTATTGACAAAAATATAGGCTGCTTTGGCTTACTGTTTTGCAAAGAAACTAAAGAAACTTTTGATCACAAAAAATAAGATAATCATCTGTTTTTCCCACAGTGGGGAAATTTGTGGTGTCACAGCAGCAAGGAGAATGGGTGTAATAACAAGAGGCATCAGCAAGATGTAATGAATATGTAAAAGAGTAAAATAAAAACCTCTGCTGCCTTTTTTCCTGCTCTACTTGTCCACTTTTCATGCGTATACTCTGTTTCAAATAACGGCAGTGAGACACATTTTAAATCAGGTAAATAATCATCCATGATATTGAAAATCTTTTAGACAACACTAAAATACATTTTCTATAAACTACTCAGGTTATTATGCTCATTCCTAATCTCACACACACATCTCGTGATGTTTCAGAAGGAGACATCCGCTTAAGGAAGCATAGCATTTTAGATTGGATCAACTGAAAGGTAGACAGATGCTTCAGACACTTGCAGTAACAATCTGAGCTGCCCTGTGGAAAAAATTATCACTTGTAGTAGACATAAAGTGACGATGTTCAGTTGCCCCGTGTACTTTCATTGCAGCTAATTGCGCAGCTGCCGGCTGCCAGCTCCCTCAATACTGGACCAATTTGAAAACTTCTTGTTCATATCAGTCTCTTTGATCAATTTACACCGGGAAATAGGGTCCAGTATGAAAAATGCACATAAGATACGATAAGATACACCTTTATCAATCCCACAGTTGAGAAATTCCAGAATACTTTATTGATCCCTGAGAGGAAATTCAATTATCCTTTAAATCTAACTTGCCCTCAGCTGTAGGAGCCCTGACATGTATTTACAGTTTAAGTCCTGTTTGTTTGTATTCCAGCTATGAGTAAACTCCCCAACCTATCAACTTGACCCTGAACTCAAGCCATTTCAATCATGTTCTGAAATGGGAGCCTGGACCAGGGACACCCACAGGAGTCTACTACAGTGTCACCGTTAAGGCACAAACGTGAGTTTAATTTGTGTTTGTCTTTATGCTTGTGCGTATTCACATTGTGTGTATACTTAACAGTGTCTTAGGAAATATCTAAAGAATCAGTTAGTTGCAGCCTCTTTGATGCACTTTTGTTTTGGGTTACTACAGAAACAAGATTGGGAAGATGTTTGGGAAAGTTGTCAGTCACAGAGAAGTGCACTAGGTTGCAGTATTAAAGTCTCTCCAGCCATCTACTGCTCCAGGCAGGTTAGACCAAACATTTGCACAAGCCATCCTGTCATACAAACAGTAGGAAGTGTATCCGATACCAGCAAAATGTCACAGATCCACAAAAAATAGTTTCCTGTTCTGTTAGGTTTGCTGACAAGAGGAAGTGTGAAGCTTCAGCTGATTCTTCACCTGTTCCAGCATGTGTTTCATAAGAAATGCATTTTACTGTGAGGACAGTGGTAGGCCTTAACAATGAAATTATTCCCTGAAGGCTGTTTCTTTCCCTCCTCTTGGTCCTGAAGGGGCACTTCCTGGATGCCAGTGGCTGGCTGCGAGCATGTCAAACATCCACTGTTTTGCAACCTTACAGAGGCCTTCTCTGAGCCAGAACAGGTCTACTTCACCCGGATTGAAGCCCTGCTGAAAGCACAGGACTCACAAGAAGTAGTCCTCCAGGATTTCAACCATTAGAGACAGTAAGAGGCACTATATTTAAACTAGATGTTAAATAAAGGGACAGTTGGAAGAAAAGGAAACATGAACTCAAAGTTTGCAGAATTTCACACAAATATCTAATTGGATAAAATGATGAAGTGGTGAAATTTTATATCCAAATGGTCAAAGGTCTGCTTTACTGTGACATCATAACGTTCTGCAAAAAGTCTTTTCTGGCCATTACTCAACATCGTATCTCAAGAAGGGGAGACATTTGGTCAGATACTGAATTGGGGACTCTAATCTTAACCTTAATTCATGAGCAGAGGAGTTACACTTGTTCATAGTGGTTACCTTTCTGCATTTTTAATGATCTATTGGAACTTAATTATGTGATGGAAATTTGAGTTTATATAATTAAATATTTCTTTTGTCCCTGTGTCTGTCCAGCTCAGCTGGACCTCCATGGCTAACTGTGACACCCTGTGGCAAAGATTTGTGTGTGGACCTTCAGCTCCTATGGGGCACCTTAGAGAGTACTATGATTCTCTGAATTACAAACTCAGGATCAGGAGTAAACAATGCACATGGAGCTCAGGTACTGCACACAGACTCACACAGACTTGTGAGAGTTTTATACATACAGTTTTATCCACTAATAAGTTAAAAGGGACAGTTTGGATTTTTTGAAGTGCTTTCCCTTCCTGTCAGACAGCCCTTTCCTTACGCACCACATTATCGTAACAGTAGAACTTGCGCATTCCTATGCATGAGCGCAATTGTGCCATGCATCAAGAATATGGAAGTTGAGAAAAGTAGTGCCAAAGGAAAGAGCTGTCTGATGACAAGGTAAAGCGGTGAAGTTATTCTCAATATAGCATCCCCTCACTCTGACATCTCTCCACTTTGTGCATGAATAGGTCCTGTTTGTGCATGTGTGTGTCTTTCGGACTTGCATGTAATTGACAAGCAAGAGTGAAAACATTGAATTTCCCCTCAGGGGGATTAATAAAGTAAATAAACTTAACTGAAACTTAAACTTAGACTGACACTGATTTTTTTAGGTAGGCCTTTTTTAAGTGGCTAAAATATGTATAGCTGTTAACCCAAATCCATAGTAATGTAATGAATGCTCGACTTGCTCAAAGGAATCCGTGACTGATGATTTTGAATCTCCAAACTCTCAGGGGCAGCCCCATTTAAAGGCGATTTGAATAGAACTGGTGTTAATTATGTACTGCACCTATTGTATACATTACTACAGCAGTCTCAATCATAGCTTCCTGTGGTTTCATTTGTGAGAGTGATGCTGTGTTTGTTATGTTGTTTTCTTTGAGTCTTGATGTCTGTTTGTGGATCTCTCTGTGAGTAGTTCTTTGAGGACAGCAAGTCTCTGAAAAGGAAGATTTTGAAGGATCTGGCCTCCGGCAGACAGTACTGTGTCTCAGTCTGCTTCTTAGACAGTCACGTGCCAAGGGAGTCTAACTACAGCCAACCTGTGTGTGCTGTCACCACTGGCTACTATACTGCAGGTACAGGTCAATGTTTGTGTGCATGGTTCTCCCGCTGTTATTTTCCAAGAACTTCATCATTTGAAAGGCCTTGAACAAACCACACAATTGTTTTCAATTACCCTGGCTGATTAAGCCTCTAGTTAGGCCAGTATAGAGCGTTGCAGGAATGTTTTTTTTTTTTTTGTTTGTTTGTTTGTTTGTTTTGTAGGCCAACCCAGAAGTTAACATCGCCCCAGTTCCCTTGACAAGATACCATAGGTATTCAGGGTCCGACGTTAAGGTTTTTTCCTACTTGCCCTGCCGGGCAAGTACTTCTCAAATCTACTTGCCCCATCTAAATTCTAACTTGCCCTGCTTAAGAGGTTCTTTTTCTGGCTGTGTGGTGCATATTTTCGGTCATAACTTATATCTTACTTCAGCAGAGACGATCAGCCAATGCATATGTCTCTATGTATATTTTTACATAAATTCCCAAAATTTGATTTGCCTTTAAAAAATCCTCTTCCTTCATTTAATTTGACAATGTTTATTGTATTGTATTATATGTATTACTTCTCTACAGGATCTTATATGTTCTTTAATGTGTGTTCAATTTGTTAAAACAAAAAAACGTTTTGGTGAACCCTGCAGCAAAGTGAGCCCTCTTCCTCAGAGAGGATCTTTGCCTCCCAGTCTGTTCCTGACGGCAGAGCAGAATGAACCATCTTTCTGCTCAGAGGATCTTTGTCCCATCTCCGTGTTTGCAGTGTAAACAGCTTTCGCCGGCGATTTGACAGTCACTAGAAGCACGTTATGACCCTTTGTAAAAGTTTCTGTGTGGTACAGTGTTGTACATGCGCTAACGTTAGCAGCTAAGGACTGAGAGGCTGTCCGGTATGTGTGTGTGTCTCGGAGTGTCAGTATGTTAATTTAGCCATAGCCTTGCTATGCTGTTTGTCATGAACAGGGCACGCTACACTGGCCGTATGGGTAGGAGGGGCATTACGGCCACACACTGGGGACTCCATGGCACTGGCCGTTTGGCCGTGGTATAATTTCTGCACTGCGATAAGAAATAATAAAAAAAAAAAAATCCAAGTTAGTGCTGCTTGCCCGATCGGGCATGTCTGCGCAGGGTCTGCTGGCCCGCTGGATATTTTTACTTGCCCCGGCATTCGGGCAACCGTTAATGTCGGACCCTAGGTATTTTTGGGAATTGTTGCAACAAAAAAAAAAGCTCTGTGGCAAACAGAAGTCTTGTTCAGCAAGATCACAAATGATGATTTTTGAAGCCTAAATGCAATGGCCAGAAGTAAAAAGCCAACATAAGGTCATTAACAAACTGCGTAACAGTGGCATGACTTCAGCATCACCACCACAGTGATGCTGAAAGCCGTGTCTGCAGTCTCATATAGCCACTTTTTGAAGACAAGTGAAAAGACAAGTGGGGTATTTACTGATGTAAATTATGTAGTAGAACAAAACATAAAAGTCCCTAAAGTTTGTGTTAACCACAGACCTTATTTCAGGCATCTAACCAAAAATCCATTCAAAAGCCATTGACTTCAAGATAAGGTAACCAGGAGTACTAAAATACTAACTAATTTCCAGTTTTTAGGACTCATTGCAGCAGTGCTCTATACCTTTTCAGAACTGCATGTTGGCCATTCTGACATTGTCAACTGGACATTTACACCCACTTCACACAGTGACAGGCCAGCTATGTCGAAGTGAGAAAGGAGCCAGAGTTTGAACTTCTCTTAAACTCTCTCTTTTTTTCCTTTGTTACACAACTATTTCTGTGTCTTGTCATGTGGAAATCCAAATGCAACACTATGAATGTCTTCTTTTTCAGACTCTCTGAAAATGTGTACCGTTATTGCCATACATAATCAATATCCACTTTTTCAGAGGCATGTATACAGAACAACAGAAAAAAAAAAGATAATGATAGTAATGGTAACAAAGTAACAACTATTAACAGTAAGGGAATGATCCTTTCCTTACATTATACTCAATCATTTGTGAAAATAATGTCAGGCCTATGGGGTTATACATAGTTGACCCATTTTTCCCATCGTGCAATAAATTGTTCTATTTTATGGTTGAGAAATATTGTTACCCTCTCATCTTGTAAATTTTCATTGTAACGTCCTTCCACACCGGGCAAGGTACTTAAGTTCTGAAAAAGTCAAGGTCCTCTTGAATCGCCTTAGTCTGGTCCTTCCCCTGGGACCACTTTGCCTGGAGAGATCCTACCAGGGGTTATTAGCCCCGGACAATACAGCTCATGGTATCTGTATATATCTCTATTGGTTGGAGGCATTATGTTTTGAGGTTGTCCGTCTGTTTGTATGCCCATAAGTACATGCAAACATTCGTTCCATTGTTGTGAACATGATGTCTTGTGAATGCGATAAGGAAATTTCTTCAAATTTGGTACATACAATCACTTGGACTCAACAATAAAGTGATTAGAACTTGGTGGTCAAAGGTCAAGGTCACTGTAACACATTCATCTTAAGCCTGATTTATGGTCCTACGTTGAATCAACGACATTGCTACATTGTTGCTGTGACGCCGTCGTGAACCCTTCGAAGTCCTCCGTCATTCTATTTCGTCGCGGTGCAACTCACCACCAGAGCGGTAGGGGGCTGCGTTCCTTTCCTGAGTGGTTATCATCGTCTCTAGTTGATTCTTTGTTTAGCTTCCAGCTTTTCTGGTCACAGTGAACAATGGCGACCGAGAGAGAGAATCTTGCTGGAGTTGTTGGATGTCGAAGAAAGTATGTTAATACTGCAACATCTACATCGCAACAGAAGAAGGAGGAGGAGAAGTAGATGTTTAAAGATGACGGGGATGGCAGAATCTGAAAATACGGAACCGGAAATGCATTGCTACTAAGCAAACCAATCACAGCCCTGCCGGTCTGCGCTGGGTCTGCATCACCTCGACATGTAGTTACATTTTTGGGGAGGTGCACATCAGGCTACGCCAGGGGCTACGGCAAGTCTTCTGCGTAGCCATGTACTCTATGATGTAGCGACGTCGTTGATTCAACGCAGGACTATAAATCAGGCTTTATTCTCATGAATACAATATCTCAAGAGGGTCTTGAGGGAGTTTCCTCAAATTTTTTACCAATATCCATCTGCATTCAAGAATGAACCGATTAGAATTTTGTGGTCAAAGGTCACTGCGACCTCACAAAACATGTTATTGGCCATAACTCAAGAATTTATAAGCTTATTATAACAAAATTTCCCACAAATGTGTCAAAGAAATGTTTACATCTCTTGCGCTGTTACGAGCATGAGCCTCTGGTCAATAAGTAGATGCACACTTCCTTCTGCATGGTGATTATTTTGGCTAGTGTTTGATGGAAAGAAAATAGTTTCTACACGAAACTGCTCCAAACAATGGTTTATCTTGAGTAACTTGGTCATGATTTCTGGAAACAGACATTGATGTTGAGGTTTTTAAATGTATTATTTGGTGCCTTGAGAACCACAAGCTGAGTGCCATCTAGTTCCATTATACAGAAGATAAGGCAGACACCTCTACAACGGATAACTCCAACACTCCAACACTCCAACTCACACCAAAACAATCTAGACTTATAAGTAGCACTACAGGTAATATAGGAAATGTATGTATTTTTGATTTGGAGATGAACTCTCCCTTTAAGTGTCTGCACTCTATTTGTAAGAAATAAATGATACTACTTAATCAGGTAAAGATTATTCTCCAAGTTGTATCATATTTGCCAAAAAGAACACTGGCTGAATTGTGTTAAATGCTGGTGTAAAATCTAAGAAGAGAGCCCTGGCTTAAGTTTTAGGCTCATCTAAATGCTTCATTATTAGGTGCATCAGCATTACAACTGTATCATCTGTGCTGCAATTCTGCTTCTATGCAAACTGTCAAGTGTCCAGTTTGCTATTTACAGACTTAGTGAGCTGCTGAATTACAGTTTTACAGTAGGAGTTAACACCACAGAAACAATAATCACTGAGTTCAGTAGGACATATCAGGAATTTACTTAGTGTCTAAAGTGCACTAAATAATAGGTTAAAAAGGGGTGTAAGCTCAGCTGCAAATGAGTGATATGACTCTGTGACATATTCTAACTCTATTTTCAAAATTTCAGTTTGTTTTGGTGTATTTTTAAGTGATTGATCTCTTATTATGGTCCTGATATTCTTAAATCAGGCTTTGAAATCCACAGCCCCAGCAGTATCAGTTGCACAGGGGCCAGGGGTTCATGTCCCCTCCAGAACATGAAAACATGAAATGATGAAGATGATGAAGCTTGCTCTGTTTCAATTTATTCTGGGTTTTTGTGTGAATAATATATCCCATAAACTGCTGTCCTCTTTGCAGACCCATTGATCTCAGCCTTGTTGTGTTTGTTGGTGATATCTGGTGTGGTAGTTGTGGCCCTGCTGATCTCTGCTGGTTTCATCTGTCTGAGAAAGAGGCCCCTGCCATCTGTCCTGGTAAGTAATACAGTTTATTGTAGTGTTGAAAGCAGGGGCTGGTGGTGCAGCACTAATGGTAGCACTTCTTGGAAGGCACTGGGACTGCCCCCTCTAAGTTGAATAGTAAATTCATCTGAGGTTGTCTGAAATGTTTTGTGTTGTTTTGTTTTGTTGTGTTTTGTTTTTGAAAAAAATGAGCAAAGACATAAGTTATTACAGAAAGATGAAATGCCACATTTCTAGCATAACAATTATACTTACAAAGCCTTCAACAAGCAGTAGATTTAAAGAGGTACTTTTGAGTCAGCGCATTCTTTTTTTATATACTGACAGACCTGTACCGAAGCCGTATGTTGGCACGACGGAGTGGTGCTTCATACAGAATTATGTTAACAAGTTCAAAAGTCAGGTGATTACAAAGTTACTGGAATTCAGTGACTTAGAACTATTTTTTTCTGTTTCAGTTAGACAGTTTAACAGTTGGGTCATGAAATAACAGATTGTTCGTTCTGATTCTACTGTGCGTTTCTGTAAGATTAAGAAACACATCTCTGAGTCACTGATTACTTTTCAATAACTTCACAATTTGGGCTGTATCATCTTATACCCAGCACAAGGTGGCGCACAGTGCAAAGCAGCTGTCATTGCCAGTTTTAAGCCGACAGACATAACATTTTCACGGCCAGCACCCATGCTGTATAAGTAGCAAATGTAGTTGTGCGTATCTGTGCGCCCATAGGCGTGAAGGTCTTAAAATGAGATATGGTCAGGCACATTGTTCATGTGTTGTCCTGCTGCCTTGTGTCGCAGCAGAAAGCAGTGGTGCCGTTGACCAACAAAAACTGGTTTAAATTCAGAATGGTGCAGTATTTTCCTGCTGTTTAAAAGGTTCATTGCTACGGTGACATTACTTCTCTTACGGCATTACTCTTATGAATAATTAAGGGACTAAATAGCATGTGTTTATAGAAACACCCCAAATGCACCTACGCCATGCACTTTAGACCATGCGCCGCAGGTCGTTTAAATAGTGTCCTTAGAGGTAAATGGTCCTGCACACCCTCACAAGGGTTTAAACTCACTCTGTCAGACCTCTGCTCAGGCTGAGGTTGGACAAAGTCATGCCTGATTGGCAAAGAAAAGACCACCAAACATCATGTAACAAATATAACAGCATGGGCAGCATGGGTTAAAGCCAACATGGACCTTTAAAAGTTTAGAGGCTCAAGACCTTTGACAATTTAGGATGCCTGCATTAGACATGCTATGATGGCTTAGTGAAAAAGTCCACCAAGTTAAGTGATGTATGAAGAAACCCTTATTGATTAATGGCCAAATTTCACAAAAGGACATTGCGCTTGTTTGGAACTGATGGTGACCCCTATTGGCCGATTTCAAAATCATTTAACAGAATTCTCAATTGAGTAAAGGTTGCAGTGAGGATAAGTTGTGTCACACTTCAGTGGACGTGCTGAGGTAATGTGAAATATCTCGAAATTTAGATTTATTGTAATAAGCCACGCCCTCTTAAAGCAATCATTTCTATCATTTCAGCATGGACTGAGACATGACCCTAGATGATGCACACCGAATTTCATACAAATTGCTGCAGCTGATTATGAGATAAAAAAAATTTGGACTTGAGTGCCCCCTAATGGTCGATGTAAATAAAACTTTTATGGTGTGATTCAGGTACGTATGTGGACATGTCCTATGAGTTTTGTGATGACTTGGAGAAAAGTTAAGGAGTAAACGCAACAACATATCAAAAAGCTTTTGATAATTTTTGATGAGATTCATCTAGTGATAATTTACAGAACATTGGTGCAAATCAGACCTATGGCTCAGGAGGAGTTGTCAAAAATGTATTTGTGGACATGTCCTATGAGTTTTGTGATGATTTGCAGAAAAGTTAAGGAGTAAAACCCATTAATGTGCCGAGCTACGCCCCATCTAAAGTTCATTGGTCAGTATCATCAAAACGCAACAACATATCAAAAAGCTTTTGATCATTTTTGATGAGATTCATCTAATGATTTATTGTAATAAGCCACGCCCTCGTAAAGCAATTATTTCTAAGTTTTATGCATGGACTGAGACATAACCCCTGATGATGCACACCGAATTGCATACAAATTTCTGCAGCTTATTATGAGATAAAAAAAAAACATTTTGCACTTGGAGCGCCCCCTAATGATCGATGTAAATAAAACTTTTAGGGTGTGATTCAGGTACGTATGTGGACATGTCCTATGAGTTTTGTGATGATTGGCAGAAAGTTAAGGAGTAAAACCCACTAATGTGCCGAGCTACATCAGTATTATCAAAAGCAAACAACATATCAAAAAGCTTTTGATAATTTTTGATGAGATTCATCTAATGATAATTTACAGAAAATTTGGTACAAATCAGAGCTATGGTTCATGAGGAGCTGTCAAAAATGTGTATTTCAGAAAATTTGAAAAGGCAGAAAATTCTTTAGTAGAGCACATTCAGCTGGACATGTGTGTCGAATTTCAAGTCAGTCTAACCCCCAATTTCCACCAGATGCGTGTTGGTTGCGTCTCCGCTCCGGCACGGCAGCGGAGCCGATTAGATTCAATTCTAGTCAATGCGTGTGTTTCCACCGGCTCCGGCAGTGCTGCGTTCCGGCTCCGTCTCAGCTCCGGCAGTCCGGAGGGCCTCCGCAACAGATACGCAGCACCTCTATTTTGCCGGACGGGAGCACAACACAGCAATTCAGCACAGAGCAGATCGTGCGGGGCAGGAAGTCGTGCAGAGAAACACAATAAAACATCCGGTTAATTTTCAAAAATAAGATACACAGTGTTCACGGCGGATCATATTTCCCTGCACTTCACCTTGAAAACTACATAATGGGCAGAGGTAGGCCTGAAGTCAACAGGTCAGAGGTTTTTAGACGTCATTTCACCCCGCTGACACCGTGGACGAGGAGATATTCATCATGGCAGTGCACCGAGATGTCTTCCGGCGGAGCTGCACAGGCTCCGCACAGCAAAAGCAGCCGGTGGGTATTGACGGATGGCGGAGCATGCAGCGGATAACCAGCGCTGCCATACTGCAACGGACACGCATCCAGTGGAAATCCGGGGTTACAGCGCAGGGGGGTGGCCTTTTAAAACAAAATTTCTTTGCTCTTAATTTTAGCACCCCCCTTTGGTCAATTTGCATTATATTTCTTGAGCACCATTTGCACACAACTTCCAATTTCATGTGTCTACTAGGGTTGGGAATCTCTCTGTGATCGACGATTCGATACGTATCTACATGCACGGGTTACGATACGATTCAAAGACGATATATTTTTGATTCAGAATGATTCGATATGATTCGATACAGCGTAGGAATGATATGATTCGATATGATTCTATGGCTAACATTTGTTGATGTAGACATTAATCATACATTATAAAATAAAGAATTCTATAAAAGTGACATTCTTACAGTATTTTCAAATTTGTAAAAGACCACATCCCCAAGCATTGCTGCTGTATGGCACTGGCAAAAATAAAATAAAAAGACAAACAACAACAAAATCACATGTCAAATGTATTTATTTTTAGACATGGACCAAAAAATGACTTGCTGAATGAACATCATTTTGTCGGATGGGATCAATGTAAAAATGAGAAGACTTTTTAAACTTTAAGTGAAGTGAACTTTAAGTAAAATTTAAAGGCTAAGTTCGGTTTTTTGACACGTGGGCCTTATTTTTAGGAATAAATACCCTCGTAGACTCACCCAGACAATTTTGGTGGAGCTCGGAGCCGTTTTCGAGCAATTTAGATCCATCCGACGGCGTTTTCTCTCATGCCATAGAAGCGGACGGGGCCAGACATCGAAGCCCCTAAATTAGACATTATCTGCTGCGAAACTCGCTCATTTCACCTACATTTTATAAATGAATGGCCAGTGTTATCACCATGTCCGCTCAACTTCCTTGTTATGGTCATCCGGGGCTTTACAAGGATGGGTAACTTTTGGTGACGTCATAGACGTGCGCCGCAGGAGCGCAGTCCAGCCGGCGCTAGGCTAAGAGCTACACAGGTACAAACATGGTTTGTCATTGCGTTTTTCCACTTTGTCCAAACAAAATGACTAGTTGGACAAAGTTCACATTCCACAGGCTTCCTTTGAAAAACCCGGAGTTACTAAAGCTCTGGCTTGTTGTCCTGAAAATGGACCCGAATACTCCTATGGAAGAACTGAGGAGGGTCAGTCACCGGGTCTGCAGCGCTCACTTCGCTCCAGAAGACTTCATTACGAAGACGACAAAGATAAAAGGCCAGGAAGCTCAGCGTCAGTACCTCAGGAGGAATGCCATCCCGATTGTTTCAGAGGGCAAAACAGACGCAGCGGAGGTAATGCATTTCTTTTGAAGGTGTAATATTGGTCGATAACCAGTGCACGTCGGCCAGCGTATAAAGCTCCTTGTATAAAATGAATAGCTATCTTCACGACCTATGTCTGAGCAGGAGTAGCCTTCTAAAAATACATTCCTACAAAAGAATACTGCACTGTAACGCAATATAATTTACTCTAGTCCATGCTAGTTTTTGAAAAACTAACTCGTAATGCATATGATATTATGTTATTCTCTGCAGGCAATAAACTCGAGCTGCAATCACCACGGGTCTGCATACCCAAGTTATTTATTTATAAAGCAAACACTCATAGAAAATATACCCTTTTTGCATTTGTATGGGCTACTTACTCTATCGAAAGTTGTCCGTTCGGTCCTGCTGGCTTCGGCTGCGTCTGCCAGTTGACTCTCGGGACATGAAAAAAAGTCTCTACCACAGCCCGGTTTGTCATGGCAGAAAAATCTTCCAGTGTAGTGAGACACGTATTTTGGGGGGCATCAATACGTGTTTCCTCTGGTCTCAAGTCCCACTCTGAGCAGCAAAGGCTCTCCTCTTCTGTTGTCTGTGGCGTGCAGTGTCCACAACAACACCACCGGTTAGCCCCCATTCGTGGACGTGCAGTGGTCGCTTGTTCTCTGGCCAGCTGTTCGGCTCTTTCCCTCTGCATCCTCCTTTCAAATAGCTCCTCGTCGGTGTATTCTGGCTCAAAACGATACGGGCATCCATCATACTCAAAGTCGTCATCAGACACTTCTACATCGGATAAATATTCCGTCATGTTGCACAAGAATAGCTGTGTAGCTGTATAGCCTAGCCTAGCGCCGGCGGAACTCAGCTGCGCTCCTGCGGCGCACGTCTATGACGTCACCAAAAGTTACCCATCCTTGTAAAGCCCCGGATGACCATAACAAGGAAGTTGAGCTGACATGGTGATAACACTGGCCATTCATTTATAAAATGTAGGTGAAATGAGCGAGTTTCGCAGCAGATAATGTCTAATTTAGGGGCTTCGATGTCTGGCCCCCCGTCCGCTTCTATGGCATGAGAGAAAACGCCGTCGGATGGATCTAAATTGCTCGAAAACGGCTCCGAGCTCCACCAAAATTGTCTGGGTGAGTCTACGAGGGTATTTATTCCTAAAAATAAGGCCCAGGTGTCAAAAAAAAACGAACTTAGCCTTTAAGTGTTTTAAACCTACTTGTTGTGTTGTTTTTATTGTATTGTCTGTGTTTTTGTATGTATCTTATATGGACTTGAGTCTGGAATAAAGTTTATCATAATGCTGTACAACATAAACATAAAGCAGAATAAAATAATAATATGCAATGTAGGGGCAGAATCTGACATCTCCTGTTATTAGTTGATATCATGGACTGTGATGACTAGCAGCTTATCATTGACAGCATGTCAGACTATTTCTCTGTGTTTGCTACACTCTGTGTTTGTCATTTATAAAAAGTTAAATCAATTTTCTATAATACATCACTGATATTTCAATGGAATAAATTACTTATTGACTTATTCATACTTCAAAAACAGCATCAATAAGTGATTAACATAGGGGGGATCAAAATAAATAAAATAAAAATCAACCAGCCACCCTCCTCCCGGACAAGTAAAGAACAGTCCCTAAAGTGCAGTGAGGTTTGTGGAAATGTGAACGGCTTGTTTCTCCTCTGACACGTCACATACCTGTGTGCTGCCACGGCTCGGCTGTTCAGGTATTTCTGGGCAGTCATCATGACACCGACAAAGACTTCTTGGACCTGGAGCCGGGCTTCTCGGTGGCCGGTAAGCCGTTATTTTGCGCCGCTGAGCACTATGGCCGCCGTATTTGACAGGAATACGTAATTCTGTCTGTGTCTGTGACCCCTGTTCAACCCACAACCGACAGGATTCGCCTTTAGTTTCTGCTGCAGCTTGGCTGCTCTCTGGTTTATCCAACCAGCATTAGCTTCTGTTCCTCAACTCCACCGGTCAAGCTGGCGCTGATGTTTACATCCGTTATTGTTGTCAGTAATGCCTGCTACGGAGCATGCTGCCGGGTCTCGCGTTGTTTTAGAGATGCAAACTGTTAAAGCCAGTCAACCGATTGCTAGTCTCACGATAACCGATCCATGACTCTACATGACTCTTTCCTTCCACTCACATGTCAAATCCCTCACCAAATCTGCCTTCTACCATCTCAAGAACATCTCCAGACTCCGGCCATCACTCACTGACAGTAACAGAGACCCTCATCCACGCCTTCATCATCACACCCGTCTAGACTATTGCAACGGAGTCCTGTTCGGGGCTACCAGTAAGACCCTGGACAGGCTCCAATACGTCCAAAACTCAGCTGCCAGGGTTCTCACCCATTCCAAGTCCTGGCAGCACATCACCCCCACTCTCATCCACCTCCACTGGCTCCCTGTGAAATTCCGCATCACCTACAAACTCCTCCTCTCCTACAAGTCCCTCCACTCCCTGGCCCCCCAGTACCTATCTGACCTCCTTCACCATCACACTCCATCAAGGAGTCTTCGGTCCACTGGCACGGGTCTGCTTGCTGTCCCTCGCACCAGCCGACGCACCTTTGGGGACAGAGCCTTCAGCGTGGCTGCCCCCACCCTTTGGAACTCACTTCCCTCTGAGATACGCCACGCCCCAACCCTGGACTCATTCAAATCATCTCTCAAAAAACATCTGTTTACTTTGGCATTTGGTCTTGCTTAGCCAGGCTGGTTTCTCTGTAGCTTGTGTTGTTTGTCCTTTTGTCTGTTTTCGTTGGTTTGCTGCTGTTTTGTAAAGCGTCCTTGGGTGTTTTGAAAGGCGCTATATAAATCTAAGCTATTATTATTATTATTATTATTATTATTACAATCGATTCATCTAAGGATTCATGGCTGATTCGTATCAATTGAGAAGGCTGCTACCTACGCAGCCATATCTCTCACTTGTCAAACCGGATATCCGGTCGTATCGGTTAATTGTTCCCAACCCTAGTGGAACTGGAATTTACGAAAACATATCTGAAATACCAGCAGCCCAGTATGCAAGTGGCAATTCTGGGGCAAGCATGCCAGCACGGATCTTTAAATTGGACGTATTATGCTTTTCTCAGGGTCATATTGATAAATATGTAATATCGGGGTCTAATGGAATAGATTTATGTGCTTTAATGTTCAAAACACACATTGTATGTCTTGTATTGCTCACTGCTGCAGCACCTCTGTCTGCAGCAGTCTGCAGCTACGTTTGGGCTTATGTCCCGCCTCCCCAGCAGCCCAGTATGCTCTGACTGGTCAGGTCGCTCAGCCTGTTGGGATTGGAGCAACGCTAAGAGCATGTATCAGAAACGTCACGCCCCTTACCTTATCTCACTTCACCTCCGGAGGCTGACGCAAAACAGCAACACAGGCTTAGCTAACGATAGCGGCTGTTCGCCGTCCGCCCTCAACAATTTGAGTGAAGAAACACGAGCCGATAGACGAAACTAACACAGGAGCCGGACGTTTCTTCTTAGTGGTAAGTTTTTCTTTTGGAGCCCTCTTATATTTCAGCTGTAACATGATAACTAACTTACATGACGTTCTGGTAACAACTGTATGTCTGTCCTCTGACCGAATGAAGGGAAGCTGTTTGCTGCAGAGTACAAAAGGTTTCTAACAATATAGTGAGTTTCTAGCCGATATAACTAGCCGCTGCGTGGCGTGGTGTAAAGAATAACTCCTTTTTTTTAAATCTTAGCAGGCTTATCTACAATCAGACTTATGTAGCTTGTATTGGGTAATAATACCAAAGTTATTATAAATTCTGCTACATACACATTCTCTGTGAAAACCACAAAAGTTTTGACCCATGAATTCATCAATTTTACCAGAGCAGATAGAGATGACAGATTTCTGTATTATACAAAAATAAATGAATAGACAAAACTGGTACATTTAGATGTCTTAGCTGGCGTGTTTACTGAAACCATTCTACTAAGATGTAGCTGCATTTTATAGTCATCTTTACTTTGTTTTTGTAATCTACAATATGAATAATTTACTAGTGTATCACAGTTTCTCCACAGCATTTCTATGAAATCAAAGTTTCATAGTAAAACACGTTGCTTCCTGGATCAATACTTGTTTTATGCAGTGATGTTGTCTCCTGAGTCTATATTTGCTTACTTATTAAACAGCATGCCTTGTGTCTTTTTTACCTATTAGTTTTTGGGGTAATGGACCAGGTTCCAGTCCTACATGTATGATACACCATCCCCAGGTCTGGAGCCTGAATGTTTGAAGCCATGCACCCCACAAAACATCCACAACATTTACAGGTATGACTATGGACCCCTATGGCACAGAACTGAAGAAGAGTACATTTTTATGAGGTGTAATGAGAAACAACTGTGTAAACTCAATTCTGAACACTAAGGTTTCATTATACCAAAAAATCCCACTTATAAAGAAATGACAAATATGTCTTTTGTCAAAATAACTTTAACCACCAAACCCTAACAAAAACTGGAAAAAAAAAAAAAATATATATATATATATATATAATAGAAAGATATGTAATTATAAACAGCAGCATTTTATCTGCAACATTAATAGTGTCCAATTCTTTCCATTCAGGCGTTCATCCCGTCCTGTGTTGTACTCCAGGAGTTTCTTGATCTGGCTGGTCACTGCGTTGGTCTCATGCTGCCCCTTGGCTGAAGTGAGAGACGTGTAAGGCATCAACTTCCCCCTTTGAGGGTCTCTTACACTGGGATGCCAGGTCCTTTGGGATGGTACTTTTGGGGAAGATGAGCCTCATTAGGTCATCTACAGTCTGTAAAATATTGAATTTGAATATTGAGTTTCTTGTGTTTTTAAATGAAGTGTTTCCCTGAATCCACATTTCTTGTATATATTTCAAGTGTTGCCACAACCATTTCATATCTTTTATCTAATGTTATGTTGGTAATAACAATAAAACTATTTACAAATTACTGCATATAGGGTCCGTGTTTACATTTTTGTTCAGATTCCTCTGTAATAACATAGTCACAAGGGTTATATGTTGAGTCATGAGGGTCTACTAGCTCTGTTTAAAGTTCTCCCTCTTTCTCCTCCAACTCAACAGGAGGTCTCGTACTTTCCTCCTACCTATATATAGACACACACACACACACACACACACACACACATATACATATATATGTGTGTGTGTATTAACAAAATAAATAAATAAATATACATACACTGAACAAAATATAAATGCAACAGTTGTTTTTGCTCCCATTTTTCATGAGTTGAACTCAAAGATCTAAAACATTTTCTATACACACAAAAGACCTATTTCTCTCAAATAATGTTCACAAATCTGTCTAAATCTGTGTTAGTGAGCACTTCTCCTTTGCCGAGATAATCCATCCCACCTCACAGGTGTGGCATATCAAGATGCTGATTAGACAGCATGATTATTGCACAGGTGTGCTTTAGGCTGGCCACAATAAAAGGCCACTCTGAAATGTGCAGTTTTGCTTTAATGGGGGGTGGGGGGCTCAGAAAACCAGTCTGTATCTGGTGTGACCACCATTTTCCTCACGCAGTGCAACACATCTCCTTTGCATAGAATTGATCAGGTTGTTGATTGTGGCCTGTGGAATGTTGGTCTACTCCTCTTCAATGGCTGTGTGAAGTTGCTGGATATTGGCAGGAACTGGAACACGCTGTCGTATACACCGATCCAGAGCATCCCAAACATGCTCAATGGGAGAAATGTCCGGTGAGTATGCTGGCCATGCAAGAACTGGGATGTTTTCAGTTTCCAGGAATTGTGTACAGATCCTTGCAACATGGGGCGGTGCATTATCATGCTGCAACATGAGGCGATGGTCGTGGATGAATTGCACAACAATGGGCCTCAGGATCTCGTCACAGTATCTCTGTGCATTCAAAATGCCATCAATAAAATGCACCTGTGTTCGTTGTCCGTAACATACACCTGCCTATACCATAACCCCACCGCCACCAAGGGCCACTCGATCCACAACGTTGACATCAGCAAACCGCTCACCCACACCATGCCACACACGCTGTCTGCCATCTGCCCTGAACAGTGAAAACCGGGATTTATCCATGAAGAGAACACCTCTCCAACGTGCGTGACACCATCGAATGTGAGCATTTGCCCACTCAAGTCAGTTACGACGACAAACTGCAGTTAGGTCGAGACCCCGATGAGGATGACAAGCATGCAGATGATCTTCCCTGAGACGGTTTCTGACAGTTTGTGCTGAAATTCTTTGATTATTCAAACCGATTGTTGCAGCAGCTGTCCAGGTGGCTGGTCTCAGACGATCTTGAAGGTGAACATGCTGGATGTGGAGGTCCTGGGCTGGTGTGGTTACACATGGTCTGTGGTTGTGAGGCCAGTTGGATGTACTGCCAAATTGTCTGAAATGCCTTTGGAGACGGCTTATGGTAGAGAAATGAACTTTCAATTTACGGGAAACAGCTCTGGTGGACATTCCTGCAGTCAGCATGCCAATTGCAGGCTCCCTCAAAACTTGCGACATCTGTGGCATTGTGCTGTGTGATAAAACTGAACATTTTAGAGTGGCCTTTTATTGTGGCCAGCCTAAAGCACACCTGTGTAATATTCATGCTGTCTAATCAGCATCTTGATATGCCACACCTGTGAGGTGGGATGGATTATCTCAGCAAAGGAGAAGTGCTCACTAACACAGATAAAGACAGATTTGTGAACAATATTTGTGGGAAATGGTCTTTTGTGTGTATAGAAAATGTTTTAGATCTTTGAGTTCAGCTCATGAAAAATCAATCAATCAATCAACTTTATTTGTAGAGCGCTTTTCCTGCATGGACATGCAACACAAAGTGCTTTGCAGAATTAAAAACAATTAACACAAGAAAGAAAAACAGTTACAAAGAAAGCCCCTCCCTCCCACCCTCCATACTAGACACACACACACACACACACACACACACACACACACACACAATAGGGAGACATGGCATGGCACTGAGGATCAAGGAAACGCCACCTCTGGGGTCGTCCACACTGGGAGGAGCAGCAGGCCGTGCCATCGGGGGGACCAGCACCCAGGCCCCCCGACTCTGACAGACAGGTGGACCCCCACATCGAAGGGAGGAACCACCAGCCGGCCGGGCCGAAGGGACCCAAGGACAGCACCCCCACTAGCAGACCCGACACAGCTCCCACTGTGGAGGACCCCCCTGAGGAAACACTGGAGTTAAAAGCTAAAGACTAAAAGCATAAAATAGGACTAAAAGAATAAACAAAATAAAATAAATACAGTACCAAAAATAAAATACGTAAGATTATAAATAAAATAGAAAAATAAAGTACCAGTGATAAATAAAAACAGAAAATTATTAAGATTAATATCATCTTAAAAAGCAAGATAAAAGCAACAACATAAAATACGACAGAACCAGATAAGAACATAAGAAGAGTTTAAAATATTAGTTAAAAGCCTGATTAAAAAGGTGTGTCTTTAATCTTCTTTTAAAAATATCAACAGTCTCTGCAGTCCTGAGGCTCTCCGGCAGGCTGTTCCACAGGTGGGGGCCATAGTGGCTAAATGCTGCCTCACCATGGGTGAGGGGAATGGGAGCAAAAACAAAAGTGTGTGTATATATGTATGTATATGTGTGTGTGTGTATATATATATATATATATATGTATATGTATATATATATATATATATATATATATATATATATATATATTATTTTCTTATTATTATTCTTCCACTGCGTTTTTTGACATCAATTATCTTCAACATACTTCAACCAATTCAAACCATTCAAACTTCATAGGTTTTTTCCATAACATTCATACTTTCCCGGGAATTCAGTGTTAAAATTCCGATTTCTATTAAAGCCAATGGAACGAAAACAGTTGGACCGCTACTAGTTCCACAAACTTCAACCGATTCAAACCATTCAAACAAGAAAACGTTCAGCTGAATTCGGATAAAACCGGAATGACTCTTCACGTTCCTAACATTCATACTTTCCAAGATATTTCCGATTTTTCCCAAATCCTTTTCCCATTGGGAATGCATTACGGAATCCTCAAAAATCTAAAAATTTCACCGTTTTTCAAACTGTGACTACCGATTCATACTTTCAGCTAGAAACTCCATTCAAAATGGAAAATGTTCATCATTTTGCTGACTTTTTACATATGATTCAACTTTTCAATTCCATTCCAACTTTAAACAATATTCAGCGTTTTCTGAAACTTTGTTATTATGGAAGTGAATGAGAAAATCCTTCAGACTCACTCATCTTCACCCACACATCACAAATACATACATTGACATAGAAACTCCATTCTAACTCTCAAACGTTCACGCTGCCATCGACTTTGAGGAACTAATTCAAATTTTCAATATCTCTTTTAGTTTTTCTACAAAGTCAGTTTAAAATACAGTTTCAGCCCTTCTCAGACTTTATAATGGGTGTGTCTTGCGTGAGCTAGAGTGGGTAATGTCATTGCTAGAGTGGAGAGCAGCTGTAAACTCATCAAGAAATTTTCTCTTCAACTCGCTCATGCAGCCACAATTTTCACTGAACATACACAATTTATACCAAAAAACGTAGGAAAATTTGTCCTGGTCACAGAAATGTTGACATGGAATCTGTCACACGTATACATTTTTGATGAGTGGCTCCAAAGCGAAGCGAGCGCCGATTTTTTTTTTTCTCATTCACTCCCATGTGAACTGAGAGGAGAAATTTCTGGAAACAGCTGAGGTGCAACACATTTGTAACTCGCTCCTGTGACCACATTTTTGACTCTAGAAATACGAAACATGACACGTGCATTCACGAGAAGTTTATCTCTCTCACCATCACTTTATTTTCATTATTGGGCCAACGGTTTGGGAATCAGAAGAACTTGTTCGAGGAGAGTTCAAACCCATTATAAACAGCCTTTGCTGATCTGCTCTCTCATGAGCTCTCTGTGTGCCCCCCAGGTGCAGGGAAGTCAGGAATCGCCATGACAACGGCTGCACACAGACAGACACACACACACACAGTCCTCTGTGCAGTGTTGCCAACAAAGCGACTTTGTCGCTATATTTAGCGACTTTTTCAGAGCCCTTTAGCGGCTCTTTTTCAACAAAGCGATTGGTGACAAATCTTGCGACTTTTTCTGATGTTATTGAAGACTTCTGGAGACTCTGTTATGAGAGCACGTATCATTCTTATTCTTCTCAGTGAGCAGCAGATGCTGTTGTGGGCCCTTCCCTCGCCCCAAAGCACTCACAGACGGCCCAGTCCTCCCTCCCAGCAACAGTTAGAGCAGGAGATGGTAACCCCTCCGCGTCCAGACTGTAAGTGAATCGTGCATGCGCGGAACCGCCACTGGCTGATCCCGACCTGGTTTACAGTCAGGGCGGGATGTAAATGTAAGATTTTCTTTGTCTAATATAAATCACTAAAAGAAGGTTCATTTGTAGTTCTAAACATATTCATGGTGTTTATTTACTCAGTTTTTGTCTCTCCCACGAGTCTCTCTCCCATCTCCCATTAGTCCTCTCTCCTACAGCAGCCATTACTATAACATGCATATGGTCAATTATGCAAATTAGGCGATGGCGTCATTTTGCGAATTCTAGCGACTTTTAGAACAACCAATAGCTACTTTTCAACTGAGGAGTTGGCAACAGTGCCTCTGTGTGTGTGTCTCACAATCTTTAAAGGACAGATTACAGCAGCAGAATCTTCATTTGAAACAGCAAATACACATTATTAATCCCTATAGAGCCACCTAGGTGCACTAAAATGGCCACTGCGGCCTGTAGGAATGTCATAGACAGATCAAACCGAAACTGGTGTGTTCAACCTACAAATCAAACGCTGACACCCATGACCTAAATCCAACAGGAAGTGAGCTATTTGCCCTTTCAAAGTAAGATTTCCCCTCAAACGTGCTCCTCCTCAAAAAACATCTCCTCCTACACCATTTGTCGTATCAGCTTCAAACACGCTCACATGCCAGCTCAACTGCTGCTTAACAGATCTTCTGTGTAACTTTATCTCTCTCACCACTACTTTATTTTGATGATTGGACCAACGGTTTGGGAATGGGAAGAATTTGTTCGAGGAGTTAAATCTCCTCTAAAAGAGCTCTCTTCTCTGTCTTCTGTCTGTCTCTCTCTGCTCTTCTGCCAGGTGCACCTAGTTTATTACCATTACAACCACTGTGCCACACAAACCAACAGAAACATGATGTGTGTGCATGTCTATATCTTACATGCAGACATGACAGGGGCACAATCTCCATTTTAACCCTTTAGTTGCATTTCATAAATCACAGTAAAACAGCATTTTGAACATATTTACGCAGTAGATTTCTTTTGTTTTGTGCTGTTTTTGTCGTCTCATCCTCAAAAAAGGGAGGGGAATCTGATGGGAGTAAATTAACTCATCCAATTCAGGGCTCCAGACTAACTTTTTCCACTAGGAGCACCAGCGCTCCTTACTGAAAATTTTAGGAGCACCAGTACAAAATTTAGGAGCACTATCTATATTGACACAAAATATTCATAATTTTGTCGAGATTAACTGCATTACTGATAATTTAGCAATAAACACAGACAGCCCTGCAGGGTTCAACGCTAGGTTTTTTTTTTTACTTGCCCGAAGTCAGTTTTTACTTGTCCTATAAAAATTGTTTAATTTAAGTGGCTATCAAATAACAAAGACTGCAGTTATTTTTATGTTATGTAATCTTTATTCACACTGTATTGTTCTCTTTCAATAATTTTGTGCCCTACTTGAGCCATGCCCACCTCTATTTATTTTCCCCTCTTTCTCCAGTTCTGCTGTATTAACACCGGGTTTAATATATTTTGCCTCCATCTCTCTGCCCTGCTGTTCTCTACTTCAATGCTACTTCGGTCTCTCTCTACTCTACCAGTAGACTACCACATCCACCTGTTGCACAAAACGCACACAGCAGTGTTTCCCCTAGAATGGAGTTGTAGCAGCAGAGGTGAAGCACACGCATGAAAAATAATTTTCACATGCGTGAAACTTTTGTATGCTTGCAAAGCACAGCCTGCTGGGATGTTTCTATGTATACTGGCACCAGAAGGGCTCTTTAGGACTAAGTACATACAGTACATTTGCGCACAGTATGAGCAGGTGAAATGTCTGTCTAGCTTACATATGAGATGTCTCAAGATTTAGGAAAATACAATTTTATTGAACATAATAAAAGTCACTTGACATGCTACTGTTTTGTGCTATGACCTATTTAAGTGCTGGAAGTTGTTATTTACGCGACAATGCCTGAACGCAACACAAGCTCAGCACCGAGTGCCGTGCTGTGCTGCTGCACCAGCAGCGTGTTTGTCTGTGCGTAACAGCAGTCTGTTGTTATTTACACACTGTCCATAACAATAACTTTGTCAGCTGACAAACTGCACCGGGCTCGGGTCAGGTTTGGTCAGGAAAATGCGTCCCAAGCCGCTCTAACGTGCTCACCCATGTGTGTGGCAGCAACAAACATTCAGATTATTCAAACTTTATTGTTTTCAAGGCAACATTGCAGCGTGGCTTCAGCTTGCAGCATTGACACCCTGCAATTTCTTCAGAAATTGCTTCTCTAGTCAAAAATAATATTGCACATGCTAATTATATTTTTAACCAATTGGGAATCCAGGGTGTATTGTTAGAAAATATAGTGATAGATTTCCTGGGAACCACTGATTCCTTACAAAAGGTGACATATGAATCAACAGTATCTGTGAGTTCATCCAGGCCAGTGCATGCACTGTTAAACATATCCCAGTCAGTGCAGCTGAAGCAGTCCTGAAGGTAGTGGACAAACTCCTCCCACCAAACCGGAACTAAGCGTCGCTCCGGCTTGTGTTTCCTCAGGAAAGGTCTGCAGGACGGAACCAGATAAACAAAATTGTGGTCCGACAAGCCAAGTGGAGCTATGCACAGGGATTTAAAAGCGCCTTTCACGTTCCATAACACAGAGCCAAGCACCTTGTAAGTCTAGTGGAATACGTCACATATTACTTCCCGGGTCTGCAGGGCTTAAAATCCCCCATAACCAAGTTCGGAGCGTCCGAAGAGACTCCCTGGAGTCGCTGCATGGTCCTCATCATAGCCTGAGTAGCTAGGTCCACATTAGCCTTGGGATAGATGTAAACGAGTGTAATAAAAAGCTGTGGAAATTCCCTCGACAGATAGAAAGGACACAGAGACATGGACAGAAGTTCAGTGTCTGGAGTACACAAAGTGTCCCTGATGACAAATGTGTTACATCGGTTTTTATTCACGTAAAGACATAAGCCTCCACCGAGTGGTTTGACTGTCACCGTGGAGTCTCTGTCTAAATGAATGGGTTCTCTTAAGTCCTCAATCTCCAAGTCAGACTGCAGGTCATAATCCAGCCATGTTTCTGTCAGTGGGAGGACACAAGCGCTTTTATACTCTGCCAGATACCTGACATTAGCCTGAAGCTCATCAATTTTGCTGCAGAGTGACTGGACATTTGCCAACATGATAGTGGGAGGCGGCATCCGACAGTGGCCCTGCTACTTCAGCCTCTGACATACACCACCACGTCTCCCCCATTTCCTTGTTTGTGTTTTTCAAAAAATTCAAAATGGCGGAAAATCTATATAACCGGAAGTTATGGGTTCTTGAGGCAAATTTGTTCCTCATGGGGAGAGGCATTTCTGTGCAAAGTTTCATGTGTCTATGACATACAGGGCATGAGATACACCCATTCAAAGTTTGCAATTTCAATCGGTTACTATAGCGTATGGGCTGAAATATGTGCCACCAGAAAATGAATTTGAATCATTTATATTTGAATTTGAATTTCTAAACTTCAATAATTGCATTGAAAAACTGAATTTGAATCACATAATTTGAAATTGTATTGTTAATTTGAATCATTGCATTGAAAAACTGAATCTGAATAGTATAATTTGTTTACTGTAACAGACATCCAGGTAGTTTAAGGATGAAGGAAGACCAATCGAGCGCAGATACACCGGCGATCAGCGCACAATGCCTGCCGGTTAGTTTTGTGTCCGACTTCATCCCGACATGGTCTGACGTATTACAAAAGTGGATGCCGATAAAACCACTAGAGTGAGGCAGCCACAGTTTTTACCTGATCTAACAGCTGATTGGTTAAGATGTCGACTCAACAAGATGACATTTTTGATAAACTTTTAGTTTTTGTTGAATTTTAGAGATTAAGATTGTATTTGTCTGATCTGAAGGTTTATTCTGTGAACAGAAAACATGTTGTGGGACTGATGGTGAAGTTAAGTTGTCAGAGACTAAATACATTCATCATAAACTATACAGAGTCTACTGTACTATATTAATATTGGACGGTTTGATTATTGAAGTATTTAACAACACAGAGACTTGTGGTCAGTGGGATGTGAGGATTCTTAAAATAACATCAGATGTGAAGCCCTGACCGTATCTGACTGAGCCTTAATGAAAGCTGTTGTCTTGTATTTTTTTTCCTCTGAAAATATTAACCTTATAGTCAAACACAGTTTATTCAGCCTGTGTAGTTGAGGGGACAGATCAAACTGATCATGACTATGATGCTGATTTACAGGAGAATTCATGTCAAATGGAGAATAAACCATGAACATAAACTACGGATCACCTGTAAAGCATTTTACTAAATTAATCTATCATAATTAAAACAACTGGAGACTGAAAACAAACTGATATATGGGTCTGATCACTTTTTTAATGAATTGACATCATTCCAGATAGGATGTTAGTGTGTCTGTGACTTCCTGGACGGACTGAAGGCTGCTGGAAACTGTCAGGAAACTGTTCGACTTCACCGCAGCTTTTTGTCACCGCCTCCCGCTGTGGCCACCTGCTCTCGTCTACTTTTCAGGTGAGGCGCAGCTCATCTCGAACGATGGATCAAGGCGAGCGCTTCTTCCTTCGTGCTCAAAATAGTAGGTGCTGATTGGCTGAAGAGGAGTCCTGTGTATCTGCGCTTGATTGCTCTTCCTTCCTTAAACTACCTGGATGTCTGTCACAGTAAATTGAAATTGAATTTTGAGAACTGAATTTGAATTGTGAGAACTGAATGTGACAATATATAGAAATAAATTCAATTTTAAAATTGTACCATTTAGATTCAGTTTTTCAATACAATGATTCAAATTAACAATAAAATTTCAAATTATGTGATTCAAATTCAGTTTTTCAATGCAATTATTCAAGTTTGGAAATTCAAATTCAAATATAAATGATCCAATTTCAAATTATGTGATTTAAATTCAGTTTTTCAATTAAACAGGTTTTGGTGTAACACGCCCACAAAAATATCGCCTACAGGACGCGAACCATAGCAGAAAATGGCTACATCCCGCAAGATCAAGTTCGTAAAACGTTTGTCCACTGTTGCCAACTCCTCAGTAAGAAAAGTAGCTGTTGGCTGTCCTAAAAGTCGCTAAATGACTTCATTGCCTAATTTGCATAATTGTCCATATGCATGTAATAGTAATGGCTGCTGTAGGAGAGAGGAATAACGTCATGGGAGAGACAAAAACTGAGTAAAAAAACACCCTGAATATGTTTAGAACTACAAATGAACCTTCTTTCAGTGATTTATATTAGACAAAGAAAATTTTACATTTACATCCCGCCCTGACTGTAAACCAGGTCGGGATCAGCCAGTGGCGGTTCCACGCATGCACGATTCACTTGCAGTCTGGACATGGAGGGGTTAACATCTCCTGCTCTGACTGCTGCTGGGAGGAAGGACTGGGCCGTCTGTGAGTGCTTTGGGGCGAGGGAAGGGCCCACGGCAGCTTCCACTGCTCGTTGAGAAGAATAAGAATGATACGTGCAGTCACAACAGAGTCTCCAGAAGTCTTCAATAACATCAGAAAAAGTCGCAAGATTTGTCGGTAGACGCTTTTTTTGAAAAAGAGTCGCTAGAGGGTTCTGAAAAGTCGCTAAATATAGCGACAAAGTTGCTAAGTTGGCAACACTGCATTTGTCGACTCTGACAACCGGAGGTGGTAGGGCGGGACTTCAGCGGGTGGCTCTTTCCGCCCAATGAGAGGCTGATCTATGCAGCCAACTTCTGCCCACTCAGACTAAAGCGTTGGTGACAAAATTCGGACAAAAATCTCATGTCATTCTACTGATTTTCGCATATACTGTCAAATATTTTGATGACATTTGATTAAAAATTAGATGAAATAGAAAATGTTGTGCATACAACACAAATTACAAGAAGATATTGAATATCACTGTGGTCTTACTGTTAAAGATTCTAAACACCATTTGACTTTTTTAGCACCCCTTTATGGTTGATTTGTTAAAATAAACACAAGAAATTTGTGCTCTAGATAAAGTATCAGTGTGTAGTGAATAACCTCGTAAGCCCTATGATAAGCTATTATGGCAAGGCTTAACTATACAGACCAATGAGCAGTGATAACTAACACGTCTGTGAGGTCATCAGGTAGGAACCTCCTTTCACAAGTATTTAGTCTAGTTGGTCCCACAACACCTCCAGGAGGCGAGACAGTGATCTCTGGTGTCCCAGAGACACTCTCCTTATGCCAGCTCTCACTGCTCCCCACACCAACCCAACAACCTCCTTTACTTTACATTACACATGGCTTTCTCAGCCCAAACAGTACTGCCACCATCAACAAACTCAGGCGCCATTTATGCGAGCTCCAGGTAGTGACTGTGCCGATACTACCTTTCCTAGTACATTCACCATACCCTATTTCACATGCTACATATTATAACTCCAATATAAGCTAAAGTTAAAGGAGATAGAGAAGATAAACTCACAGGCTTTCTCAGCCCAAACAGCACTGCCACCTTCAACAAACCCAGGCTCCGTTTCAGGCTCTGTTTATGCGAGCCCCAGTTAGTGACCATGCCAATACTACCTTTCCTAGCACATTCACCATACCCTATTTCACACGCAATGAACTAAACTAACCGTTGACTCACTGACCACAACATTATGTCAGGCCTCTGATCGGTACAAACTATTTCCTGGGAATAAAACTCGTAGGATATGATTCAGTTTCCTGATGAATGGTGCAGTAGTAGTGGAGTTAGGTCTGAATGAATGAATAAACAATAGGGTTTCAGCCCTTCTGGCTTGTACCCCCAATAAGAATAAAAAAGGTATGTGCTATTCTGCCCTAACAGGTGTAAAAATAACAAATGGCAGTCATTGCATATCCACAGTCCTGAGAAGAGGTTTCATTAGTCAATGAGTGAAAAAACAAGTGTGGGTTAACCATAAGAGTGTAGCTGCATTAATAACATGAGCCCCCTTTTTGTATGCCAATCATAAGAACTAGGAGCGATCATAGTTCTTAGAATGCCGTTTTGAGGGACTTTTTCGGTCCTGTTTCAGACTCTCCCAGCACAAGAAAACAAGAGTGACCTACGTGTTAGAGTGATTTGCTGAACACAGCCATTGCAGCACCTGAAATTGGCATTTTAAAATCCTGGTAGCTATGTGAACAACAGACAACAGAACACAAACAACAGCTGTCAAGAAAAAAGGATCGGAGAATAGATGGACAAAATGGACTGAGAATAAAGTTCAGGCTTTAATTAGCAAATATATAGACATTGTAAATATAAGGCAAGGTAGGCAAGGCAGGTAATAATTAAGATTTAAAATGTAATGGAAAAATCCTATAGCCTTTTTAACAAGGGAACCAGGGTTAACGTCATCATTAAACTTTTTTGTAGAAAAACTACATCAAACACAAAGCATTTGAAGCAGAGTATTTGGAGTAGACCTTTACCTTTTTTTATTAAAGCTTTTGCAAAAATAAGTGAAAAGAGTTATGTTGTGCTGCCTCCATATTTGGGTTTTAGACCTCTCTCATCTCGCTCTTTGACACTTTGAAGTAGAAATATCTGTAGTGTAATGTCGAGTTGATGCAAATTTGACTACATGCCTTAATTCCAAAATGGAATCTGGAAAATAGATGAGATTTTCAGATCAAAACTCTGTTGTAGTGATTTAAAGAAATTCAACTTGATCAAGTTTGCCTCATGTTAACATTATCGGTTCAGTAAAGTAACAGGAAAGAACTGCAGGTGGAAACGCACTCAAGCATAACAAACATGTTCTACACATAACTTGAGTGAAGCATACCGTGGCTGTGGTTGATCTGTGGTGTGAGAAGAAAAGACACAAAGGCAGAAAGCTGCAGGAAACTTAGCTGTTCTTCTGCAACAGGATGTCTGATGTACTTTTTTTTTCTTCTTAAAGAAGGTAGAACTGAGCTGCGAGTGGTTGTGTGGATAGTCAAAAATTGTCAAAAAATTATGTGGGCACAGCAAAAATGCTTTGCAAAATTCAGTTAGTGGAAGTCAAATTAAAGAATGAGGAATTGAAATACTCAATGATTGAGTACCCTTTATGCATGTTATTTTATTCTCGTATTTTTTTAGGCAATGTCTGTTATGAGCCACTGTAGCTGATGTGTGACAGTTTCTCACTGTGCTGTTGATTTTGTTTCTTTCTGGTACCCTACTAACCCAGCTATGAGTCATAAAAAATGCCAATTTCTCTGACCTGCTTTACCAAGTAGTTGCTTTGAATGTGAACTAGTATGCTGCAGGTTAAAAACAAGCCCACGTTTTGTTAAGTGTTGGCCGGAGAATGATTTTAACACTTCACCCTGAACCAGCCAGTTCTTGAATCAGCACAAATCAGACAAGATGGTAATTTTGGATAACATGCCATGGAATAGAATAGAGGCTACCTCTAATTTAGGAGGAGTCAAATCACACTGCCTTTAGGGCATAGTTTATAATAATCTTCAATAATTGTCCTGGACTTTATTATTCTATCCCTGACAAAATCTAATATGTTATGATTTTATAATAACATATCTGTTGGCCTATGTCACACACTTGACATTGTTAATAATTAAACGTTACTTGGTAAATCAAACTCCTTCAGTGTTCTCCCCATGTTTGACAGGCTGTTTTCATGCATTGTTCATATGTAACGAACAGAAAGTAATGCACCAGAAGTCATATATAATCCTTGTATTCAAGAGCCAGTAATATGTGCGTAACCCATGTGACCATGAAGGTGGCAATTTTGTGACCAATGTGCTGATGGGAATAAAGACAGAAGTAGTATAAAAAATGAAAGTCTGTGTAAGGAGGCAGGTTGGGGTGGTGGATGGTGCAAACAAAGACAGACCGGTGTTTGTGTACCAAGTGAAACCAAGTGAACTTTGAATTATTTTTAGGTATGTCGACATGTCACATTGAGTATGAAACTTCCAGTTAAGTCCATAACTTAACGTTCAGACACGTTAAGACAGCCAACCATGTTTCTTAAATTAGAGCAAACCTACGTGACTTTACGTTAAGTATGTTACGAGGCTGGCCCCTGAAAGTCAGAGATTTGAATCCTCAGTAGGTGACACCTCAGTCAATCAATCAATCAATCAATCAATCAATCAAACAATTTTTTTTTTATAAAGCCCAATATCACAAATCACAATTTGCCTCACAGGGCTTTACAGCATACGACATCCCTCTGTCCTTAGGACCCTCGCAGCTAAGGAAAAACTCCCCCAAAAAAAACCTTTAATGGGGGGAAAAAAAACTAGAAACCTCAGGAAAAGCAACTGAGGAGGGATCCCTCTTCCAGGACGGACAGACGTGCAATAGATGTCGTACAGAACAGATCAATATAATAAAGTCGACTGTTTTGGGTTTTTTTGTTGGTTTTTTTTTTTGTTGGTTTTTTTTCTCTCATCAGTGTTTCTGTGTAGTGTACTGGGGATTTCTTGGGATTTTGGTCCCAAGATGTTGTTGCAGAGAAAGCGTTCTTTACTGTCATGCTGCTTTTCAATACAAGCAGCTGCGGACATGTGGGTGGGGGAAAGAATCGATTCTTAGATGCATCGCAATGCGGACGGCATCGATTCACAAATTTCACTTAATTGCTTATGTAAATGTGTTCATAACATGATGTTGACGGAATAAAAGGGTCGGACCTCAACTGCAATGTCTACAGCATGGACGAGCTCAAGTTAACTTGTGCTAATTCATCTACATAAAAGACAGTAGTTGCAAGCTTGTTTTAATTTAAGGTTTAAATAATTACGTTTGCAATGTGAACATGAAGTATATTGTGAATACTTACCTACGCCATGACCTAGAGGAGCAGCGATAAGCATGTAAACTGGCTAACCAACACACGCTGTAGCATTGACCAAATTAAAACATCTCTGCAGTGACGAAATTATATCTCTCCTGTTTTACCTTAAAAAAATCCAACTTGCACCCCCGGTTCAAAAGTGTCGGGGCTTCAGGACACTTTGACCACTACAGGCCAGCAGTATGGAGATATTTTGTGGTTTCAATCATTGATTTTTTGGATGTTTTAATCTGGGGCGCCCAGCCTGCATTAGGTGGAGTTGTGCTGCTACCCACTCTCCCCTTGGATCTCAGCAAGGGATGTGAGGACTCTAAATTTCACCTGAGCTTCCCTCAGCATATGGGTGAGTAGATAATGCCTGAATTTTCATTTTTGGGTGCGCTATCCTTTTTAAAAACCCTGTGCCTGGCCTGCCCAGTGTCCTGACTTTAACTGGCGCTATAGGAGAGAGAGGCTGCTCACCGCTCCTCTACTGGCATAACGTAAAAAATTGACATGGTGGCTGCCTCCCCCTTATGTTATTCTTATACACACAGAAGACTGTAAGGTGCTTTCAAATTAATGAATTAATTCATCAGTGCAGTTAGATTTTTAAAATAAAAACGATGCATACCATATATAATAAAATGGAACGTGAATTGCATACTGTTTCATGGGAAATATTACAGTAGGCTATGCAAACACTAGACCGTGCGTGAGCATCCGCAGATGGATACAATCCGACTGGCACCCCCGGTTCAAAAGTGAGGGTATGGAGGAAGGTTGAAGGGGAAAGTGACCTGGACAAGAGCCACACGGTATGCAAGCAAAAAAATCTGTGATGGATCACCAGAAATACAGTGTGCTATATTTTAAAAGAAAGAGAAAAATAAATCGTGATCAAATCAAACATTTTGATGCATTGTGATGCATCCATAATCGTGTCAAATCAAATCATGAGTTGCCTGGAGATTCCCACCCCGAGATATGATGCAGAGGTGCCTGGAGATTCCCACCCCTTGATATGATGCAGTGGCCCAGAGGAGGAGTGAGAATTTGCACTGTGAGGCTCTGAAATAACTTGTTGTGAATTTGCAGCTCACAGCAACTTAATATGATACAGTCTCTGTCTTTTGTTATGTCTAGTGTCTGCAAAAAATGTTGCACATTTCCATTTTTAGTGTAGATGGCTTGTTTACTATTATGTAAATAGAGGGTCACTTTGAACGGCATGCTGAACACTGTTCAAACTATTCGAACTGTTCAAACTTTACACTTGTGTTTACACGTGGAAAAAAGAACGAACCGTCAAATATTAGTATTGAACGGTCAAATCTCATTCAACTGACATATTTCTGAGTCAGTTACATAACTCTATGTAACTTCACAAGAGGTACGTAATGTGACATTATCATTGTATGTGCATTTTCGAACCATTATATGGAGATATGTTGGTTTTGAAGACTTAAACTCCTTGTGTATCAGACAGGATCAAGTAACTTCTTCTTCCTGCCCGACTATTGGGGTACCCTGGGGTACCATTCTTGGCACATTATTCTCCTGTACATTAATGACTTGACCTGTGAACATACACTGAACAAAAATATAAAGGCAACACTTTTGTTTTTGCTCCCATTTTTCATGAGTTGAACTCAAAGATCTAAAACATTTTCTCTATACACAAAAGACCATTTCTCTCAAATATTGTTCACAAATCTGTCTAAATCTGTGTTAGTGAGCACTTCTCCTTTGCCGAGATAATCCATCCCACCTCACAGGTGTGGCATATCAAGATGCTGATTAGACAGCATGATTATTGCACAGGTGTGCCTTAGGTTGTCCACAATAACAGGCCACTCTATGCAGTTTTGCTTTATTGGGGGGGTCTGGGGAGGTCAGAAAACCAATCAGTATCTGGTATGACCACCATTTGCCTCACGCAGTGCAACACATCTCTTTCGCATAGAGTTGATCAGGTTGTTGATTGTGGTCTGTGGAATGTTGGTCTACTCCTCTTCAATGGCTGTGCAAAGTTGCTGGATATTGTTAGGAACTGGAACATGCTGTCGTATATGCCGATCCAGAGCATCCCAAACATGCTCAATGGGTGACGTGTCCGGTGAGTATGCTGGCCATGCAAGAACTGGGATGTTTTCAGCTTCCAGGAATTGTGTACAGATCCTTGCAACATGGGACCGTGCATTATCATGCTGCAACATGAGGTGATGGTCGTGGATGAATGGCACAACAATGGGCCTCAGGATCTCGTCATGGTATCTCTATGCATTCAAAATGCCATCAATAAAATGCACCTGTGTTCGTTGTCCATAACATACGCCTGCCTATACCATAACCCCACCACCACCACTCGATCCACAACGTTGACATCAGCAAACCGCTCACCAACACGACGCCACACACGCTGTCTGCCATCTGCCCTGAACAGTGAAAACCGGCATTCATCTGTGAAGAGAACACCTCTCCAACATGCCAGATCTATCCAATGTGAGCATTTGCCCACTCAAGTCGGTTACGATGACAAACTGCAGCCAGGTCGAGACGCCGATGAGGATGATGAGCATGCAGATGAGCTTCCCTGAGATGGTTTCTGACAGTTTGTGCAGAAATTCTTTGGTTATGCAAACAGATTGTTGCAGCAGCTGTCCGGGTGGCTGGTCTCAGACAATCTTGGAGGTGAACTTGCTGGATGTGGAGGTCCTGGGCTGGTGTGGTTACACATGGTCTCCGGTTGTGAGGCCGGTTGGATGTACTGCCAAATTGTCTGAAATGCCTTTGGAGACGGCTTATGGTAGAGAAATGAACATTCAATTCACGGGCAACAGCTCTGGTGGACATTTCTGCAGTCAGCATGCCAATTGCAGGCCCCCTCAAAACTTGCAACATCTGTGGCATTGTGCTGTGTGATAAAACTGAACATTTTAGAGTGGCCTTTTATTGTGGCCAGCCTAAGGCAATAACCATGCTGTCTAATCAGCATCTTGATATGCCACACCTGTGAGGTGGGATGGATTATCTCAGCAAAGGAGAAGTGCTCACTAACACAGATAAAGACAGATTTGTGAACAATATTTGAGGGAAATGGTCTTTTGTGTGTATAGAAAATGTTTTAGATCTTTGAGTTCAGCTCATGAAAAATGGGAGCAAAAACAAAAGTGTTGCATTTATATTTTTGTTCAGTGTATAACTTTATATGAGAAACCTTTTTTGTTGTTGTTGTTAGATTATTTTTTGGGCTTTTTGCCTTTAATTGACAGGACAGTGTGAAACGGGGAGAGAGAGAGACAGTGGGGGGATGACATGCAGCAAAGGGTCGCAAGCCAGAATTGAAGACATCACCTCTGTACATGGGGCTCCCGCACTATCCACTACGCTACCGACGCCCCAGAAACTCTTTAACTTAACAACTAGCGCTGAGGACGGCTATGAGCTGAAACGCGTCCGTTTGACTGCTGCTGTGCAGTCCAATATATTGAAAGTATTATACTTATTAGTGATTGCTGTCGGGTTTTTCTACTTTGCTGTGATTTTATGGACCAGCACCCAATTACTCTTTGAGACTTTTGAGTGAGCACGCCAAGTCTCCTAAACACTTAACTTTATCCTGACTTAAAGTCTTTTTTAAACGTTAGGCACACCAACTGACTATAAATGCAAAATTAAAGCATGTATTTGAATTATCTAAAGAAACTCTGTCTCACCCTGTAGTTTTGGCCAACCAGAGACTCACAGTAGTTTAAAAAAGTATACCTTGAGGTTTATCTTGACACCCACATTTACACTTGGTGCTCACATTTTAAGTGCATATTCACATACCCATAGAAGAGATTAATGAGAAGGCAGATCAGGTCGTTTGTTGGTCTCCCTACTACAGCACTGAACCAACAGCTAGGCTCTGCAATATCTCAAACATTCCTCCTTACTCATCACTGTGTAGTGATTTGCAATTTAAAGCATTGCACATCTGTAATTATACAGTAGTAATAGATATTATTCTGTACAATTAATGGCATGAGTGCTTTCTCCCTTCATCACTTTAGTTTTCCAACATACAAGATAACTCTACAAGACTGAAGAATAACCAGAGCCATCCTTTTTTCTGTACATATGGTAAAATTTGGAATGAAATCCCATATTACATTAGAAGCCAGCCCTATTACATCTCATATGAACAAATTCCAATGAAAAATGTGCGATAATCACCGTTCTGTAGCATAGTCATTGGCAGAATAAAACACTTCTCAGTAGGAACAACACTGCTGTTAAACCTGCTGCTTTACTGTTACTGCCTCACTATAAGACTCATGTTCATGTAGTTCTTTTTACTCTCTCAAAAGCATGTGGCCCTGGTTTAAGCAGTTTATGTGGCAAAGCTACAGTTCGTAGTTCAAAGCACTTTGTTATTAACAAGCTAACTTGCCTCATGACAAGGGGGAGGGTGACATTTTCTAAAGTGAGAGCATTATTCAGTTTGTAGTCACCAACAGCTTATGAAACCTTCACTTCATATCAGTCATTGGCTTTATTTTATTACAGCATGCAGGGACGTAAGAGCTGTTCTGGGTGTGGGCGTTGGTTACAGTTAACCTTTTCTTATTTGTGATGTTTGTCTCATGCAAGGGAGATTTAAACACACTCCTTTGTAAATTAAGAAGCGGTTTCATGTTCCATCATTAATTACCTTAAGTCACCCAAGGTAACAGTGAGATATAGCAGGGTTTTCCCCTCATGTTGCTTGATACCACATAAAAGAAATACAGCTTCATTTTTGTTAAATGTCATAACACTTATATACATGTGATTAACTGTCAACAGTCTGATAAGTCTAGGTCAGGCTTTCATGACTGCTAAGCAGCCATGCTGAAGTGTCTTTGAGCAAGAATCCCTACAAAAGTCAGCTGCTGCTGTTGATGACTGACTTTGGGCTCTGATCTAAAATTATTGTTTTTCATTATTGTCTGATATTTTGTAAAACAAACTGAGAAAATTATCAGCAGATTAAAAATAATGGTTGGCTGCAGCCCTACCATTAGCCTGTTAGTTTCCATAAATTTAATTATCATGTCTTAAAACCAGTAATGACAAATGTACACTGATCAGCCTCAACATCAAAACCATTGATGGGTGAAGTGAATTATATTGATCATCTCATTACAATGCAATGTTATGCTGGGAAATCTTGGATTCTACGTTATATATTATGTGTGCCACCCATCCAAACACGCTAAGGCCCAGACACAGAAAAACAACTTCAGAGAATTATCTGCTGCATCACCTCACATCACTGTCTCCACCAAAAAGTTGGACATGTACACAGAAAGACTTCAACGACAGCCAACCAGCACATACTTTCTTTGTTTGTGTGAGAGGAAATAACTCCACACCCGAGGATGGCGGTCGTTTGTAAAGGAAATGCTAGTCAGCCAGTTAGCACATTAACAACACAATCCAGTGTTGAAGGAACAGAGATTTACCATGCACCAGTGAACAATAACACGAACATCACAAAACATTTCTGCTAAAGAGCTGGTTAAGGAAACGTAACAAATTTTTTTCAATCTCATGTCCTCTTGATTTTTAGCTGTTTGTTTACTTTCCTCACTTCCATTTCTCCTCTTGTGCACTGAGCTGAACTGTCTATCACAGTGATTTAATTCACTGATGGGCTCCACTGTTGCTGATGCTGATTCAACATGCTGAATCAGCAAAAAAAAAAAGACAAACCCCGATGAGGACTAACAGTATGAGACACACTGCAGCGGCAAGGGCCACAGACGCTCACCAACAGCCCAACATTGACCACCAGCTGACTGTCGGCTTGGTGTGTCAGGGCCTTTACAGATCAAGTTCACCCCCTTGTTGCAACAGGATTCCCTAATGGCAGTACCCAGCCCCAGCAGGACAGTGCATCATGCCACCCTGCAAAAGCTGCTCAGGAATGGCCCAGAATCTGATACAGAGCTCAAGATGTTGGCCTTGCCTCCAAATTCCACAGATCCAATCTAATCAAGCATCCATGGGACATACCGGTTCCCCACCTTACAACAGACAGTTCTCAAAGGATCCGCTGCCAATGCTCCAGTACCAGACACCACAGGACACCCCAGAGGTCCTGTGTCCATTCCTTGACATGTTAGAGCTGAGTCAGAGCCAAGGAGGCCCCACCATAGATTGGAGTCACCTCTGAGACACCAGCACATCCAACAAATACTCAATTTTTTTATTTTTTTATTTTTTTTCCCGGTAAAGGGGGTTTTTTGGGGAGTTTTTTCCTTATCGGCTGTGAGGGTCCAAAGGACAGAGGGATGTCGTATGCTGTAAAGCCCTGTGAGGCAAATTGTATTTGTGATATTGGGCTTTATAAATAAAATTGATTGATTGATTGATTGATTGATTGATTGATTGATTGATCAGATGTTTTGGCTGAGTGGTGTATATCACATTGGACGAGAGCAAAGTGTTCTCAAATTGCTTTAAATAGTAACAAATCATAACAGTATGTAGTATAAAATTGTGTAGTATAAGTGTAGTGTAGTATAAATGTAGACTAGAGGCAGCAATACCTCACATGTCAAGCCCTTTATCAAATGGATGATAGAGGACTGACAATCAAATGTCACTGATTCATTTTCTGCTGACTAATGGATGAATTCACTAATTAATTAATTGTGTTACCTCAAAGATTTTACTTACAGCAGGGACAGGTTCCCATCTGTTGAATATCTGGTGTTGAAAAACAACAATTGCTGTTGTTCCAACATATTGGTTTTACCATGTTTTTGCTCTGTCTCCCTTTCCTCTCTCCCTCTCTCACTGTCTCAGACAACCATCCATCATAGAAGAGCGTCTAGTTGCTGCATCCTGCAGCACATCACTCGCTCTCTGAATATTAAACCAACACTGCCCTCTTCAGGTGAAAAGAGGAGCACCCACACATCAGATGAGAGTGATGGGGAGAGTGTTACAGAGATCACTGGAGGGAGCACAGGACGAGGTTACAAACTGCGGTTGGGTGCTGACTTCCACTCTTCCTCCTTTTTGTCTTCATCATCTCTGTCAGCTCCTTTATCCCCAAAGCCTGAACTGCCGCAGAGTTTAAACCAAGCAACAGACCTCCTCAGTCCCCAGCCTGAATGTTCAACAGAGACACATTCCAATGCTGGATTGAGGGAGCCACTGAGTACATACACAGCCTTACACTCTGATTCTGTCCCCAAAATTGATGAGGGTTCAGATCCTTGTCCTGCAGATGCAGACAATTGACTGTAGGGATAATTCAGTCAAATGAAGAGGAGAAGGATGTGGTGGGAGAGGAGAACAGCCAGGATGTGAACCTCCTCTCATTAACCTTTGGCAGGCCTGAGGAGGGGGAAGAAGAGGAGGAGGTTGAGAAATCCCATTGTGACTTGGCAGAGTTATCCTCTGCTTTAGAGGTGTACAACACAATTGTAACCCTGCCCTCACTTGACAGGAACACAAAGGAAGTTGCAATAGAAACTGTTTCCTGCACTGTTGATGAAGAGGAGGTGGAAGAGGAGGGAGAGCACTCTGGATATATGGTGCGTCCATGTCAACATGTCTTAAAGAACTTACTTTAGAAGTCTGGGTACCAGTTACTCTGCGTCATGTCTTTTTACATTTCATAAAAACCAGTGTTACAAAGACAGACTGTAAAGCTCATGTAGGAGCACTGTTATAAATACATTTCATTCACTCAGTCTAGACCTCTCATATGCTGATGAGGAATTGGTCTTACAGGGTGTACAGTACATACTCTTCCCACAAGTATAGTTTTGTGGTGATGATGGGCCTCATGCAAGAACCACATATATACAAATGTTTGCTCTTAAGTGGCATGTACAAATTATTTTGAAGAACTTGTGACATTATTCATTTTCTTGTGTTTAGTATGTTTTCTTAGGCACAGAATTGTTCAAGTCATGATCAGATCATCTGCCTGTGGTGGCCTGTTGTTAAACTCCATCACCTTTATGGGGCTTTGCTTCTTGACTCATATAATCTATTTCTGTGGCTCTCAGTCCCTTCAGTGTTATAACAATCTGCTTAAAATTTTAAGCCTAATCTTTTTTTTTGTTGTTGTTTTTTGTTTTTGAAAAAGTGAAATCCTAAAGCAACTGTGGTAATAATGAGTTGGGTAAGAGAAGGGCAGCAAAATTATTGGGCTGCCTTTAATTCCCGCATGATACTACCAAAAGAAAGTACTTAATGAAAATTTTAATGAAGCTTGAACAGTTCATTGAGGTAGCAGCTCCCCCTCCCCAATAAGAGTGCAAGTAAAAAAAAAAATAAAAAAAAAACTGGAGAAATGACCACTATAATAAATTGTCCTTTTTGTCCATTTCAAGTCTTCCTTACTTAAAGCACTCCAAGCAATAAAAGGAATGCCCAATGTTCTGTCTTTAAAATGCAAAACTAAAAATCAGGAAAAAGCAAAGCACTGCAAATCAAAAAGTCCAAAATGAATCAAACTCATTGGCTGTAGAATCAAGAAAATAAGTAAATGCAGCCTTAGCCTGATGACTCTACCAGTCTTTATGGTCCTCCATACACACTTGTTTCACTGCTTCCTCCAATCCATCAAGGTATCACCATAAAAAAGAGTCAATGGGGTCTTTCTCTGTGGCAGGCTGCCCAGCTTCAACCTCACTCCTGTTTTCTCCTCACCTTACAAAATCAAAATCCCTCATGAAACTATTCCCCTCTCCTTTGTTCCCTAGGCCACACCCCTTTACCTATGTGGAACAGCACACCTAAGCAGCTTCCTAAAGTGGATAATTGCATATTTTCCAAGCACAGGAAGCAAATGGGACCTTTTGCATTACACTAAAAATAGAATTTGATGAATGTTATCACCACAGTGAGGCCATTTTCCCAAGGCTTTAAATAAATGAATGAATGAATGAATGAACCTTTTAAGACTGGGGTGTATAAACTGACCTTTAGTGATGTCTAGGATAATCATAGTGAGATGAAGCTTTACAGCCACAAACTAGAGACCTTCGGCAATGAGAGGATGTATGGTTGTCATAAGTATCTTGACAAGAAGGAGGTTTCTCTGTAGTTTCTAGAACAGAAGTGCTCACAATCCAATAGCTGTAAAATGCAATTCTTGCAGAAATCTAGCAATAATGCTCACTGGCATAGCAAGTGTTAAGTTTCATGACACCTTTGAGGTTCACATGCAGTGTGCTAAAGACTGTTATCAGCATTCCCTGTTCACTGCAAGGGCAAGGTGTGTCTGCATAATTGTTGTTTTTCTTTTTGTTTGTTTTTTTCTTTTTTGGTCAATGTGATTTCCTGAATAAATAAAATGTGTGTTTAGCCACCAAAAGTGTTAAAAAGTGTTTTGAACACTCACCTTTTTTTTTTTTTTTTTTTTTTTTTTTAAATGGAGAAGATTAATGTATAGTTCGTTAACTTGCCAAGAAGCAACTGGACGATGACTAAATCAGCAGCAAATGAATGATTAATAATTTGTGAAATTTGGAAATGTTTATCAATAATTACACCATTAGTAAGTTGCAGCTCTCATTGAAAGTACTGTTCTGTAGATTTGTCTTGCAAACAGCTTTGGGCACCATTAAGATTGGGAAACTCCAGTTAATCCGGATGGGTTTCAATAAAACGGATCATCTACCTTGTATTTTTATTTTTAGAAATCCTGACTGTGAGTGTATAGGTTGTTCTACATCATGCATGTCTGTAACAAGTAGAGCCCATCAGCTGTGTACTTAATCATGTCTGAGTTGTGCCTGAGGAATGCTAGTTAATGAATGTCACAGTCTTCACATTGTATGGTTATATACATGTTTTGATTTTGCCATATTGTTTTCATTTATGTTCAGTTAACAGTCATACTAACATTGCATTTTTATAAGTTACACATTGTATCAGGATCCTAACAGCCAACTTCAACTGCAACTGTGCAGTCAACTTCAAACAACATTATCAAACAGCTTCCATAAGTTTGATATTTTTATATTTTATATTCACTGTAAAATCCTGCCGTTTAAAAAATGTTTTTCAAGTTATTCTTTAGTTTCATTACTCAGTGTCCAGCTGGAAACATGTACATTTCACAACTAATAAACTAAATAGCAAGCCATGATCTGTCATTTGTATATCTGCAGTAAAAACAAATTTTTCAAGCTTACTTTGCAGAAGGATACCAAAGCACAGCATGAGAACTACAAATAAAAGTCCTAGGGGTCAGACACAAAGGCAAGCTAAAGTCAAGTTTGCTGACTCAAGTTGGGACCATTGTCAGGCGACTGTGACAGCTCACACAGTTAAATGCAGGATCTGAGGGGCAGATCACAAAGGGAGGGACTTCTGGGGAAATAGAAACTCAGCCCTGCACATGATAATCAGTGGTGCTAAGTTTCCCAACCCCCACACATAACCCCAGTTCCCTCCCATCCCTCTCTATATGTTATGTGCTCAAACCCAAAAACGAGCCTTATCTTGAGTAAGAGGTTTTACTACGAGCCATAACAGTCCATGGAGGGAAGATGGAGTTGTGGATGCTTCTTCTTCTACATTTACACCTTGGTAATGCTCCCTGGATTGGAGGTGGGGAGGAAATGGGGGTTTACATGGTGACTAATTGAGATGAATACACGTTATACTGTTCATGTACTTAAGAGCTTTGTTGTGCAGGGGCAATTTGTCTGTGTTTTAATTAGCTCCCTTTATTTGTTTTACTCTTTTTGACTGAGATTTGTAGCAGCTGTGTGTAGATGTGTATGGATGTTGGCAGAAGCAGTAAATGCATTGTAATTCTGTAAAACCATGTAGTTCCTCACAGCTCAGAATTAGCTCACTTGCATGCATAGTGTCAGGAAATGTGTCAGTAATCTGTGCAGACAGCTGATTTAGCACTGCTTAGTGATGCAGAGTTACAAATCAATAAGAAAGACCAAACAATATTATTAAAATATCTAATAATGTTACTGTCCCTTTGAATTCCAAAGTGAATTTTCTTTTCTCCTGTTCAGTGGTATGTGCTTCCCTGCCTGCACCTTCCAACGTCTCCATCTCCTCCTTCAACATGGAGCACACACTGAGCTTCCTGCCTGGCAAGAGACTCCCTCCGACACCCACTTCACTGTTCAAATCCTCTGCCCCAGGTATTCAGTCGATGGGCATCACAAAGCTTGGATAGAAAGGAAAGAAAAGAGAGGTGATAAGACAGTCACTACGTTTACATGCACAAAATAGTCAATTTTTTTGCTCTTATTCCAAAAGAGACAATATTCCTACTACACTGTTTACATGGCTAATGAAAATGAAAATTTCCACCAGTGGCAGACTTGTTTGGACCATGTGAGCACAGCCTTTCACCCCATAGACCACCTTCTTAAAAAGGTTGGTGTTGTGATATTTTTGCATATCCAAAAACCTGTTGCTATCCAAGTCTTTCATGTTTAAAAAGCAGGCAACCCTAAATTGAGATGCATATTCCAAATGTGCTTTATACATGTCCAAATAATGCTATTAAAACCTGACTAATACCAGCATATCCCACGTCTTCATTGAAAAATGCTACATTTGGAATATAGCCTAAATTCACAAAATCCAAATGGAAAATGCTATTTACATGACCCATGACATCGAATTCAGAATATTATCACATTATAATGTGCATGTCAATGTACAGACTTAAGACCATAATATATATGTGTGTGTATATATATACATATATGTGTGTGTGTGTGTGTGTGTGTGTGTGTGTGTGTACATATACTGAAACCAACATTTTTAACATATGCATAGATTTTTTTCAAAACTGAATATAGTTACTATTCCTCATGTTTATTAGGGGCAGGCACAATACTATGGGATATGGGAGGCCGTTTAGGGCAAAACACATCAAAAATCTGCACACACACACACAATTTACACACACACACACTGATAATGGGTACATACGCACCGTAAATAAAGGCTAAAGCACATTAAAAAGCTGCATACACACACCGACAATGGGCACATACACACTAAAAACATGCACACACAACTGCACACGCACACGCACACATTGAGTATTCACACGGACCACCTTTCACACAGGGGGTAATAGCTTTCTTGTCTGTGTAAACTTATATTATTGATCGTGAGTCTGTTTGTGTGTGTGTGTGTGTGTGTGTGTGTGTGTGTGTGTGTGTGTGTGTGTGTGTAAAATAAATTCAGTGCGCCCGGAAGCTCAGGTCAGTGTAACCGGAAGGCACCTGAAACTGCTTGTTTACAGGAAGCTACTTCCGATTTTGCCCCTTCAAAATATTTTTCTCTATATTATAATTGTTTATAGGCTATGCTATAGAAACTTCATACTTGAGGGACAATGACTCATTGTGCATTATTTTGCGTAAATTTACAATTTCTAAGAACAAACCACCTCACTCGCTTGATAAAATAGAGTTTTACCATGTTTGAGTGTATTTTATTCTGAAAGCTACCACAGGAAGTCATAGTATCTACTCCAGCGTTGGATGCACACTTCCGATTTCAATCATAACAGAGCGGGAAACTTAATGGCGAGCAGCAATGGCCGGCGGTAGACAAACTGAGGAGGCAGTTGCACACACACACAACACACTAATTGGACCCAATTCCACTCAGAGCTATTCCTAATACTTTATACCTCATTTTTACACAGTTAAGCCAGCATTGCAGTGTAGCGTCAGCTTTTAAGAATCTTGGCATATTCCACAATATTGGTATCATTCAAGTTTTCAATAACATTCAAACTCACTTGACCCCTTTCAACCTTTTTACTTATTCCTATCGCTTTACCTTCTTCCTATACATTTAAGTCAGCGTTGGAGTGTAGTGTAAGCTTTTAAAAAAAACCTTCAAGTGTTCCACATCATTCATACATTAATGATATTATTCAACGTTTAAAGCCAGCATTGCAGTGTAGCGTTAGCTATTCAGCATGCAGCATTCACACCTGCAATTTCTTCAGAAATTGCATTCTCTAGTTCTTATTATTATTCCACCCACTTTTATTTTGCAGCACTACTACTTACTCCTTCCACAATTTTCAACATACAAACTTCATTCAAACATCAAAATATTTATTGTAATTAGGACATGCTTGCTATGACTTTTCTCATTCATATCTTTCATACTTTCCAAAATATTCAGCCTTTTTTGGGGCATTTTTCCCCATTCAAATTAACAGAGAAATCTTCAAAGCCTAGCTCCTCATTCATACATTCACGTAGAAATTACATTCAGACTTCAAAATGTTCATCATCTTTTTCACGTTCTTACTTGTATTCAACTTTCAAATCCTATTCAAACTTTTTGAAATATTCAAAGCATGGTAAAAAATTTCCTCCTTGGGTTTTACCATAGGTTTCTATGGGGCAGAATGTGTCTTGAACTCGCCCACAATTCTCACTCTACATTAATCATTGTTGGTAAAAATGAAGTAAAACTTGTCTCCTTTCAATAAATGTCACTTTGGAAGCATTCAAACTTGCATATTTGGTACAGTGAACTTAAAAGTCAGAAAACTCCACTGACGCATTGAACTCCATGTTAAGTGAGACCAGAAATCTCTGGAGGACAACAGATCATGCCATTTCTAACCTGCGAACATGCTCACATTTTAGACACAACAGACACAAATTTAAAAACACTTGTTCCTCAAGTTGTGCTCTCTTTCATGGTATACAAATTATAATGATCGGTATTGTTTTTGAGGAAAGGCCAGCAGTTTGAGAGGAGTGCTTCAACTAAATCTCTGTGAGATTTACTGCCTTACCCAGGAGTCACTGAGCAGTTAACATGACCATGACAACCTCTCTGACACACAAATACAGACATGTAGGTGTGTGCGTGTCTCTGAATCTCAAATACAGAGGACAGTAGCAGAATCTCCATTTTAAACAGCATACTACTGTTGCTTCTTTTGTGATTATGACCGTTAAATACATATTGTAACATACTGTAATATCATACATACACAGTGCTCAGTACTTGTAGTACATGTAGTATGCAGCAAGAATTCATACAAATTAAACTCATTACCACTTTTCCAAGTATTCCTACTACATCACCTTCTTACACATTTAAGTCAGCATTGCAGTGTAGCATCAGCTTTTCAGCAACCCTTCAAATGGTCAACATTAGTCAAATAGTCATTCAACTTTTCAATGACATTCATACTCGTTGGACACCTTTCAACTTTCAACTATTCCTATCACTATACCTTATTCTTACATATTAAAACAAATATTCCACATCCTTCATACGTTAATGTTATTATTCAACATTTAAAGCCAGCATTGCAGTGTAGAGTCAGCTTTTCAAGAACCTCGAAATATTCCACATTATTAGTATCATTCAACTTTTCAATTACATTCATACTGATTGAACCTTATTTACACTTTTCTAACTATTCATACCACTTCACCCTTTTCTTACACACTTATGCCAGCATTGCAGTGCAGTCAGCTTTTCAAACAACCTTAACATATTCCACATCATTCATACATTAATGGTATTATTCTCTAGTTATTTACTGGTATCCTCTAAATTACAGTATCACAAAGCCATTTCCTTACAGGAACATGAAACAGTCAGCCTCACAAAGTCTTTCTCCTCTTCTTTTACTTTTGTGATTGGCATCACTCTTAAGGCATTTACTTGGAATGGCTCTTATTTCATGTAGGCTGAATAGTAGGTGATTGTCAAGTGCTGTCCTCTGATGCTGAGTTATTTACATGAACAGTCCACCACTGACTGAGCTGTTTTCCAAACTCAGACCTCTCTGGAGAAAACTGAGCTTGTGAGATCTGTGCTTTGTGAAGCTTGGAACATTACCATAGAGACTATCTTGTTATGGGATCACTTCAGCATTTTTTTGCAGCAATCTATAATTTAAAAAAAGAAGTCAACCAGGGGTGTAAAGTGGGGGAACCAACGGCTCCTTACCTATTTCCTACCTCCCATCTTCCCAACCCCTTGCTTGGACCACATCATTTAACTCAGCCTTCATTGTGATCACAGCTACACACCTGTAAGGTTTTGTGACAGCATCTTGCACAAGTGTGACTTTAGCACAAAAGACATACCTGGTTAAATGCTTAAAATGGCTTCTGTGATAGAGCATGTGATCTCCTACGACTCTGCAAGGGTTCCCACCCACTGTCTGTCTTTCTGTCTGTCTGTCTGTCTGTCTGTCTATCTATCTGTGTGTGTGTGTGTGTGTGTGTGTGTGTGTGTGTGTGTGTGTGTGTGTTTTTGTTTGTCATTGTGGTAAAATGTGGTTCTAATGACACCTGTTGTAACAGGAACTACAACAGAGGCTGTTTTGAGTATTTGGGGAAGTGTTTTTTTTTTCTGTCTGTCTGTGGACAAAATTTTGTTCTGAACTGTTCAAGATGCAGTCACAAACTTTACAAGTGTGCAGTCGAGATCAAAATGAAAGCAGAGTTTAATGATGCAGTAGGAGCAAGGGGGCCCGAAAATAGAGGGGCTGAAAGTAGGGCAGAGGCCATTGTTGGGGGGCATAGCCCCTGGCCCACATTCGTTTTAAGTCACAGATTGTGGATCACTGTATCACGGCTGGACTGATCCCATCACAAGATGGTCTCTAGTTTAATATGTAAGCATCAAGTTGAGCAACAAGCCAAATGGCAGTTCTTACTGAGAGCACAGAATTTAGCACTCTGGTTATTGGATTTTGGAGAGAGTTGTTCATTTTTGCTAATATTTTTGGACTGTCTTATACCATAGGGATAACATATATGAATTTGGAAAATGGATGTAGTGCCCTTTTAGTGCCAAGGGATCACCAATGTTATATCTGTTTATCCTGAGGGCAACATGGAAATCTGTACCAAATTTTATAGCAGTGAAACCAACATGGTTTGAGAAATTTGAGAACTGTCTCTGGATGACTTTGACCTGTTGGTGGCATATCAGAGGTTATGATTAACCCTCTTGGGACTGTAAAATGTCTGTACAAAATTTCATCCTAATCCATCTACCAGCTGTTGAGATATTTTAGTCTGGATCAAAGTGGTGGACAGGCCCACAGAGCATCATCCCTGAATGGCAACAGCATCTCATATTTCTCTGTTTATAATAGTCTGAAATGTATTCCATGATGATAATGCTAACCTCCTGCTCAGCACAGTCTGTCAGATGTTTCACTTTTGTTTCTGAGGAACTTCTTAAACGCTGTGAGTAAGCACTTTTTAGTAACTGTAGCAGTATCACAACAAGTGTGTGTTCTTTGTCCCAGGATGATGCACACAGCCTTAGCTGCCTTTCTACTCTGCTGTGAATGTTATCTATGGTATTATGCTAATCGTCATGTTGACAGTTCTGTTTTCTCTCCCTCCGCCTCTGCACTGACCTCCACCTGCTGCTAAGTGATCTAAGTTGGTCTAAGTTTTTTTAGGATGACACATTCTTTCCTTACCAGTGGACCTCCATCTTTTTCTCTTTCCCTCTGTATTTTCTTTCACTTTGGAGGAAGAAGAAGAACATGTGGAAACCAGTAGCTGCTTGTTCAGAGCTGACAGCTGGACAGACATGTAATCTAACTCAAACATTTAAGGACCCCTTCGATCACTACCGTGCCCGCGTCCAGGCCTTCACATCCACACAGACATCCAACTGGACTGTATCGGGGTGGTTCCAGCCTCTGTCAGACAGTGAGACACACTTATATGGAAGATTTAAAAGTTACAAACATTTCTCCAACCAAACTAAAAATCCACAGTTGTTCTAAGTGCACAGTATACATATACATTGGTCATTTTATATAAACATAGTATATGCAGTGTACTTAGCTCACAGTATTTGTGTTTCGACATGTTGGAAATTGAGTGAACATGGGACTGCTGTCCAGCATCAGAAATGCAAACATCTAAGTTTTTTTTTTAATTTGACTATTTGTCCTGTAATGAAACTCTCCCAGTAGACTGACACTGAGTTTATTGCTCTCCGTAGCTGTACTGGGACTTCCTGATGTGTCTGTGTCGGGCTGTGGGAACTGTTTGGTTCTGCAGCTCAGAGTTCCTTCAATGAAGAGATTCCAGCAGCTGAGGGACTTGTATAGAGGACTCATCCTCGATGTGCAAAGGACCTGGGATGGTGCACAGGTATGTGTCAGGCTTAAAGGGACATCTCACCACAAAATAAAATAAAAAAAACCTTATTTGGACTCCTACCTGCAGAGCTTTTTTTTTCAGTTCTCTTTTTATTAGGATTTTACATGGTTCACATGTTCATTGACATAACATTTCACCATTCTCATCCATTCATCCGTAAATTACAGTTGAATCTCTACAGTATATCCAAGACTATATAAATAATACAGAGATGAATGATTGGTCCTTCCACCATATTATAAGGCAATCTGTTAAAACAATATAAGAACTAAACTTCGTAGAACAGGAATGCTGGGGTGCACCTCTGCGATATTAAAAGAAAAGAAGAAAACTTTGAAAATGAAGTAAATAGGGGAAGAATAGGAGAAAAGGGACATACAATTTAGCATTAGACAAAAGATGGTCACATCGGTGTAACATACATGATCCATCTTTCCCATCTTTTCAGAAACACACTTTGTTGCAGTCTTATGGCAAATGTAATTCTTTCCATCTTAAAAATGTCATAAATAATGTGAATCCACTAATCTACCGTAGGTTTTTCTAGTTTTATCCACTTCCTTGTTTCCTACAGGCAGCACTAAGAATCTGAAATAGATATTTATCATTAGAGGAAAAATTATCTGTTGGTAGCCCCTAGATATAAAGAAACAAACTTAAATGGAATGTCTGTCAGAAATATTTTCCGCAAAATTTGATAGACCTCCTGCCAAAAAGGTAACAATACTGGACAAGACCAGAATATGTGAAAGTGCATGTTGGAGACAGTGCGGATGCCTTGAGACAAATCAGATGAGTTGGTGTAGTGTCTTTTTTGAGCTGGCGTTATAAAGAATCTAATAAAGCTTTTCCAGCAGAACTCTGTCCAAAGTGTTGAATTTGAAGTTTTCCATTGTATCCCACATAACTGTTCCCAGTCTTCTGCATTTAGAACTAGGTTCCCTTCCTTCTCCCATTTCTGTTTTACATGCAGTGCTACCTTTCATTTGTTGTAAGCCCTTATAAAGTTTTGAGATGTTTTCTTTGTTTGGGCCTGAAGCATAAGCATCTATAAAGACTTTGAATAAAAAGTTATCTCATTGCTCTTGTGTGATCTTCTTCCTAATGTAATGACGGGCCTGTAGAAATCTATAGAAATCCTCATTATTCAAACTGAATTGTCCCTTTAGGTTTTGAAAATTGTACACTGACCCCTTACTCAAAACAGTGCAATATGCTGTTAAACCATGAGTTACCCATCCCTTAAACCTTGCATCCCAATTTTTAGGCACAAAATCTGGATCAAACATACACCACCTAAAAACTTTTATCGCTTCCTTTAAATGATTTTGAGCTATTACCCTATTCCACAGCTTAAGTGGCAAAACAATCCAAGGGTTTCCCAGATCCATGAACTTATTCATCAACCCCTTATCCCCTATTGCCGCTTGAATTGGAAACTCCCCTGTCATATCCCCCTCAATCTCCCTCCATCTAGCCCTGTATTCTGGATTACATCAACATATTAACGGTCTCAGTTGAGCAGCAGTATAATAATCTTTTAGACACGGGAGGCGCCCCCAGATATCTCATAAAATTCAGCTTCCCATCTCAAGTTATACCTCTTCACATTTTCTGAGGGACTGTAATTAAAAGTAAGAATTTTTGTTTTTGAAACATTCAACTTATATCCTGAAAAAGATCCATATTGTTCCAAAAGTGAGATTGTTCTGGGCTGGATAACTTTAACATATCATCGGCAAACAAGGAAATCTTTTGTTCTCCTCCTTTCATACATATTCCTTTAATGTCTTTATTCTGAATAATCTTACTAAGGAGCTCAATAAAAATCGCGAATAAGATGAGGCTAATTGGACAGCCCTGCCTCGATCCGCATTGCAGTGAAAAGGGGTTTGAAACTACTCCATTAATTTTAGTTCTTGTCCTTGGGTTATCATAAAGAGCCTGTATTGTCTTAATAAAAGAATTGTGAAAACCAAATTCCTCCAAAACTCTAAACAGAAAAGATCAATTTACGCAATCAAAAGCTTTTTCTGCGTCTAACCCTACTAATACTGCTGACATCTTACTGTCTGTTGTATGACTTATTACGTGCAAGGTCCGTCTAATGTTATCTTGGGTTTGTCTCTGACGCACAAAACCCATTTCCTATGCTGCAGTCACCAACCCTGTGCAAATCTTTAAAAATTAATCAATCCTTGAATATACCAAATGTGGATGAAAAAAATATGTATAGTCTCTCTTCAACGGATTTAACTCTCTCCAGACATCTATTAAACCAATATCCTCCATTGTCAAATTGATCCTTTTGTTCAATTGACTGGGCTGAGTAACATGCACTTTTGAAGAATCAAGTTTAGGGCTTAATCTAATATTGAGATATTATAAATATTATAAATTAAGACACCTTGAGATTCTGTTATTATCAAATCAAATATTTGTCTAAAACAACTCCAATCTGAATTAGGGGGAATATAAATATTCAATAAAGTTATCAATGATCCATTTAAATTCCCTCTCAAAAAAAATGTATCTCCCTTCTGTGTCCTTCTTTTCAAATATGGGCTCAAAATTAATCTTACTGGAAATTAATATTGCCACCCCCCTCCTATGGCCAGCTGCATATGATGATGAGAACTGACGCTTAAAGCCCATTCTTTTTAATTCAGCATGCTCTGTATCGGAAAGATGCGTTTCTTGTAGAAAAGCCGCCTCAACTTTGTCTCTTTTCAGTTTGGTCAAAATCTTGCTTCTCTTAATAGGATTGACTAGACCATTCACATTATAAGTTGCTATTTTAACTACTTGCATTTAGTGTCCAGTAAAGAGAAGGAAAAAAAGGCCCCTTCACATAACAACACAAATATTCACTGTTAAGTTAGATTTATCACAGGTAACACCCCAAAGGCTGCAAAGAACAGCAGCAAAACACACCCTTTAGTGGGGAATAACACACAAAAAACAATGACATCTGAAATAAAGACTTCCAATAGTGAGGTCTTCATCTCGACCCTAATTAAGCCCCGATGGCAAGAGAGCTTTGAGTGAGAGCCTCCCCCACCAGCCAGTGTGTGAGGGCCCTCAGGCACTTGTAACAGTTTGTACATACATCATCCGGCTAAATGGCAAAAAGAAAAACAAAGGCCCGACATTTACATTATATCCTTAGTTATGGCCCATAAAATGTTCTTATAATGTACAATTCTTGTTTGCAGTCTGTCCGCCATCTGCTGGGAGCCGGGTCCCCGGCGTCTCCTAATTACAACAGAAACTCACCCCTTTCTCCACCGAACCATGATTTACAGTTCTCTGACAGTCACATCGGATCCGGGCGCCTAAAGGCCTGCAGCTTCACTTTGTAGCTCCCAACTTTGTCCGTTCTAGATGTAGTGGGTAACTTTTAACTCAAAATGTCGGGAGCCTGTTTTTCTACACCGCCATCGCCTCGCTCGCCCAACCGGAAGTCCACCTGTAGAGCTTCTTTAATCAATCTAGATTGTTTTGATGTGAGTTGTCAAGCATTGTTGCCAAGAGATATTGGCCGTACAAATGCCTGCCTTCTCTCTAATACAATGGAACTAGATGGCACTTAACATGTAGTGCTCAATGTGCCCCCCAAAAAAAGTACATATAAAAAATCTCAACAGCAATGTCTCTTTATAGAAATCGTGACCTGGTTACTCAAGATAATCTACAGACCTTGTTATGAGCAGTTTCATGTAGGAACTAACTTCCCTCTGCCAAACTGCATCCGCCAACCGTATCACTGCACAGAGGGAGGCACGCATCTACTCATGGACGCAAGGCTTTTGCTTGTGACAGGGTGAGATGTAAACATTAATGGCACCCTCCTCTGCAGAGCTGCTACATAAGCTAGTTCAGTGGTGTTGGGTGAGCTAGCAGTAGATGCACACTTCCATTCTGTGTGATATGCTTAAGGCTTTAAAGTCCTCCTGTTAACATTTAAGGCCATCCTCAACCTCGCCCCCCCATATCTATCCGACCTCCTCCATGTTCCCACTCCCTCCCGCTCCCTCAGATCCTCTGTCTGTCTTTTCCGCCTGTTTCACCACCATGGGCAGCAAAGCATTCAACCTATTTTTATCCTTTGTTTAGCGCCTGTCTCTTTAAGCCCCCCCCTGAAAAGCCCAGTCTGCTCTGACTGGTGAGAATTTAAAGGGTCTTATGGGCATCTCTGTGTTGTCATTGCAGTGAGGGAAATGACTAACGCAAAATAGCAGCATTCTTTACCCTGAAATTCACCAATAAAAGCTTAAAGCTTTAAACACAACCAGACATGTTCCAGTAGGAATCTGATCCAAAATCAGCAGTGTAGGCTATGTAATGGTAACACCTGAAGTAATGTGCCTGGAGCAGATGACCAAATAAAGATATCGGTCACAAGCTGACATCATACTATAGCCAGAATAAAATAAATTTTAAAAAACTGTCAGAAAAGGAATGCTTAGGTTTTTGCTCACAGGGAGTTGAAATTGCTGACACTACTGGATATAGCCATCATGATGCTGGGTGTGCAATAGACCACAGTGAGGGGTCACACATTCAAAACTTTGAGTGTGTCGAGGTCGCACAAAAGATTTTTTTCCAAAAACCCTGCTGTTTCCTGTAATCTTCACTGTTTATCATGCATAAACTCAGTGGTACCTTGTTTTTGAAAGCAATACAATACTTTGCAAAAGCAAATTCCAGCACCTCAGCTGGCTGTTTTAGCGGCTCTTTCAGTGTACCTTCTATCAGTGTCATGCAGCAATAATTCAGCAGGGAGTCTAAAACATTACTTTTGGACCACAACAGGAAGATGATTCTACAGGAGAGGAGCCTGATAGCTGAAGGCTCTGGCTCCTGATCTACTTTTGGTAACTTTAGGGACCACAAGTAACCCTGCATTCTCAGAGCGCAGTGTTCTGGTGGGATAATATGGCACTATGAGCTCTCTAAGATATGACCAAGCCTGACCATTTAGAGCTTTATAAATTAGGAGTAGGATTTTAAATTCAATTATGGATTTTACAGGGAGCCAGTGCAGAGAAGCTAAAACAGGAGAAATATGATCTTGTTTCTTAGTTCCTGTTAGTACACATGCAGCTGCGTTCTAAATTAGCTGGAGAGTTTTTAAAGACTTATTAGAGCTACCTGATAATAGGGAATTACAGTAATCCAGCCTAGAGGTAACAAAGCGTGGACCAATTTCTCTGCATCTTTTTGGGTCAGGATAGGCCTTTTCGCAATATTACGCGGATGAAAAAAATGCAGTCTGTGAGGTTTGTTTTAAATGGGAATTAAAAGACAAATCTTGGTCAAATTACTCCAAAGTTTCTTAAGGTAGTGCTAGAGGCCAGAGCAATGCCATCCAGAGAAACTGTCATCAGATAAAAAGTCTCTGAGGTGTTGGAGGCCAAGAACAATAATTTCAGTTTTGTCTGAACTTAACATAGTCTCTATAGGCAAAAAACATACCGAGGTATCAAAAGCTTTATCCAGTATTTTGATGCCTGATCTTGTATGATTTGACTTTAGACCAGAAAATATGGAACCTAGGTTGAGGAATGCTGTCCAGTCTCTCCAGAATATCGTGATCTTACGATTGTAATAATTAACGCAAATTCAACTACAGTCCTCAATATTTGCAATTTTTCAAAAGACTCGCGTTTTTTTCTGCGTTTTTCCACATTTTCCTGCTGACCAGAAGTCGTTGCGCATGCCACATCATCAGATGCGTCATCAAATCCCGCTAATGGCATTGCAGTATGGAGAAATGCTTTGGGTTGGCATAAGAATTTGCACTGTTTAAATGCATAAAATGAAGCCTAAAAGCCTAAAAAGGTATGTAACACCTTAATACATCGGGGATAAAAGAACAACTAAAGTGAATATGTGTTGAATTTATTAAAATGTTATGTTAACAGAAGATGTAGCTTACATGTTGTTTTACAGTCACATTGTCTGGTTTGAGAGCTACAATATTCAATCAGGATTTTTTGCAACATTATTGGAGTCCATGTTTTGAAACTAACAAACAAAAACTAACAAAACTAAAGAAGAGAACTATTAAAAAAAAAAACAAAAAAACATTTGCAGCTATTTTTGTAATGTTCAGTATGATTATTATAGCAGGTGGATTACATGACTTATTTTTCTGGAGGTAGTAGTTTAAAAAAAAAGAAGCTATTTTTCCCCTCCTTTTGTCATTTGCAACAATTTCCTGCAAAGAAAAATCACATAAAAATGCAACAATTTTTATCACATTTTTTGATAAAATTGGCCAACAACACCAAACTTTTACCCAAGAGCCCATTGCTCACTACTCATATGAATGCTGAGCAAAACTGTGATGTTTTTTTCTAAACCTAACCACATGCTTTTTGTATATAGGCTTCATTTTGCTGATGTCGTATGTTTATTTTAATAAAGACTGTTTGCATCTAATGAGCAGAAACTTTACATTTTCTGTGAAAACAGAAGTGTAATTTGAAAAGACACAATGCATGTAACAGTCATAAATCGACACGCTGTCCGAGAACATCAACAATATGCAACACTGACCAAACAGCAATATATGATGAGTTTGAAGTAGGGGTGGCACGGTACACAAAACTCACGGTTCGGTACATACCTCGGTTCTGACCCTACGGTTCGGTACGTTTTCGGTACAGTGCAGGGAAAAAAACATAACCAAAACGGCTATCCTCAAAGGCAGCTTTTTATTGCTTAAATCCCCAGCTGAGATAGCTGCAACTTCCTGTAATAAGTAAAACAAGTGAGCAAGCACCACATTGAATTATTGATATACTGATAGGTGCATCAGTGCAACATGGCCTTTTTGGGTACTTTAACATACAATACTTAAGAGTGCCTAAACACTTTTTTACATTCACGTAGCTCAGTGAACATGAGCTATAGGCCTCACAGATTATACTGTAACCCCGGATTTCCACTGGATGCCTGTCCGTTGCGGTACGGCAGCGCTGGTTATCCGCTGCGTGCTCCGCCGTCCATCAACACCCACCGGCTGCGTTTGCTGTGCGGAGCGGTGCAGCTCCGCCGGAAGACATCTCGGTGCACTGCCATGATGAATATCTCCTCGTCCACGGTGTCAACGGGGTGAAATGACGTCTAAAAACCTCTGACCTGTTGACTTCAGGCCTGCCTCTGCCCATTATGTAGTTTTCAAGGTGTAGTGCAGGGAAATAAGATCCGCCGTGAACACTGTATCTTATTTTGAAAGTTTCTCTGCACGATCTGCTCTGTGCTGAATTGCTGCGTTGTGCTCCGGCGTCCGGCAAAATAGAAGTGCTGCGTATCTGTTGCGGAGGCCTCCGGACTGCCGGAGCTGAGACGGAGCCGGAACGCAGCACTGCCGGAGCCGGTGGAAACACACACATTGACTATAATTGAATCTAATCGGCTCCGTTGCCGTGCCGGAGCGGAGACGCAACCAACACGCATCTGGTGGAAATTGGGGGTAACGCAATGCTATTTTAAACATTTATATTTTGCTATTAACAACTGTGTACAGCTGTGTACTGTACTCAACATTCAGGTTTTTAACATTTTAACATTAAACATTTGCATTTTGCAATAATCTGTGTACAGCGTGTACTGTACAACATGTTTGAAGTGTTCCCACTCACGTAATGAACAGACGCTGAACAATGACGGCAGACCGTCTTTGTTTTATCAACCACTCGCTCTCCATCGCTGTTGTAACTCACAGGGAACCCGAAGTTATCCCACACCACTGACTTAAAAGACGATGGTGGGTCTTCCAACTCTTCGCCACTCGCCATTGTTAGCACTCTCTCGCCAGTCGCCACAACAACAACCACCTAACAGCACGGTACATTCCCACAGAGCAGAGTTTGTATTTGAAGACGGAGTTTGCTACCTAGACCAATCCATGACATGTATACATGTCTATGGACCAATCAGAGCTTGCAGGTGGCCGTGGTTAATTGTGCCCTGAAGGAAACTCTTGCGAAATAACAGTTCCGCGTTCAGATAATATTAAACTTCCGTACCGTGTGTATTCTCCGTGAAAATGCGCGCACCGAACCGTGACCCCCGTACCGTGACGGTACGAGACGAATACATATACCGTGCCGGGCCTAGTTTGAAGGGAGAATGTGTGCTGCAGTCAGGAAGAAGCTGTTTTTGTGGCTTGAGGTTTTAGCCCTGATGGACCACAGCCTCCTGTGGGCAACAAGCAGGCGTTGTGGGTGGGGACAGGAGGGGTTGGCTCAGGGTGCTGGGGATGTGCAGGTCCTGGAGACTGCAGAATGCAGCCTTTTCAGCAGAGCATATGATGCGCTGCAGCTTGCCCTTGCTCTTGGCAATGGCAGCAGCATACCAGATGGTGATGGAGGAGCTGAAGATGGAGTGATGGCAATGTAGATGTGCACCATTACTGTCTTTGACAGGTTGAACTGTTTCAGTTGCAGCAGGCAGTACATCTTGTGCTGAGTTAAAGGTATACTATGCAGGATTATCGGTAACTGTTTGTAAACATGCTGGCCAGAATAAGTAAAGGTAAAAGCTAACCCCGCATTTACTTTTGTTTGGCATTGCACCCTGCTATATTTACGTTTTTTGGGGCTGTGTCTCTTGGATGCCTGGTAATTATGGTTTGGCACCTGGCTGCTACCTTTTATAAAGCCCCAACCTCACCTGAGCACTGTGGGGCTACACGCACATAAACATCCATCACACAGAAAAGAATAAAATCCAGGCAGAGAGTCTCTGCAGATAAATACACCACCTCTAGTGGGTTGTAAGTGATGATTGAGACAGATGTTTTTAGGAAAATCCTGCGTAGTATATCTTTACTAGGGCATTGATGAATACTGCATTTTAGTATTTGACGAATACTTCCCAAAAGTTGACCAGTAGTCGAATATTCGCCGGAAGGTTTGTTTTGTTTTGTTTTAAATCCATGCGGCACCGCTGCTGCCAGCCCTAACCCTCTACACTGAGTTTGCCTCTGTTAATGAGCATAAATACACAATGTACAGTCATGGAAAAAATTATTAGACCACCCTTGTTTTCTTCAATTTCTTGTTAATTTTAATGCCTGGCTCATTGATGAAGGGCTTCTTGCGTGCTCTGTGTGACTTCAAACCAGCTTCAACAAGTCGGTTTCGAACTGTCCTTGCCGAACAAGTCACATTTCTCGACAGTGCCCACTCATTTTAAGGTCCCTGGAGGTCTGACGACGATTCCTGACACAGGAACGGATGAGTGCACGGTCATCTCGTGGGGTAGAAAGACGTTTCCTGCCACGGCCAGGTAGCAATTTGGTAGTGCCATGTTCAGCTTGTTTTTTTTTGTTGTAATGAACGGCTGTCTTGGAGATCTTCAGTTTTTTCGCTACCTGTCTCTCACTCATGCCAATTTCCAGCAGTGCCAAGATGGCTGCCTTTGTGGCTTCACATAATTCTTTTGTTTTAGGCATTATGTGAGAGCTGACAACTTCTGAGTTGTGCTACGGCTTGAATGTAAGCAGGAAACCACTCTAGGCCTTTGCATGTGCAGTGCTGCTTGTGACATGAAATGGCCTCTTATATGCCCTGGGAATCAATTAAGCTTAAGAATGTCAAATAGGACATAAAGTATTATGTGACCAGCTGCATTTTTTGTTGTGTTCATTGTATTATACGTTTAGTGGTACCAGATATTAGAATGAACAAGAAATTGAAGACAACAAGGGTGGTCTAATAATTTTTTCCATGACTGTATTTGCTGTCATACATTGTGAATAAGCGTGAATTTTGTGAGTGAGAGATGGAGAAAGAAAAAAAAGACCATGGACGCGCACCTGTTCAGTTACACAAATAGACATATTGCGGAGGAGGTTTTGGGAGGATTCAGTGTGTGTTTACATTTTGTTAATCTTTTATACATTAGGAAGTCTCACTATTATTTGCTATTCATTTTAATAAGGTCTAAAATATATTTTTCATCTGCCGGTCGTAAGCAGAGCGCAGCGCCCGAGTTTTTAATTTTTACTGTGTCAGACACGCCACTCTAAATAGGCTAGTGCATTTTAGTTAGTTAACGGTTAATAATCGGGTAATGAGCATCAGCTCGGTCAGAAAAAAGTCAAATTGAGCATCACTATGACATACAAAATGATTTTTCAAACAACACATTTAACAACAACCATGCCATATTTAACTTAAGTTATATCCACCTTCGGTCGTTGGATACTGTTTCAAAAGCTCTGAATATGCCCCATGCGCCAACTGTTTGAAATACAAGATCAACATCGGATATAACTTGTGAAACAATTGTAGCAATCTCGCCAATAAACATAAATGTCCACAGGTTGCATAAAGTTTACAAACGTTGTTTATTGAGATAACACATTTTACCCAAATGGTTATTTAGGCTAACAGAAAATAAAATATAGGCTTTAAATGTTGTAAACAAAAATTTAAAACTTAGCCTACTCACCACAGTGCAACGCCATAACGAAAGCGCAAAAAAACAAAATATTCCAGTGGGCTATCAGTCTGTGCCTGCTTGCTAAACAGTTATTCGGTCTCATCAAAGTCCTCCTCTTTAATAATCCTATTCCTGCGCTCCTGGTTTGCGTTCAGGAAAACAAGGGCATCCACATGAGCTGGGTGTAAACTTGCTCCGACATCCATTTCCATCATCAACAGTTACACAGCTTTAATTTAGACTCAGTTTAGGTGTAAATGTGTTCAGTGGCTTTTGTAGGTGGAAAAATGATGGGTCAACTGTTACTTTGCACAGATTCAAAGCCACAGTTTTACAAAATGCACTATTTCACATTTCCCACAGTTTATCATCTCTCATTTATGAAAAATGAAAAACACAAAAACAGCAAATGATGACTGATTCCATACATACCACTTTTTCACAATTAGTAGCATTGCCATTGGAAATGTGAAGTCTTGTCTCTAAATCTGTCAGGTTTATTGTGAGCTATGCAATATTCAACATTGCCATCACATAACTGCCATCTGAGCTATAAAGTAATAGACAAAACCAGTTAAAATTGTGACCAATCGTTTAACAGCAAAATTAAACATCAACACAACTAAGTCTATAAAAAGGAATTTCACAAGTTATAATCATTACATAACATAATTCTACAACACTTAGACCAATTTGTCTTTGGCTGTGTTCCAAAGGTAAAACAATAAGTACAGCACCACAACAACAACATCTTACACATGACTTCCAGTATGGCGACCAACTAGGGTCAAAAAGGGAAAACTATGGCTGGAGCTAACAGCATGGACACACCAGCTATCGAGATGGAGGAAGCATTGTCTATCTCTGTACTTCAACCCGAGCTGGAGAAAACCCGTCTTGCGATCTCCGCCGAAATGCAAGCTTTCCTGGCACCCACAAACCAGTCTCTGGACTCACTACACAGAAATTTGAAGATAACAAGCCTCGCTTTGCTGATATGGAGGAAGCCCTCACTGACCATAGTGACAGGCTGACAAGCTTGGAACAACGGATGGAAAAACTACAACAGGTGAACAAAGAGTTAACTGAGAAGACTGATGACCCTGAGAACAGGTCCGTCGCAATAATTTATGTGTGATCGGGCTTCCAGAGGGCTACGAGAGTGAAGTGGTCTCGGCGTTTATGTCCAGGTTTCTAGTGGAAGTGCTGCAAGACGACACCTTCAAGACACCGCCGGAACTGGCCCGCGCACGGGACACTGCGGGCCAAGCCGACAGAAGGAGTCAGTTAACATAAGTTTAGTGGTGCACATATCCATTACAGACTGTAATGCACAAATATCTTAGTTGAATGATCTTTTTTTCCTTTTTCTTTTTTTTTTTTTTTTTTGCAACTGCCGGCACATACAAGCTCATAACTGGCTTCAGACCTGTTCCGTTCAGTATCATTTAGTAATATTGCTATTAGCCTGTTGACTGTTATATATGCTGTTACATTCAGATTCCCACTAGCTCAGAGTAGATGATTACTGTTACCCAGTTCATATCACTGCTTCTACCAGATGTGTTTATTTGGGTGGCTCATGTTTACCCCTGGTAGCTCTCTCTGCAAAAGATTTAGATGGGCGAGTTCCTCAGTTGCGTTCTCCAGGAAGTTAAAATGGATAATGTTACCTGCAGTCTGCTCTGTTTGGGGTGGACTCTGGGTGGGTGGGTAGATGGGTGGGCATTGGGTGGGCAGGATGGGTGGGTTGTACCTCTCTGTATGTGTTTTTGTTTGTTTGTTTGTTTGTTTTTTATTTATTTATTCAACATGCCCCACTTCTTCACCCTAATTGTGAAGGGATTTACATGCAGACCCATAACACACTAATAACTGCACAGTAAAAGTCATTTCATGCAATGTGGGCGGCCTCAACGGCCATATCAAGTGGGCAAGGATCTTCTCCCATTTCAAAGGTCTCAAAGCAGACATTGTCTTTTATTATTACTCCATTCCATGCTCAATACCAAAACAAGAGGCACAGCAGCTCTGGTTAAGAAAAATGTTTCCTTCTGTTCTGATGAAGTAATCTATGACAAAAATGGTGCTATGTAATTTTAACTGGCACACTTTGCCAATCTCCAGTTATCCTAGTAAATGCATAATAATAGAAAACTCAGGTATTTTTCATATAAAATACTTTGGTGTCATGAATGACCATCAGTTATCTTGGAAAGATCACATTGAGTTTGTCTGTAAAAAGACAAAACAAAGGATTTATTTTCTCTGCCGCCTCAGGTCTTTTGGGGCAAGTAAACAAATTCTTCTTCTGTTTTTTACATCTGTGATTATGAGTGTTCTCCAGTACTGTAATACCACATGGTACAAGTGTTTGTCCAGTGCTTCAACCACCTAACTAGCATTAATGAGATCTTTTCCACCAATTACTCCAAACTTTATAGTTCTGAACCACCAAAAGACCCCTCTGTGCTGCATAATACTATCTCTGAGCATGACATTCCTGAACTACCCACTGAATATAAAAACAACTAAACTAAACATTGATAAAAGTGTTTACTTATCCATCAACCATTTAGCTAAGAACATGCTACAGTATACCTTTCCATTCAATCTCTCCCCTACAGGATTTAAATATTTGGGTGTCAATATTGCCTATACTATCAGTGAGCTGCATGAAAATAACTTTTCAGTGTTAACATCTAAAGTAAAAGACAACCTTAAGAGGTGGAGCAGCTTACCCCTTACTTTAGCAGGAAGGATACAATGCATCAAAGTGAACATTCTCCCAAGGTACCTATTCCAATGTCTTCCTCTGGTCCTTCCTAAATCCTTCTTCCACAAGACTCTTTTATTTTCTCCGTCATATGGGGGAAACAAACCCCCAAGACTAAACAAATCCTTGCTACAACGACCTACATCAGAAAGTGGAATGGGACTACCAGATCTACAGCAATACTACTGGGCAGCCAATATGCAAAAGGTTGCACAATGGGTGTTCAACCTGGACACTCACTGGTGTCAGCTTGAATCACATTTCTGCCACTCCAACTCCCTTAAGGCTCTGGTGCGTCATGATAAACAGTTCTGATCCAGTAATCATATCCACACTTAAAATTTGGCAGCAAATTAAGAACACCCTAAACTGGAACACACTCCCCCTGGCTACTGCAATCTGTTTGTTTGGGTTTTTTTTCCTACTTGTCTGCATTGGTCTTCATAGCTTAGCACCACAAAAGGGTGTAAGCTTCTTGTGAAGATTGATGCACTGTTAATCTTGCAGTCAAGTATTTTATACCCATAATGCGTGGTGGTGACCGTCACCCACCCTCCCTGGAGACTAGCCTATCAGCCTTTATTGGAAAAACTTCCTAATATGAGCCAGAGAGGGCCGTGATACACCAAAGTGTGTCAAGGGGAATCCAGATTTTCTGTCTGGAACAAACAAGGTCTGAGCACATTAGGTGACCTTTACCGCAAACACAAATTTGCCAGTTTAGCCTTTCTGTCCTCTAAATTTAGGGCCCTATTTAGATGGTCTAAAGCGGACGGCGGAGGGCACATAATCCATGTCGCAAGTGTCATTGCTATTTAGATGCAGACGCAGTTGTCATTTTCATGCCCTGCGCCCTCTTCATCTAACTAGCAAATGAACTTGCGCTTCTCTGGGTGTGTTGGTCTAAAAATGAGGAGTGGTCAGGCGCAGTCATGGCGTGTTCCTCCACAGGCTGATGATGCATAGCCTGTAAAATGAACTTGTCTTTCCCAATTGAATTGTGATCATTTTGGGATGTAAATCACAAAATCAAAGATGTGAAAACGTTTGATAATCTTTATTTTGACATAAACACAACAATAACCAGCTTCAGTGAACTAAAAATGTAAACTTGTAGCCCTACAAGTACAAATGTATATGTAAAAAAAAAAGCTTCAGTATGCTGGAGGGAGCTGGGCTCTCTAACCTCCCGGGTTAAAATAAAACAAATTGAATAATTTACAATTTGTTGACAGTGTTTCCCTCATGCGCACGCACTCTCTCTTTCTCTCTCACAGTCTCACTCTGTTTCTTTTCTTTTGGCTTTTCTAAGATGACAGATGCTAAATATATACTCCCTATCTGATGCTGCGGCTGTTTGTGGCTGGCTAAGAGGGATGTGAACTTATTAGGTTGCAGCTGTGTTAATCAAATCAGGTTGGGTTTCCATTACGTGTGCCAAACGTGGCAAACGGTGCCAATCCCCTTTGATCTGACATCAGATGTGACGGGACAGTCGATATAGAGATACATTTATCGTCTCCTCAGCTGTAAAACGCTCACTCTTTCCAGTTAGTAGGTCCGCCATCTAACTAGCTCTCCGCCGTTCGCTCCAATCGCGCCTCTTTTAAAGGGAATGAGAGGTGACACTCTGATTGGATTATTGAATGATACGCCTAAAACACACCCATGACTAATTCACAGACTAAGTGCAACCCTTTTAGACTCTCCGCCATGGCGCACAGTCTGAAAACGTGCTGTCTAACTAGCAAGTGACTGGGACATGCCCATGCGCTGCACGCCTGGCGTTTTGCGTTTTAGACCATCTAAATAGGGCCGTTAATCTCCAACAGTCCGATCTTTTCCGATATGTCACAGTTTTATCCTCCCTGTGTCCCCTCCTATCCCTCTGCCTCAGTAATTTTCCACTCTCCCTGCCTTTGCTCCACTCTACCTGCCAGCCACTCCCACCTAAACAGCCCAACTACACTCACCTGCAAGCTCAGCTGCAGCTCATTCCCAATCAGCCCTGCCTCAGCCTCTCCAGCACTCTCATCCTTGCCAGATTGTTCTACTGCATCCATGCGAGACTTTCCAGCACTCATTACCTACCTGATCTCCTGTTGCCGACCCTGCCTGCCTCCGACCTGCTCTCCCCGCCTGCCTCCTGGTAAACTTACCTGCCTTCTGTCCTCGACCACATTTTGTCTGTTGTTTCTACTGGCTTCGACTCCTCTGCCTGGCCCTGGCTTCCCTACTGCCCGCTCCTCACCGGCACCTCTGCTTAATCGGTCTGCTCTCCTGGCTTTGACTCCTCCGCCTGGCCCCAGCTCCTCTGCTGCTCGCTCCTCGTCAGCACCTCTGCATCATCGGCTGGCTCTTCCGGCTCTGGACACCTCGCCTCAGCTACCTCGTCTCCAGTAAGCCCCTTACCTTTACTCCTGGCTGCTAAAGAACTGAACTGTACGGGACAGAGGACTCACGTCCCCCCCATCGGCCCTACGACTGTGCCATAGACCTCCTGCCTGGCACCACGCCCCCCAAGGGTCACCTCTACTCTCTGTCTGCACCTGAAAGAGAGGGCATGGAGACCTACATCAATGATGCCTTGGCTGCTGGGATCATCCGTCCCTCCTCGTCACCCGATGGGGTGGTGTTTTTCTTTGTCGGCAAGAAGGACGGGTCCCTAAGGCCCTGCATCAACTACAGGGGCCTCAACGGCATCACTGTCAAGAACCGCTACCTCCTCCCACTCATTGCTTTGGCCTTTGAACTGCTACAGGAGGCTACAATTTTCACCAAGCTGGATCTCCGCAACGCCTATCATCTGGTCCGGATCCGGGAGGGGGACGAGTGGAAGAGAGCCTTCAACACACCCACTGGAGACTATTAGTACCTAGTTATGCCCTTCGTCCTCACCAATGCCCCGGCCATTTTCCAGGCCCTCATCAACGACGTTCTAAGAGACATGCTAAACAAGTATGTATTTGTTTACGTGGACGACATCCTGATCTTTTCCCAGACCAAGGAGGAACATGTACATCATGTTCAGACTGTGCTCTAATGCCTGCTGGAGAACTCACTTTTTGTTAAAGCCGAGAAATGCAAGTTCCATGCCACCTCCGTCTCCTTCCTGGGGTACATCATCGGTCAAGACCGCATGGAGATGAATCCCGCCAAGGTCTCTGCTGTCGCCTCCTGGCCCATCCCTGATTCTCGAAAACAGCTGCAACGGTTCCTGGGGTTTGCCAACTTCTACCGAAGGTTCATCCAGGGGTACAGCACCGTGGCTGCCCCACTCACCGCTCTCACCTCCTCCAAGGTACCCTTCCATTGGATCCAGGCAGCCGATGAGGTGTTCCAGCACCTTAAAGTGATAATTCGGGTTTTTGGACATGACGTTGTGTGAAACGCTGACCAACTGTAGCTCTGATGTGACGGTGTCACTACTGTCAACAAGCTTCCTGCTCTGAGAAATGGCCCGTAGCTTACCGGAGAAAAAGTAATTCTTAAGATATAAGGGGGGCACGGAACCAAAGGGTTTTAAGCTACAAAAAGTATGCATTGTTAGACTATTTCAATAATTTTAAAACATCCCCGCATTACGTCAGACCTTGCTATCAATTGGGACTATTTTCTGACCAGTATCACTCCACCGTGCAGGCCCGCAAGACAGCACGCCAATAGAAATCAATTAGACAGTTCATCACCACACAACAACAAGCCAATGTAATTTAATTGACCTCCCTAAACGCCTGTAGGAGAATTCTTCTCCTATGAAAACAGTGGATTCCACCTTCTAGTGCCTCTTGGTTAAGAAGATTAAGTTATCACTGCAGAGTTCTTAAGTTCAATGTGTGAACAAACACTCTTCCAATGCTTGTATTTCTGTCACTGTAATTCCAATGTTTTACCGCAATAAAGTGTGTTTTAAAAAAAAAAAAACCCATCTTACTCATACAGAAAACTTTGACAATCTAAGTGCTCTTAAACTGCCAACACAAGTTGCTCATAATAAAAGCTCAACAAATAAAGGCACATGATGACAACATACTAAGTTGATCATTATGAGAGGACAATTCACATAATATTTTTCTTTTTCGTTTGTAACACACACTACTTCCTCTCTTATACAAATGTAACTGCACAGACTTGTATGTTTCTGTTAAAATAAATGCAATAAATGGCTTTTTTCTTAACTTTGTGAGTAGGAGAAAAATTGAGATTTCTACAATATTTAAATTTGGGGAGGTTATAAACACAGGTCCTCATGTAAATCCAAGTTACACAGAGTAGATTAACAGGTAGACTGGAAACCTCTGAAATTCTCCATATGATCTAGGACATTACATATTTCACAGGGGTTGGTCAAACAATCTGCCAGGAAATATAATCACACAGGTTTCCCATATCTGATGAATTGAATGCAGCAAACTGGAAGCCACATAACAAACAAACTTCATCTGACCCTTGATTAAAACTCTCTGACAGACATGAGAGAGGACATTCTAATTTATACCAACATATCAAAGCCCAGCTAATGATAAAACCCAGCCACAAACACAGCTACAGAGTTGACAACAGTTACCACTGCACAGCTCACATGCAACACAGGAGAAATGCAAAACATGAATCATCTAAATGTGATAAAAGTAGTTCTTTTTAGGCGTGCCTTGGAGTTTAGGTATCAGAGCTACTAAGTCTCAAGACCACAAGACAACTACTGTCCATAAAACAATAGGCTCATTGTTGGATTACACATAAATTTTGCTGGTAACAACATACAATAAATACTGTGTAAAAAATGTATTAAAATGAACCTTTAAGAAATGACTGGAGCTTTCTGGCATTAGCTAGCTAGTCATGTCTGCAACCAATTCGACTCAACAACACTGACTAACATTATAGACAGGGATAACTCAAATATTCACTATAAAGAAAATAATCACTTTCATGTAGGTTAATTATGGTTCATTTGTTAGCCAACATTTCTTACCTGAAATAAAAGGTTTACCTCAAAAATGATTGTCTGATCCTGATGTCCAGTTTTTCTTTTTCACAGCTGTTGTCTACCCATGTCTCCTTCCATAGTGATGTTCAGGAGGAAATCTGTGCCATTATATTCTGTTACCCCCTCCCATCTAAATGTACATTATATAACCACACAAGATTTTATCATGGCTATGGTGCTAATCTTGAATTTTCTTGTGTACCGACCAGGTTCAACTAGTATTATCATTGATCTACATCACAGTCCCATGACTTAACATTGCCCCCACAGTGAGGCTGTAAAGCTGCATGCCGCATGATGACCTTCTGTAGTCTCATTTAGTCACTTGTTAGCCTTTTTAAAGGGGCAATAAGCAGAAATTCATCATTTCTAGATTAAAGGAATTAAAAAATTGCTATGTGAAGAACTAGAGGTTTAATTTCATCTGGAGTATAGCATGACGTCACATACCCTCTCTCTGTGTTGATCTCCAGCCCCTTGTTTACAAGCCAGTCCGGCTGCGCGTTCATGTACGTTCATGTGAATTGCCGCCTCCTCCCTCCTCTCGGAGCCCTTGGCCCTCCCTCCCTATAAAAGGCTACAGCCAGTGAGCAATGGCAGCGCACATTTTTGAAGCGAAATGGCGGAGAGCGAAACGAAACATTCACCTGAAGATGACCAGGATCCGACATTACCTCTAAAGAAACAATGGTCGTTGGTGTAGAAGTTGTCGGATAAAGAAAGGGACAGAACCCGGATTAACATTGGCCTTGCATTTCCAAGGTGGAGAACACCGCGAGAGCTAAAGGGGCTACAATTTGACTCGGAGCTCGCTCTTCTTCTCCTGGACAGGTAGCCTAAGTAACAACATAAAGTCAAATGTCTGTTTTAATTTGTGTTACAGTAACTTTAGGCACATGTCACTATGTCTACTCAATTAAGCAATATCACACGAGAGGGAGTGATGTTATACTCATACATCGTCATGGCTGTGATTCGGTCATAGGCACAAGGCCGTAGGCCGAGTGCGGAAGACATTCACAGCCATGATGATATACGAGTATGACATCATGAGCTTGAGTGTCATATTGCTTCTATACAACAGTTCAACAGTTAAATAAGCAAGGCTGATTATGAAATGTTTAAAAATTAGGACAAAATAGATAATTTGCTTTTTATTTGTCTTCCGCCAACAAAAATATTTCCCTCAGGAGACCACTGTTGCTGTTGCTATGTAACACAAACATGGTGTGCCAGGCACTTACTCTTTATACACATTTATCTGCACATTTCCATTAATTGTGCAGCCGGAGAAATAAGTCTCTGGTGACTGCATGGTGGACTGTCGCTCACAGGCACAGCCGACTCTGCCTTCTGATCCGACAGTATGTTGCTCCATTGTTTCCTGCTCTCCATGGATGGCCCCCAGTAGCTTTTTAACAAGCTCTCAGACCTGCAAGACAAAAGTTATATTTTAGGGCCCGACTCCTAATTAGAGGACTACCTTTACACATAGGCTACTTTAAAACAACATCATACCTGTGCCCACTCACTGTCATGATCTCCCTTGCTTCAAGACCCGCATCTGACAGCTTCTGTATGGCAGTCGCCCTAAGGCTGTGATTCGTGTAGATAGCTGTTGTCCCCACCTCTTTACACATCTTCGGCAGCATCTGTGCGAGTGAATTTATTCCCAGCGGAGCTTTAGTGTACCAGATATTGTCTGTGTGAGCTGCTGTCATCCTGGGCTTCAGATAAAGGGCATTTGCATCTGGTGGAAGTTTGTTTAAATACTTTTCCAGGAATGCATGCCAGTTCAATTCAAAACTTATTTTAGGAAATGAATCCATATTTTTGGCTTTTTGACAGTGGATGAATGAAGTAGCCTACAACGCAACTGCTGACCTAACTGACACTGTCAGTTTTGATTTGATTGTTGATTGCAATCAGCTGTGAGGTGGAGTAATACATACACAGTGAAATAACCGTGATGTTGTACTCCAATATTGTCATGGTTTTACTTTCTCTTGACCAATCAGATTGCAGGGCCGGAACTAACAGTTGTATAATTAAATTTAATGTTACAATCGTAGCATGGGTTAATATCCGGAGCTTGAGTTATTAGCGGCTTGGTCCCAGCAATGGGTCAGGCATTACGGTTGTGTTAGTTGAGAAGCCGGGCAGCCCAGCTAACATTTGCAATTAGCATTGTAAAATGTAGCCAGGCTAAAACATCACTCTCACTCACGGAGAAGAGTAGGAACGTTAGCGTTAGGTCCCGGTGTTAGCACTAGCCGAGTCAGCTGCCACCAGCTAGTGGAGTAACTTACAGCTCTATAGTGCTTCTACCAGCTCTTCCAGTCACTGAGCCTCACCTCGATCTCAGCAAATATATTACATTTATTACAGGTACCATCAGCACTGAAGTAGGCAGGGGAATAGCTAAACACAGCAGAGACCAAGAGTGAGTGTAAGACATCACTAACTCCTAAACTAAGTTTAGACGAGGCGAGTGGGGGTGGGGTGGAGAGCAGAGGTAGAGGGAGGTATGGCTTATGACACACTTTGTTTTGGTCTACAGGCAGTGCACAACTGCAAACCTAGCAGTGAAACGATTTCCCTTTTGGCCCTTTAAAGGTGCATAAAAGCTTCAAAATTCACAGAGGGGTACTTACTGACATATTTTATGTTATAGAACAAAATGTGAAAGTCTCTTGTGTTAATCTCAGACCTTCTTTCAGGCAACCAAAAACCCATCCACAAAACCCATTGACTTCAAGATGAGGGAACCTGGTGTGCTAAAATGCTAGCTGATTTCAAGGTTTTAGGCCTTAGTCCTGGAGCCCCCTATAGCAGCAATCTGTAGCAAAATGGTAGGCCTACAGGTTGGCAAAGCAGATGTAACCAGTGGTCACAGCTGCAGAGTTGGGCCTTGTCAAAATTAAGTTACTGAACACCAGTGTCTTTATTACTGTGTATGAGACAGATCCACCCGTCACGTCTATGCAACTCAAACCTAAATATCCAAATATGGTCACTTCTGGCTCCAAAATCCCAAGATGGGAATGAACAGGAATTCACAAACCAGTGGATGACAACACAGTTGCTAAGTCAATTACTTTCACTTGCAGAAGCTCACATACTGTATGTATTTTTGTGAAGTCTGATTAAGATAAAGGTATTGTGTATGTGCTGTTATTTACACAAATTATGACAACATGTGATAGAAACACAGCAGAGGTGCTATGATTTGATCCTTGTGACATTCCTCATCCCAACATAGTTCAAATTATATGAAACTCAGAGCATTGTGAAATACCAAGACATGAATTCAGCAAACCCAAAAGGCAGCTCCTCTTTCTCTCTTTGACAGATGCATGTAAGGTCTATCAGAATACTGAGCAAAACACATGTGTAGGCTTGTCTGTGGCTTACAGAAGCATCAGGTTCACTCAGATGGCTGATGTTTTTCAATATGTGTGGGTTTTACCCACGTCTTCCTGTCACCCGGTTATGTTTGTCTTCATTCAAGGAAACACTGGGCCTGATGAGAAGAACAAATGGGAACTTATCTTTACATCTGTAATTTTTTTCTTCTGATCACATATTTCTGTCAGACCAGAAAGTAGAGACTAAACCATTCCTGGAGAAAATGAGAATTGTCTGAAGATTCCTCCTGTTCCCCTTTAAGCTTCAAAACATGGAGAAAAAATGGACAAGAAAATCAGTTTTAAGTGTGACATTCAGGAGACATAGTAGCCTTCAAACAAGGAAGTGTTTACACATCAGTGATTGAGCATGTATCTTGCTGTTTAGCAGTTCACACCTGGTGTTTGGCAGCTCTTTCTTGGGAAGAATACAATAGTTTGACACAGGAAGTGATGTGCATCACCTACAATTTCTTTGGAATTGCAAGACACAGATACAGTAGTTACAGCCAACAGCTATGAAAGAAAGAAAGAAAGAAAGAAAGAAAGAAAGAAAGAAAGCCACCTACAGAATCAAATGCAGGAACCTTTTCAACACAAAGATAAAAAAATAGAACAAATCTGGCCACAAGACAAGGCTAATAGAAATAAAACAAACTAATGAACTCAACATTTGTGAACAATTGTAACAAATTCACAGGTTTTCACAATATGAATAGTAATATTACTTACTATTATGTTTGATTCTTTATATGAATTGAAACTGAGATCAAATTTCATAATTTCATTGTTAACTGAAGTGGTGGAAAAATATTTACTGTAGGCTACTTGATTACAGTACTTCCATGAAATCTGAAAGAAGACTTAACCTGCAAAATGACATTTGCATATGAGTAACTCACTGTGTATTATTTTGAATGTGTGGAGTTTTCTCACGTCTCCACAGTGAACTGAGAATCTAAAAGAGGGAAACATTCTTCATGAATTGAAGTAAACAAGGACCATGTTTAACAACAGCAAAACATCTATTTACAAACAATTTACACACAACTTGTGTAGTATAATCCAAGTCCGGTTATATGCTTAGAACTTCCTAAACACATGCATTTTCAATAAAATGTTATAATATAAAACACTTCCATCTACATGCCCTGAGCATGGCTGCCTGAACATGCACATGTTTGAGATCCACTCGAGCAGAATTCAAACGCACACGCCTGCTTAGGCACACTACTTATCTATACATAAGACTGTTTGACTGACGTGTTTTAAATCATCACGTCTGGGTGAAAATGCATGTGTTTGGGAAGTACTGAGCATAACTGGATATATGAGACTTGTATTATTCAGAAGTGTAAGTTTGTAAACAGATATTTTGATATAGTTTTGCTGTTGTTAAACAACCCCCATTTACCTCAATTCGTGAAAAATGTTCACTGTTTCTGGATTCTCCGTTTGCCGTAGAAGTATGCAAGATTTAGGGGTTGTTGTTTTTTTCAGATTTTCAAGGTGAGAGTGATTGATATAGAAATTGTCATTTTGTGAATGAAGTTTACCTTTGAGGTACTGGTACTTAAATATTCATTTCATGGTACTTTACACTTCTACATCATTGAAATTCCAAGGGAAAAGACAACTTTTTACTCCATATATTTATTTAGTAGCAGTAGCCTACTAGTTATTTTAATGATTGTACTTAAAATGTTATGTAGGTAAAATAGCCCCACCTCAACCAACTAAAACCTCAGGAACAGTACTACAAGAATATAACCTAGATTTTAGAAATACTGAAGCCATTTGGATTTTATCTACACTTCAGTTCTATTTTTTGTTTGTTTCTCAATATGAAGTTCTTAATGTTTCAAGGACTAAAATTCAGGTGGAAAAATGTTAAGTCATTAATTTATTTAATCGTTTGTCGAAAATTACAGATCTAATTGGTGACACTGGGACAAAATTGAGAATGGGTTGTTTTTACCAACATTAGTCTTTGTCTTTTAATGTTAGTGTTGGATTATTTCAACTACAATATGGAAAGTCTGACACATTGTTAGACAGGACAAGCTCAAATTTTCCTAAAATTATCACACATATATTGTTAGTTGTATAAAATGATGTGCATATGACATTCAAAACGGCAAAAGATGCACATATTATTAAAAGCTGCAAGCAGTGATGAACAGACTCACACCTTTCCACACACTGGGGGTACTGGTGGGACACTGGTTGGCAAGCTCATCATTTCCTCTCCTGTCAGACACGGCATGCACAAATGAATTGCAAATTTTGTACCACTTTCTGTCCAATATGTGGTGCAAGCAAGAAACACTTATTATATATCATGTGGCTTTATATCATGTGTAGACCACACTGTAAATTTCATATAATTCAAATGATCCTTATCACATAAGGCTGACTTGAGTTGGTGCTGTAACTGTGACTCAACATATAAAGTCTTTTGGCTGGAACTCTAATTAAGCATGAGAAATTTGATTAACAGTGTATGATCAAGTTACAATTTTTTGCAAAACCAGGAAATCAGACCAACCAGCAAACAAATCCGACAAGGGGCAGGCAGGGAATCCAGAGTCCAAAAACAGGCAGACAGGGTCCAAAAACAGGTGATCAGGCAGAAAAAGGGAAAAATGCTGGATAGCTTGGCGTTCCTGCCAATTGTCTTGTGTTCCTACAAGACAATCTGGCAGAGGGTTGGGGAAAATGGACTGGTGTATATATACTGAAGGACTAATGGGAGAATGAGCCACAGGTGAGGAGATGGGTGGGGAAAACCAGGTGCAGGTAATGAGCAGATTGCATGGGCTGAGAAGGAGGTGTGCTCTGAAATGACAGGAGAGTTAGTGATGAGACATGAAAACAAAACCAGATGAAAACAAATTAAGAGTTGGAATTCCTGACAAAGGGGGCACTGCAGAGCCAATGTGCCATGCCCAAGCCCAATTACACCTTCAAACTGAAATCATTACTACTTTGAACATGGATGCAACATTTTTGTGCATCCTAAAATCCTCAAAGGTGTTTGTAAAACGAAAATGTGCACACAAAATTCAAGATGGCTGACCACCTGTTGGGTGAAGAACATTTTTTTTTAATTTTCATATGCTCTTAAAAGGATAGTGCACCCAAAAATGAAAATTCAGCCATTATCTACTCACCCATATGCCGATGGAGGCCCTAGTGAAGATTTAGAGTCCTCACATCGCTTGCGGAGATCGGCGGGTGGAGCAGCTAGCACACCTAATTGCTGACGGCGCCCCAGACTAACGTCCAAGTACACAAAATTGAATCCACAAAGTATCTCCATACTGCTCATCCGTAGTGATCCGAGTGTGCTCCAGCCCCGACATAAAAAGTTGTTTCAAAAAACGTCATATGAACTCTGTTTTTAGCCTCACTGTAGCCTGTAGCTCTGACCGCTTGTCTGTGCTCCGCGCTCACATGCGCGCTCAGGGTGATCGGTGATACACGGTCTCTGAAGAGCAGCAGTCTCGTCAGTACTGATGTCCAGATTCTCAAGTGCAGGCATTGCCAATTCCCAGTCTGAGTAGCAAACACTTTCTTTATCCGTTGGCATTGCTTTGCATTTGAAACAACTGCATCACCAGGTTTCCAGTGCTGAAATGCTGTTCCTCCTCAATTTTAAAATCTTCAGACGTGTTGGGCTGTCCTTTGCTAAAAGACCGTAGTGCAAATTATCTTTTAGCTCTGTGGTTACTGCTGTCTCCCCCTGCGGTACACATGTCACGTGATGTAAACATGAGTGAGCAAAGCTCATGCTTTCACTGGTCTCGCACAAGCGTGCACACATGAATGCGTAGCACAGAGAAGCAGTCAGAGCCACAGGCTACAGTGAGGCTAAAAACAGAGTTCATATGACGTTTTCCGAAACAACTTTTTATGTCGGGGCTGCAGCACACTTGGATCACTATGGATAAGCAGTATGGAGATACTTTGTGGATTCAATTTTGTGTACTTGGACGTTAGTCTGGGGCACCGTCAGCCATTAGGTGTGCTAGCCGCTCCTGCCGCCGATCTCCGCAAGGGATGTGAGGACTCTAAAACTTCACCGTCAGCATATGGGTGAGTGGATAATGGCTGAATTTTCATTTTTGGGTGCACTATCCCTTTAAAGATGAAAGACATGATCTACTCAACTTTCATGAATGTCAAAAGAACTGTTTCCCAACCCAAGTGTGTGTTTTGGGGCACTGCTAAGACTGCTAACCATGCCCTGTCACTGCAGAACTTTGCAATTTTTGCCAGTGTTTGCCTGATCATAGACTGTAAAAAATAATGGACATGGCTACGATGGTTGTCTACCATTTTGAAGCTTCCAGTTTGGCATTATGGCCATTGCCATCTTGATATTTTGGAGCCAGAAGTGACCATATTTGGATGAAGGGCTGGAACTGTAGTGGAACAAGTGGTGGATCTGACTGAGAAGCCGAGGACATTATCAGCAAACAGCCTGTCGCTCAAAAAGGCCCTGCCCTTAATTATGTGTAACTTTAAGCCTTAATAAAAATTAAACAGGTGAGTTACATAAAAAAAATCACCCCCTGTACAGTTGCCATGACCGTTTAAATTAGCTATAGAGACCAAACCCGTTTTTTTGTACCAGGTTGTAAGCATGTTTATTTCTGCTGTAAAGTTAGAGATTTCAACATGGGGGTCTATGGGATCTGACTGGCTTCTAGAGCCAGCCTCAAGTGGCCATTAGAGGAACTGCACTGCACTGTTTTTGGCACTTCTGTATTGGCTTAATTTTTCATTTGGAGGTTGCCGCTTGGTTTGTTAGTCTTTCAGCATCCTAAGCCCCTCAAAAATGCAATAGCACAGAAGAAAGAAAATAATCTTGACAATAACAATAGGTTCTGTTATTATTAACAATTATTAGCATAGTGCCATGTAATTTCTGTCATGCCCTTTATCATGTATCTGTTGTGATACAGTTCAGACTGAGGTTGCCTTACAAAGAGGAGCACATGATTGCATACCTGCAGCCAGGTGTGGAGTACTGTGTGAACATCTCTGTGACATCACTCTTCAACAACAGCCCTGTCTCCAGCAAACCTTACTGTGCCTTCACCAGCCCTCCTCCATCCAGAAGCTCACGTATGTGTTTTACTGTATACACAGATAATGGTGTAATCCAAGCATGTGCAATTTTCTTTCTTCTTTTGTGCAACCTTAAGGGACTGTTCTTTACTTATCAGGAGGGGGATGGCTGGGGTGTGACTTGTGTTTGTTGTTGTTTGTTTCTGCTGAAAGATAGGCTACATGACCCTCCCTCCACCATAAATAAGTTATTAGATTTTTAAAACTTACCCTTTGATGTTTGAAAGTTGAAAGTTAAAAGTTGAAGACAAAATCTTGGAGTTGAAAAAAGCTTCATTTTTCACTCTTGTTGCGCATGCTGGTTAGTTAGTGCAAATGGTTACTTAAAATGGTTACTTAAAATTTGGCCAAAAATTTTGGTTACTTAAAATTTGGCCAAAAATATTTGGCCAAATTTTAAACGATACATAAATATAAAGTGATTTTGATGAAATATCAGTCTTCAAGCTGATTTGATAATGCTTTTTATCTGATGGAAGTGTTTGTAGCATGTGTTCAAGGATTGTCGGAAATTTAAAAATCCAAAATCTCTTTTTACAGTTTCTGGCTGCAACAAATGGGGTAATTTTGGCATTTTTGATGTTTGAAAAGTTGAAAGTTAAAAGTTGAAGACAAAATCTTGGAGTTGAAAAAAGCCTCATTTTTCACTCTTGACGCGTATGCTAGTTAGTTAGTGCAAACGGTTTATTTTTGGCCAAATTTTAAACGATACATAAATATAAAGTGATTTTGATGAAATGTCAGTCTTTAAGCTGATTTGATAATGCTTTTTATCTGATGGAAGTGTTTGTAGCACGTGTTCAAGGATTGTCGGAAATTTAAAAATCCAAAATCTGTTTTTACAGTTTCTGGCTGTAACAAATGGGGTAATTTTGGCATTTAAAAAAAAAAACAAAAAAAAAAACCCATACCTTCCAAACCCATCAGTTTTCTTAAAAATCTGCAGTAAAATGATACAAAATACAACCATTTAAATTTATACGCCGCTTCCCAAAGCCAAAATAAAACAGTTAAGTCCCTTCACAGTGCCTACATTTTTTTGACATGCCCCTCCCTTTTTGCACCACCCGTTCCCCATTAATCTGTTTATTTTGGTGATAAGAAACATTTATAATTAGACGAAAGAGACAGCATCAAGACATTTCTCTGTTCACCATCTGTCTTCCTGCTTTCCTCAACTGAACACCTTTCAATGTGAATATTGTGATTGCAGTTTATATGTTACAAGTATGGCAGCATACTCCAACCGTCGTGACAAAAGAAATTTGCTTAATTAATTATATTTAATTAAAATATATTGATTTTGTAATAGTGAATTTCATGATTAATCACAAAATGTAAAACACATATAAGACACAACTGAATAACAATGTATCATTACAACAAGAAAAAAATTAGTACTGATAAAAGAGAATAATTTGGTAAGTAGTAATGAGAATAGTCTGTCATTAATACACAGAAAAATACCTTGTTATAATGTGAAAACAGTTCCTCTCCAGTGTTTATTACTCTTGGCTTAAAGAGTGACTTAGGTGAATTTTACTAGTTCCTTTCAGAGATGTAAATGTGGAAGACATTGGAATTGAACAGTTCAACACTGAGGCTTGACCACAATACATGCCAGGTATCGGGTTATTTTTTTTTATTTTATTTTTTTTAAGATTTTCACTTAATGTGTTGAATTTATGAAACAGCCTTGCAAACTGAGGGCTTATTGAATTTTCCAGTCTTTCCACAAGTAATTGGATTGCTGATATAATAAGTGTATGTTCCAGACAGCCAAAATGTGTGAACCTGATGTTTCTTTCCTCCTGTTTTACAGTGTATGTGGTCTTCAGCCTGCTGGGTGCATTCTGTGTTTTGGGCTTTCTCCTCATTGGACTGGTTCTCCATGGTGGTCAGCTGAGCTTTGAATCACTAAGACAACACCTAGCTAGAACGTTAAGTTTCAGTTGTTCATCTCCACCTTAAATTTTGCACTCAGAATACTTTATAGCCACAGAGAGTGCATTTTCCTCTGTTGTTTAGATGATAATCAATCTGATCAGTTTGTTTGACTAGTTGGATTTTGAAGATAGATCCCACTTTAATTATTAATGATCATGTAAGAGCTTGCTATTGATATAGTGATCAGTAGATTCATCAATTAGTACAGAATATCCATCCATCCATCCTTCCATTTTCATTCACTTATTTTGGGCTGGGTCATGGGGGCAGCAAGCCAAGCAAAGCACTCAAGACATCCCTCTCCCTAGCAATGCTTTCCAGCTCTTTCCGGGGGAACCCAAAGCACTCCCAGGCCATGGCTTCAGACTTGGAGGTGCTAACTTCTTCCAGCTACTTCACACTCAACTGTAAACCACCCCAGTGCATGCTGCAGGTCAAGGTGTGATGAAGTCAACAGAACAACATCATCTGCAAAAAGCAGAGACAAATTCTGAGGTCCCCAAACCAGACCCCTTCCTCCTCAATGCTGCGCCTTTAGATCCTGTCCATGGATATCACAAATGATCGATGACAAGGGACAACCTTGGCAGAGGCCAACACCCACTGAGAATGTGTTTGACTTTGCGCTGAGTATGCAGACGCAGCTCTCACTTTGGTCATACAGGGACCGGCAGGCATGTATCAGCGACCCTGGTACCCTGTAATCCCACAGTACCCACATTGGGCATTAGCCTGGTGGCTTGGTATTACTCGACCATTGAAAATATTCTCTAAATACTGCATTATTTTATTCTGTTTGAGGAATGTTCATTAAAAACTGGGAATTACTGAGTCTTTCTCTTAAATAAAACTATAGATATTTTAGTTGCTTTTAAAGATTTATGTCTTTAGCACAGACCAGTGGGCTTGACACTGAGAGCCACATTTGTAGTAAAGTAACAAAGTAGAGATGGTCTGGCACATTGCTAGTTTTGGTCTTTTTATGATATGTGCTGACATTGAAACTTGAATAAAATAAAATGTTTTTACACTTTAAAGACACTGTTTCATAAAGCACCTTCTCACTCACTTTAATGTTTGTTTAACTGACTCATAAAGTAGTCAGGTACAGTTTGATGTCAAATGTATAAGAATGCATGACACTCAATCTGAGCAACCAAGTCATAGGAAAAAGAAAGCATAAAAATTCAGCATAGTTCACTACCCTGAACTAAAGCTAAAGATATTGTAAACACCTGATGAATAAAGAATTGTACACTGAGTTGCCTGACTTCTTGGCTATAAAAGCCCCATCTTGTACATGCACCCACTGATTAACATTGATAGGAACCAAATGTTCTCTATCGTATCAAGATTATCTCCCCACCCAGTAGTTATATCATAACTATGGGCAGGGGCATAGCCATCATTTCAGAAGTGAGGGGGACAAATTGTTCAGAGGTCTATTGAGTGATTTATCATCCTCTCGCATTCAATTGCAGCTCTCCTTAGGGGCTAAAGAACCACATTACCACAAACAGCCACAGTACAGCACCAGGGGACCAACTTTAGTTCTTTACAATCATATACTATCAAAATGTAAAGTTTTAGCTGCCAAACTCTGGTTGAGTTGACACAGAATGACCCTCGGGCATCTACAGGGTATGTAGCCAGATAATTAAGTGTCAAATGACAACACTAAACACGGTAAAAACACTCAGTAAAACACCATTCCTAGGGCTGGGCGATATGGCCTCAAATCAATATCACAATATATTGAGCAGTTCACCTCGATAACGATAAATGGATGATTAAAAAAAAGGAAAAAGTTTGGCCACCAGATGGGGCTGTGGCAGCATAATTGCTCCACAGCCAATTATATTGATACTAGTATGATTCCCCTGGACCTATTTATTGCAACTATTTTTTATGGCCACTTTAAAGGACTGTAAAACTACACTGTCTGAAAATAAATGAAGAAAATACAAATTAAGTACTTTTAGTTAAGATTTATTGAACAACTAAGCACAACTGAACAAGTTTAAAAGTATAAAATAACTTAAATTTCCTGCAAACACAAAGTATTAAAATACAATCTCTTATAAAAATGGTCACATTTGAGTTGTCAAGTAGTAGGTTCTCTCTAACGGGAGAAACAAGTTGCATCCCTTGTAAACTAAATAAATAAATAAATGAATTTCACATTTGCCATTGGAAAAGTAAACTATGATTTGTGCAAAGGCCTATCTCTCTGTAAAGGCCTTGGAGGTAGTCTCTTGTAAACAATTATAGACTAAATAATGCCATTATCATGTGCAAAGGCCCATCTCTGTGTAAAGGCCTTGGAGGTAGTGTCACTTGTAAACAAATGATAAATAATGTCATGGACAAAAATGTCAATAGAACACTGAAAAAACTATTGCAAATAAACACTAAACACTGCCATGTGACAGGTGACAAGTGACAACTTTAAACTCTTTTAAACAAATACGTTAAATAGTGCCATGTGCAAAAATGTCAATAGAACACTGATGATTAAAAATAAAAGGGGCTTGAACATGGCACTTAAAAAAGGGGCAGCAGACTTGGTATCCTGACCTGTTTACTCAGACTAGTGTTGTAGTTGTGAATCTGACTCGTGGCTGCTGTTGCATGTGATCACTCTACTCTATGCACTAGTGTTTACTCCAGGTTCTTGCTAAGAAACACTAACATGTTTACCATTTCAGGTTTCAGTCAGGATCTGAGGCATGTAACAACGTTTCCTCCAGAACTGAAAACCCGCTCAAATGGGGAGCTAGTGGCTGGTATGCACAGGTACTTTTTTGCCACTTTACTTAGAGTGGGAAAGTGTACCTGATGCTCTCTCCACCAATCTAGTGGATTCCCCTCACTATCCTGCACAGGAGACACTGAGTAGCTGCTAAGCTCTGCTTCTACTGCTTGCTCAGGTGACACAGTGGGCGCAGTTGAAGGGGTAGCCTCACTTCCTTTGAAAAAGCTTCCCAGTGATCTCTTTGGCTTCTTTGCTTCTGATGATGTAGAAGGCTGAGGCCCGGTGCTCTATGCAGTACTTCCTACTGACTTCATCTTGGTTTTCACTTTCTCCTGAGTGGCGGTGACACGGTCTGCAGAAATGTATGCTGCTTTGAATCTCGGGTCAACAAAACTGGCTGTGTCCAAAAGCTCTACAGTGGGGGGATCTGAGAATTTGTCATGAAGGTACGCAAGGATGTCAGATTTGATGGCTTTGGTCAGCGCCACGTCATCTTCTTCCTCAGCCAGCACTCGTGAGCGGAGGATGTGGAGGACAGGCTTCACAGATGAGATGGTGACATATTCTTCCCCTAACAGGGCATCGGTGAACTCCACCAATGGAGCGAGAGCTTTGTTGACAGCCTCCAAGACATCCAGGTCTGACTACCTTGGAACAAGATGCCTTGATGCTCTGTCATCAGCGAGGACCTGTAGTAATAATAATAATAACAATAAGAATAATTATTATTATTATTTATTTTATTTATATTGCACTTTTCATCTTAAATGACAGATCAGAGCAATTACAATAAAGGCTGAAATCATTACCTGAGCCCAGCCACTAAAAAAAGACACACAATAAAATAGAGTACCAAGGATCATGTAACCTACTTGTGTGATGGCATTCTTCTGCTCCAGGATCCTTGCTGTCATCATCTGCATGGATCCCCATCTGGATGGACATGCCGTTTTGAGCTTGTGCGTTGGCAGGTTCATCTCTTGTACCTTCCGTAATGCCGCCTTCTTTTTCCAGCTGTAGGAAAATGCACTGAGGATCTTTTTGCAGACCTTCATTGCCCGTTCCACAGGGTCACCATCCAAAGATATCCCCATTAAAATGTGCACATTTACTGATTGCCAGGTGCAGCCTGTGCCCAAAACATTGCACCCGCGTCCATTTATTGAGCTCGGCAGCTTTCATAATATTTGCGCCGTTGTCAGTTGTTATGGCGACAAGGTCCTCTTCTCTGATGTCACATGCAGTCAGCATCATTCTCAAGCCCTGTCCGACCATCTCTCCCGTTTGATCAGATGGAAAATGTGCCGTCTCGAGCACTCTGGTGCGCAGTTTCCATTTGTCATCGATGTAATGTACTGTCAGACTGATATAGGGGTCCATGGTGCAACTGGACCAGAGATTGGATGTGGTTGCAACATGCTTAACATATCTCAACTCAGCAGCGACCTTTTCTCTCTCTGTTCTGTACATGCTAGGAATCACAGTTTTCGAAAAATATTTTCGAGATGGCAGGCCATATCTCTTGTTGACGGTTTTCATGAGGTGTTTGAACCCCTTGCGCTCCACTGTAGCAATGGGAGCCATGTCTTTTGCTATATGGTAGCCTATCGCATTGGTGATTTCGATCCATCTTTTTGACGTTCGCTCATATTGTTGAGTACTAGCAAATAATTCGGTTATTGACTGCTGCCTGGAGGTGGAAGCACTTTTTGCTGGTCCTCCTGATCGCTTCTCACTTTGAGCTTTTTTTACTTCTTCGAATTGAATCATGTGGTTGTACTGTGAGTGGTGGAAGAGGTTGGATGTGTTACCTTGACTTGTCGCAAAAGTCTTTTGGCACAGTTTACATTTGACGGTTTTTTAATCGACATCGTCCTTGCTGAACCCAAAATGTTGCCAAACGATTGATGAAGCTTTTTTTTTTTTGGGAACAAGCTGCTGCTCTTCCTCCTCGACCAGATCTATCTCCACCGCCGCAGCTGCTGCTTCGAAATTTGAACAGTCCTCCATTTTGTCACCATCTCTTTCCCTTCTTGTTACAGACTGGATGGGGTGGAGTCACGTGACTAACGTTACACAGGCTGTACTACGTGTACAATGTCTTAAAAGGGACATGAACATAGCCTACCTACACACACAGAGCCAAAAAAGACAAAAACGACTTTACTTTTTTTTTTTTAACACCGAATATACCGACACGGGCAAAATGACGCCGGTTATCGTCGTAAATTTCGGTATCAGTAAATTTTCGGTTTATCGCCCAGCCCTAACCATTCCTGTTAGAATGTTATTAGCACACAAAATGGAATGAAAGTGACAAGGTGCGGAGCGGCTGTGGCTCAGAGGTAGAGCAGGTCGTCCACCAATCGAAAGATCAGCGGTTTGATCCCGGGCTCCTCCAGGCTGCATGTCTAAGTATCCTTGAGCAAAATACTGAACCCCAAATTGCTCCCGAAGGCTGTTGTGTGTGTGAATGGGTGAACATGATTCGTAGTGTAGTGTGGTCACTAGATGACTAGAAAGGCGCTATACAAATGCAGGTCCATTTACCATTTACCAAAATAACAGGGTAATAAGCCTCATAATTTAATTTAATGGCATGAAGACCAAAAGTGACACAACACTAAACATATCAACATCAAGATGTATTTTTCATTTTAGTCAAATATGACAACACAGATGTGCAAAATTAATCAAATATTTTTAAGCCATCTCCCTGTGCTACCTGTTGCAATACAGACAAAAAAAACAAACATTTTAGAGCATAAATAAGAGTAGTTCTGAAATAACTGTGAAAATTAAACGTGCAATATGTAATTTTCTGCCGCTAGGGGTCTCAAACCAAAACAATAACAGAAGACGGAGTTTGATGACGTCACAAAGTAGCGTGGGATCATGGGAGTTGTAGTTAGTGTGTAGCAGCCCGAGCCGATCTGGCACCTACACCGGATTGTCAAACTCTGATCTAACTATCAGTAGTAACGGCTGACCAAACGTCCTCTTTTGCCCGGACATGTCTACTTTTCACGTCCCGTCTGGGGCATCCGGGACATCCGAGGGTTTTTTATAAACAGATTATAATGTCCGGTTTTCCGCGTGTGTCATTTACATCAGCTCAGCATGATAGAAACCTATTGTTAGATGTTGTGGTTAGCCAGGCTCTGCTCCGCAGCGGAGGCCGCTGGCCGGAGTGCTGGTGCCCCAGCAGGCAGCAGTGCTTGCAATACACTGGTGGAAATTATTAATATTTGGATAACATCAGCCAGATGTTTGCTTACCTGTCTAGTAGGACACACACGAGGTCGGCGTCGAATTATAGTCCTAGATATTCACGAAGCTATTTTATCCTGGATTTAGCTCTCTTTTTATCCCAAATTCTTCTGGGATCGCTTGGTTGACCCATACGTTTCCGTTTTACTGGGTTGTTTACCGGGACAGCTTCGGTGTCAGAAGGTGCAGCAACCGTTAATGCATAATCATGATCCATGCCAAGTTAGCTTAGCTTAGCAACAGTAACGTTCATTCTCTGACGTCACATCTGGTCTGCTTCTTTTTCTTCTCCTTCATTTAATGTCTATGGTAGCTGGAGTTACGTCGCCATTGACATGCGACCTAATGACACGGTCCGTTACTGTTATTAATATTTCATATTTATCTGGATTTGAAAAATAGTTGGAAACATTTCAAAGTACACAACTAAACAAAATGTATAATATTGGTTTAGTTCAGGGGTGGCCAACCCGTGGCTCGCAAGCCACATGCGGCTCTTTGCCTATCAGTGTGCGGCTCTTCAATCCAATAATTAAAACCATCAGCGTGCAGCTCTTCTGTCATAAAAAAAATCAATTTATTGTTATGAGTGCTTATGGCCCTTTAAGAAATGTAACAGGCTTAAGTGGAGCGAGTGAGAGAGAGAGTGCAAGGGCAGGTGAGAGGGTGTGGAGTTCGGGAGGAATGCAGGACTGCAGCATGATGGCAATATCGCACAACAAAAAAATGTCTGGGAAGAAATGCGTGTCTTTGTGTGTGTGTGTGTGTGTGTGTGTGTGTGTGCATGTGTGGAGAGAGTATGAGAGAGGGAGAGACTGTGTGTGGAGTAGTGTTGCACGGTATACTGGTACCAACGGTAGACCGCAGTGGGCTGCTACTTAAACAACACGGTACATGACATGGTGCCACTACTGTGGGATAAGTTCAAAGTCTAATTAAAGGAGGGTGAGTGTCCATGCGCTGGCCAATAACAGCCATAGTGCTCCGCTGCACAAGATAACGGCTTACCGGCGACCGAGAAGCCCGGCTCCAGGTGAATAAATTGGCGTTATGACTGCCCAGAAATACACACACAGGTATGTGACGTGTCAGAGGAGAAACGAACCGTTCACATTTCTCTCTTGTGGCAGGTAATGGTCCACAAACCTCACCGCAGTTTACGGACTGTTCTTTACTTATGAAGGGACTGTTCTTTACTTGTCAGGGGATGACGGTGGCTGGTTGATTTTTATTTTATTTATTTATTTTATTTTGATCCCCACTATGTTAATCACTTATTGATGCTGTTTTTCAAGTATGAATAAGTCAATAAGTAATTTATTCCATTGAAATATCATTGATGTATTATAGAAAAGTGATTTATCTTTTTATAAATGACAAAAGGCACATCTGCCTCACTTTTGCTGTGGTATCCTGATACTACTCAGAACCGTGATACTTTCACTGGTATTGTACCGTGGGTCCCAATTTTGGTACCATGACAACACTAATCTGGAGAGAGTGGGGGAGAGACTGTGTGGATGTGGTGGAGAGAGTATGAGAGGGAGAGACTGTGGGTGTGGAGGGGGGATGGAGAAAGACAGTGTGAGAGGGAGAGACTGTGTTTGTGTGTATCTCTATTCATGGTTATTCATTTGTGTGTGAGAGAAATAAATCTGGCTTTGAAAATTGGAAATGCTTGGATTTTGATTTTATGTCATTTTGTGTTTGTGTGAGAGAGGGAGTGCTCTTTGTACTACCATGGTAATTTTTGTGGCTCTTGGTCTCTGACTGGTTGGCCACCCCTGGTTTAGTTGTTTTTACATTGTTATGTGGAAAAACTACATATTATACCTTTAATGTTAGAGTCACTCTTATCCTATAGACATTTCCTTAGCCAGTTATAATTTCTCCTTACCTGTGAAGCCTTGAGCTGAAAATTGGTGCTGCTGTCAGGCGCCTGTCCTGATACCTGCCTGGTTTCTCCCTGTCTCTCTTGTGTCTGTTTCAATAATATAGATAATAAATGTGCAAAGCAAAATTTATGAATAGAATTAAGTAGTAGTGGTGACATAACTGTGGAAATTAATCGCAAAAGTAGATCTTTTTCTCAGCCAGTTATATTCTCTTCTCACCTCTGAAGACCCTGCATGATCATCCTTGCTGGCCTCTGGTCCACTGTCTCCTCCCTGACCCTGCTCTTTCTACTGTGGCAATAAAGATTTTAAAAAATATGTGCAAAGCAATCGTGAGCACAAGTTCTGTGCATAAATTAAGGAGGAGTGAATTCAAATAAACACAAGAAGTTTGTGCTATAGAAAAGGATCAACACTCAGTGAATACTCTCCTAAGCCCTATGATACGCTATTATGGCAAGGCTTAACTATACAAACCAATGAGCAGTGATAACCAACATGTCTTTGGGGTCATCGGGTGGGAACCTCCTTTCACCGGTGTTTCGTCTAGTTGGTCCCACGACACCTTCAGGAGGCTAGACAGTGATCTCTGGTGTCCCAGAGACACTCCCCTAATGCCAGGTCTCACTGCTCTCCACACCAACACAACAACCTCCTTAACCTTACTTACACATGGCTTTCTCAGCCCAAACAGCACTGCCACCTTCAACCAAACCCAGGCTCCGTACAAGCAAGCTCCAGGTAGAGGCTGTGCTGATACTACCTTTCCTAGCACATTCACCATACTCTAATTCACACACTACATAACTACAGTGTAAGCTAAAGTTAAAGGAGATAAATGAACTCACAGGATCAGCAAACACACTCACTCTGCTGCATGGCCTCAAACAAAATGGATTCAACTAGGCCACTCCCACACTTAAATAACCTTCCTCTTCCTCCTTACTAACACATGGCTTTCACAGCCCTAATTCACACTCTAATTCACACACTACATAACATAAGCTAAAGTTAAAGGAGATAAATGAACTCACAGGACGAGCAAACACACTCACCCTGCTGCATGGCCTCAAACAAAAGGTATTCAACTAGGCCACTCCCACACTTAAATAACCTTCCTCTTCCTGGATTTCCTCCTAAGAGGAAGTGGATCTCTCCACCAGCTCTCAAGGAGTTTTGTGCCCTGCTTAGTAGTTCCCCCTGCTGGCCCCCAACTGACATTATTTCTTCTGTAGTAAATGAATTTGCTAGTTCTTATGGCTTCATCTGACATTTCTTTCACTGTCTTCTTCAAACTCCGAGTTCTCCCAGGAGCGAGATAGCTGATCTTGCTATGAATCCCCTACACCCCACTTCCACTGGACAAATCCTAGTCTTCCATCCTCACTGCTCAGCTTCTGCTCCTAAATCTGCATATCTAAGCTTTTTTCTTTCATAGGCTTCTTCCACTGAGTCTTCGAAAGGAACTGTCAGCTCAATGAAATAAACTATCCGTTGACTCAATGACCACAACACTATGTCAGGCCTCTGTTTAGTACAAACTATTTCCTGGGGAACAACAAGCTTTCCCCCTTAAATCTACTAGTGGGTTTATTCCTAGCATGAAACTAGCTAGCAAGCAATTTACCATAGGTAATAACCTTAGTATTCTAGCTTATAACTAGCTTAACATGATATATTGGCATCTATTAATTAGTCATCATTTAGCTAACATTATCTAACTGCAACAGCATTACTCAGCTTACACGGTTTGTTTGGAAGAAACTGTGCAAGGCTTTTTGCTTCTTGCTGGCTGGTTTGCTGAACATAAGGCCCGTTTCCACCGCAGGAACTTCGGGGTAGATTTACGGGGCCGGGGCCGTTGGTGCGTGTCTCCACCGCAGGAACCACCCCCGAAGGACAGAGTTCCGGAACTTTTACAGGGGCTAAAGAAGTCCCTGCTTCGGGGTAGGTACTCAGAACGGCCCCGAAAGACTCCTGGCTGGGGCTTGGGGTTTACTTGGTGCTGATTGGATATACTAAAGACGGGATGTGACGACAACAGAAAGCAACAAAATAGCTGGCATTATTAAAACTCAGCAGACGAGGGTTAGCATGTTCATATAGCTTTCGCCGCCGTGTAAAAAAAAACTCACTAAATGGCCCGTGAAAAAAATATTCTTTCCAGCGGATATCTTAGTTAAAACATGATTGAGCTAACAAAGCAGTTTTGTGTTGATATGTGTGGTATTTATTCAGTTTGGGGAAATCACGATGTCTAGAAAGCATCAGCTGACAGGGACAGCTAACAGCAGCAGCAAGCTAACATCAGGACGTCATCTGTTAAAAGCCTCCCGTTGTCGGATACGACATGAAACTACTCCAGTTAGCTCAATCATGTTGTAACTAAGACATATTTTTTCACGGGCCATTTAGTGAATTATTACAGACACCGCTATCTAACCTACGTCGCCCCGGTCAAAATGGTCGAGCAACGATTACGTCACATCCAGAGCCCGTAACTTTACAGGAACCTTCCTCGTACTTCGCTCTCTCAGTGGAGACACGGCGGTTGAGAGGGCCGAATGAGAGGACGTTCCTGTAGTAGTTCCTGTCCCCCAAATAGTACCAGGAACTTCTTCAGTGGAAACAGGCCTATAGTTAACACAGCAGCAGCACTGCCCAGCAGCACACGTCTCAACTGTGTATGCTGCCTGGCACCGCCTACTCATGGTGTGTTTAAAAACAAATTGAATGGTTCTAACAGCTGTATAAAGTGCAGGGAACAGAGGGCACAGATACAGGAAGTGCGGGGGACATGTTCCATGCATACCCCGCGTGTGCTGTGCCCATGACTATGGGAATCCTTTAAGACACACAGCAAGGGGCCCCAGGAGGCAAACCAGAGATGGCTCTTGGCCACCCAAAAACTTGGCATAGCACAGTAGAACTGTGAATTATATACTGTATATCTACTAATAAACTTCAAAATATATGTATGGAATTGGAGGATGTAGTTTAAGATGTAAGTATTGGCATCGATATTTGGTCTAAAAAATACTCCTCCCAGACTGCAGCTCGATATAATGTATAATTCTATTGGCATGGGAAACAGATTGAATAGTTCCCAATTTTCATATTTGTGATATAAGCAATTTAAGCATGATCCAAGGTAGAAATTAACATGAAACATTAGATAGTGTTTATTTATATCGATATCTATGGGTCCATCCCAAGTCTCTTATTTTTGTAGTGCTACTGCTAGCTCCACACTTGAACTGGAAGTCATTTGAGGTCCGCCATCTTCTAGGCCGTCCCAAGCAGAGTTGGGTATAACGCGTTACAAAGTAATGCGTTAGAGTACTTTGATTACTTTTTGCAGTAACGAGTAACCTAATGCGTTAGTTTGCTGTTTGAGTCATCAAATACTTAAGTACATTTACAAACAAGACACCAGTTACTTCTGTTACTTTTAGAACGCTGGTCCTTCAGCTCCGAAACAGCAACGGCTGTCGTTTGGTTCTAATAATGGAGATTATGTTAAACCTATCAGTCTGAAATAAGCCACGGAGCTTGTTGCTCGCTACGTGGTCGGACAAATGCTGCCGCTGTCTACGATGGAGTCTAAATAGGTGGAGTAGGACTCGCTGACAGACATATTTGAGACCCAGGACTTGCATTATGCCTGGTACACACTACATGCTGGTACTCACCATTTACCCCCGATCGTCTTTCACGGTGTGTGTGATGTCATCGGGTTATTCTTATCCTATTTTTATTTCACTATTATTTGAGTCACTGTGTCTGTTCATGTGCCAGCTGACATATTGCTGTAGTCACCTAAAAGTGTCAGCAGATGGCAGGAGCTACATTTGAAGCGCCATACGTAAACTATCAAGCTACTGTATCTTCCACAGGAAGTTCAGACAAATGTTTCAGAATAAAAGTCTGTTTAGAAAATGGAGGGATTCTCTCAGCCGAGGTTATAAGGGGCTTTTTAATTTGAAACAAGTGTTGAGTTTGAAATGACGGTGCGATATGTTAACTTTACAAAGACAATGGAGCGGATAAAAAGTAAATATATAAACACAGAGGGATTAATAAATAATGGACCATCTATAATGTAGTTTGTTTCAAATGAAGCTGGAAGCCTCTGCAGTTGTGGTGAGTAAAAGCCCCGCCGCTATTTGTTAATGTTATTGCTTTATGTCCGACCGTGAGGATGTACCATTGTTTGCCAGCTTGATGCTAATGACAGTAATGTTAACCCAGTGGGTTGACAAAGTGCCTCTGCTGTTTCACACCATCATTTCCCCCTTTCACTCTGTGTGGCAACATCCCTAGAGGAAATATTAAAAATGCTGGGGTGTTGTTGTCATACAGTTGTCTACGGCAGCCTTTCCCAGCCTATCCCAGCTGACATTGGGCAAGAGGCAGGGTACACCCTGAACAGGTCGCCAGACTATTGCAGGGCTGACACATAGAGACAGACAACCATTCACGCTCACATTCACACCTACGGACAATTTAGAGTTATCAATTAACCTAGTCCCCACACTGCATGTCTATGGACTGTGGGAGGAAGCTGGAGTGCCCGGAGAGAACCCACGCTGACACGGGGAGAACATGCAAACTCCGCACAGAAGGGCTCCCACACCCGGGATAAAACCGGCAACCGCGCCCTCTACATCTGGCACATTTGAACGAGATGGCGGAGAAACAGTACAAGAGTAAGTACCCGTTACCTGCATTCTTTGCAATGAATTGCTTTAATTCACATACCTACTTCAAAGAGTAATGATATTTCATGCAAGATTGTTATGTTGCAATTAGGTTAATTTCAGTCACAACCCGTTGCGTTGTTCATCGGACTCTCTGTGATGTGCGGCTGCTACATGTCCAGAACCACACTTATTGATATAACACACACACACACACACACACACACACACACATTTGAGCATGATTAATTGTCCTGCATGTCGTGTGAGTGGAATATGGCTTGTAGGTAGACTGACAGGTCTGAAATATGTCTTATTCAACAGTGACCAATGAGGAAATCTTCAGGCTTATAGCCCTGTGCGTCGAGCATGAGCAGCTCTTCACGGGGAGGAGAGGCACAGCGAAGAAGGCCTGGTGGTGAGTTCTGTTTCATATGTTACCTGAATGCTATTTCACTCACCAGCACAAGCATGTGCACTGAGTGATGATTCAATTATAGTCCTGGATTGCCATTGTAAGTCAAGCAAACAACGAAATTGTAGAAAACACCTCTCTGGACAACAATACAAGACATAAGATGTGGTCTGACCTAATGATAAATAAACATCACACTGTGTGTGCAACAGTGGCGATTGCTCTAAGACTGCAAGGGAAGCTCAGCTTCCCCTAAAATGTCAAAAAAATAAGTGGTCAAATATGTACTGTTGTGTTTACATTTCATTGACTAAATATGCGCGAGAGCACGTTCAACTTTTGTTCAGAATCAGCTACTTATCACAGGTCACTGACATGACTTCTCATTCATTCCCGTAGCGTCACAGTGCATTAAACAGTGTAGAAGCTCAGCGTCCAAAGACTTCAATGGGGAAGCATAGAGTGGGTTGTTCCACTGCAGCGAAACTAGACAGTCATTGGATAAATGCTCGGCTTTGTCCCGCCCATCGGACACTCAGCGTCTCTGGGGGTCTATGGGACAGTGGGCGGGCCTCGGTTGGCGTGGACGCTGGGCTTCTGCATGATGATTGGATGATCTGTCTGAGGCTGAATCCCTTTTTGATTGACAGCGAAATGAGCGAATCAGCAATCTTGAAATATAAACCACCACCGGAGCGATTTTCAAGTTTCATTCCGTTGTTCCGAGTTGGTGTAGAGACTTTTTCAATCCTCTTAGTGACTTTTTCTTTGTTAAAAACGACTAGTGACAAATCTAGCATCTTTTTGTGGTGTTATTGGAGACTGTACTCGTGTTTGGAGACTCTAACTTCTGTCGCTCTGCAGTTACTGTCCCCAACGAGCAGCGGGTGCTGCTGTGAGCCCTCCACCGTCCCAAAGCACTCACAGGCGGTCACACCACCAGCCCCAGCTAGCGAGCGAGCTAGCAAGCTGCACATAATGGCAGATTGTCTACTGGATTTCGGCGAAGCCAAACAGCAGGGCAGATCAACACCTTAGACTGATTTGGTGCAAAGGGTGGGGAAAAGTAACAGTTCTTTTCACCCATCTGAAAATCTTTGACGTGTGTTTTGCTGTGATTCTATGGCATGAGTGTGGTGGAAAAACAGCTTCAATTAAATGCTCCTTTTATAAGTTACTGCCTCGCTACAATATGACAACTTTTATGATATAAACTTAAAGTGAGCTTCCCCTGTTTGAAAGACCAGCAACCACCACTGGTGTGCAATAAAATAGCACTGTAATACTTAGGCACTTTAGCACTAATGTGTGGTCCCTCAAAGTCTGGTCTGTCAAGAGCAACATTGTTTGTTGTTGTCTGTTTGCTTATTGTATAGTTTGTTCTTTGTACTTGTTACTGTTGTTGTCTTATTGATTTCAGAGAGATACCTTTGTACTAATATTCAACATAAATATATGGTGTCTGGGATCATACCGGGGATGCAATAAGTTGACATGTTTCATTCTCCACAGGGAAATAACACGGTTACCGGGCTTGGAGGGAAAGATGACCCCTGCCCAAGTGTCGAAGAAGTGGGACAACGTGAAGATCTGACACAAGGTGAGATTTTGTACTCATTATGAGCTCAGGGTCACATTCATATAAAGCATTTGTGACTGTTGTTGGATACATAATGTATTAAATTCTAGTGGTTGTATGTCTACATCACACTGACAGATCCCTTTTGATATATTCTATCTATAAGCTGAGGAACCTGCCAACGGGCACAGGGACAGACGGAGGGGAGGACACAGCAGCCACATGGCCATTCTTTCCCCGGATGCACAAGGCCATCGGGACACGGCCCTCATCGAGCCGCCTGTCCTGATGGACTCGTGTGGCCGGGAAGATGAGCCTGTGGCTGCTGTGTCCTCCAGAGGCCCAACATCCCCTGGTGGTGCCACTTGTGGCCAGGCTGGTACAAGTGGCAGCACCACCACACAGGGGGATGATGGGCCATCCACCTCTGCCTGTCTCCCGCCCAAGAGGCAGCGGACCACCAGAGAGATAGTGCTGGCATTCCTCAAAGACGAAGCTCCCAAGGATGAGGAGCGCCTTGAGGGCATGCAGCGTGACAGGAAGAGGTTCTTGGACCTGTTCGAGGAGGTGGCCAAGAAGTTTTGAGTTTGTTTTTATATCCTCCTCTTTTGAGTTTTTGTGCTGCAGTGTTTTCAGTTAGACTTTAATTTTGTTTTGATAAGTACCTGCCAGACTGCAATGTTTTCAGTTACTTTAATTCCGTTATATTGATACCTTGCAGTGAAACTGTAGCATTTAAAGTTGTAACATTTATTTTGTTATATCGATACATCTCGCAGTACAAACACAATTAACTTGTGTACAGTGTTATATGCATTCTATGTCACAGTATATTCACGTCTGACAGTAACGATTAAATGTTTAAAGGAGCAATAAGCGAAATCGTTTCACCGCTAGGTTTGCTGTTGTGCACTGCCTGTAGACCAAAACAAATTGTGTCATGAGCCACTCCTCCCTCTACCTCTACTCTCCACCCCCCACCCCCCTCATCTAGCATGTCTCGGTCTCTGCTGTGTTTAGCTATTCCCCTGCCCACTTCAATGATGATGGTACCTGTAATAAATGTAATATATTTGCTGAGATGGAGGCGAGGCTCAGTGACTGGAGGAGCTGGTAGAAGCGCTCCATAGCTGTTAAGTTACTCCAGTAGCCGGTGGCAGCCGACTCGGCTAGTGCTAACACTGGGAGCTAACGCTAACGTTCCTCCTCTTCTCCATGAGTGAGAGCGATGCTTTAGCGTAGCAGGCAGCTGGCTTACAGGCTGCCCACTAGGCTAAAACATTGCGTCAGGTTAAAGTGGGAAGCGGGTTTATCAGGCAGCTGAGTGGAGCTGGGTTAAGTGGAGGCTGCAGAGGAAACACCGGGATGGGTTAATGTCCCGAGCTTAAGCAGCCCGCCAGGCTGCCCGCCAGGCTCGTGTGCTGCCTGCTAGGCTAAAACATCACTCTCACTCACGGAGAAGAGGAGGAACGTTAGCGTTAGCTCCCGGTGTTAGCACTAGCCGGGTTAGCTAGAGTCCGCCAGGCTGAGCCGGGCTCACGGGCTGCTCAAGCTCCGGACACTAACCCATCCCGGTGTTTCCTCTGCAGCCTCCACTGTCCTCTGTTTGAATTGGAATGAGAGAAGCTAGCTGTTGTGTCATGCGCATGTGTTAATAAAGCCAAGGTGCCACTGACTAGCTAACTGACTGGATGCCCATTAACATTATAACTCCTATTGTGTGTATTTATTATTATTATTTTGTAGATTTCAAGCCCTTTTCTTTTTTTTTTTATTTATGTATTTGTATAATACAGACAAGAAGAATAAGGCAGAGACAAACTGCCTGCAACTGTTAATATGTTAATGTTACATGTTGTGCATTGCATTTCAAATAAAAGTCCAAAAAATAAGCCCAAGGTCCATTTTTGGTACTCACTGTAGGGGGCTGGTTTACTCCAGAAACATACATACTGTTCATGTGTATGTTTAGGAGCTGCCGTATCAAAATGAGTTGTCTTCCCCCAGGAATTAGGGTTACGATATGTTTCTTTTATGATCCCAATCCATTCCTCTTTTGCTGTGGCTCACCATTTAAATAGCCTTTATCAGATTTGATAGTTTAGTCACAGACTTTCCCAAAAAGTGTTTTTCTTTCACAGGTGTGGTAATAAAATTGAGTTAAAATGTACAAAACAGTAAAATTTATCTTGCCTGGCCAGGCAGCTCTCTGGGTGCTCTAGCCTCGCGTCACCTCTTCACCTTACGTGAAGAGCCGGGTTTCTGTTCACTCTGAATTTTGTCTGGATTCTGGTTCCGGTATAGAGAGCAGATCCGGAATTCACCAAATTCTCCAAAGTAAAAGAGTTCACCAAAGTAAAACTTTAAATTCTGGCGCACCATCGATTTGGGGTGATGAGGGGTGTAAGAAAATCGATTAACTTAATGGCTTGGGGTTTTTCTTGTAAATTATATTCTTTAAATTGAAAGGTTTCAGTGCATTTGGTGCTTTTATTTTGACGGAAAGGCGCATCCATCAAATTCCGGATCCTGTCTCACTCTCCCTGGTCCCGGTTCCTTACCAAAACAGCCACTAACAGCCCCAAACTAGGGTGCTCAGCACCCCTAAACCTCTGATCCTAGAATCGCCCCTGCTGATCAGTCTCCAGTTCTCAATGCTAAGTTTGTCCTTGTTTGGTTTTTGAATTTATTTAATTAGCACTTGTTGCAGGGTTGGAGGTAATTCCTCTTTTTCAATCAATCAATCAATCAATTTTATTTATAAAGCCCAATATCACAAATCACAATTTGCCTCACAAGGCTTTACAGCATACGACATCCCTCTATCCTTTGGACCCTCACAGTGGATAAGGGAAAAACTCCCCCCAAAAAAACCCTTTACCGGGGGAAAAAAAACGGTAGAAACCTCAGGAAGAGCAACTGAGGAGGGATCCCTCTTCCAGGACGGACAGACGTGAGAGAAAGAGAGAGAGAGGGAGAGAGAGAGAGAGAGAGAGAGAGATGCAGGACAGACGGTAATGACAGTAGCTTACAACAACATTCATGAAAGTAATAATACTATCGTTATAGCTCTGGCTACTGTAGTACAATATGTTGAAAGTATATATTAGTATCTGGCAGTATACATGTGTGCTAATAATCATATGTGTATAATAATAGTAGAAGTATGACTAATGACTAATGATGGCAGCAGCAGGAGGAGGCTTCTGGCAGGACCACGGCAGCAGCACAACCACACGCGTCACGCTATCCAGGCACCGGTGCAATACGAGTTAACCTGAGAGACAGTGGAGCACAAAGGCGCCGGAGAAGAGGCCGAGTTAGTGACATCCAGAATGGCCAAGTTAGCAAGATGCAGTAATAGGACATAAGAGAGAGAGAGAAAGAGACGGAGAGAAGGTGCCTGGTGTATTATAGGGGGTTCCTCCGGCAGACTAGGCCTAAGTCAGCCTAACTAGGGGCTGGTACACGGCAAACCTGAGCCAGCCCTAACTATAAGCTTTATCAAAGAGGAAAGTCTTAAGTCTAGTCTTAAATGTGGAGACGGTGTCTGCCTCCTGGACCGTAACAGGAATATGATTCCACAGGAGAGGAGCCTGATAGCTGAAGGCTCTGGCTCCTGATCTACTTTTGGAGACTTTAGGGACCACGAGTAACCCTGCGTTCTCAGAGCGCAGTGTTCTGGTGGGATAATAAGGCACTATGAGCTCTCTAAGATATGACGGAGCTTGACCATTTAGAGCTTTATAAGTTCACAGTAGGATTTTAAATTCAATTCTGTATTTTACTGGGAGCCAGTACAGAGAAGCTAAAACAGGAGAAATATGATCTCATTTCTTAGTTCCTGTTAGTACATGTGCTGCTGCATTCTGAATTAGCTGGAGAGTTTTTAATGATTTACTAGAGCTACCTGATAATAGAGAGTTACAGTAATCCAGCCTTGAGGTAACAAAAGCATGGACCAATTTTTCTGCATCTTTTCGGGTCAGGACAGGCCTAATTTTCGCAGTATTACGCAGATGAAAAAATGCAGTCCATGAGGTTTGTTTTAAATGAGAATTAAAAGACAAATCTTGATCAAATGTTACTCCTAGGTTTCTTACGTTAGTGGTAGAGGCCAGAGCAATGCCATCGAGAGAAACTATGTCATCAGATAAAGAGTCTCTGAGTTGTTTGGGGCCAAGAACAATAACTTCAGTTTTGTCTGAATTTAACATCAGGAAATTGGTGCTCATCCAGGTTTTTATGTCTTTAAGGCAGTTATGTTTAGTTAATTGATTCCTTTCTTCTGGCTTCATCGATAAATACAACTGTGTATCATCCGCATAACAATGGAAATTACACTGTTTTCTCCTGTTTTAGCTTCTCTGCACTGGCTCCCAGTAAAATACAGAATTGAATTTAAAATCCTATTGTTAACTTACAAAGCTGGTCAAGCTCCGTCATATCTTAGAGAGCTCATAGTGCCATATTATCCCACCAGAACTCTGCGCTCTGAGAATGCAGGGTTACTCGTGGTCCCTAAAGTCTCCAAAGTAGATCAGGAGCCAGAGCCTTCAGCTATCAGGTTCCTCTCCTGTGGAATCATCTTCCTGTTGCGGTCCGGGACGCAGACACCGTCTCCACATTTAAGACTAGACTTAAGACTTTCCTCTTTGATAAAGCTTATAGTTAGGGCTGGCTCAGGCTTGCCGTGTACCAGCCCCTAGTTAGGCTGACTTAGGCCTAGTCTGCCGGAGGACCCCCCATAATACACCGGGCACCTTGCTCGCATCTTGCTAACTCGGTCATTCTGGATGTCACTAACTCGGCTTCTTCTCCGGAGCCTTTGTGCTCCACTGTCTCTCAGGTTAACTCGTACTGCAGCAGTGCCTGGATAGTGTGACGTGTGTGGTTGTGCTGCTGCCGTGGTCCTGCCAGATGCCTCCTCCTGCTGCTGCTGCTGCTGCTGCTGCCATCATTAGTCATTAGTCATACTTCTACTGTTATTATACACATATGATTATTATCACACGTGTATACTGCCAGATACTAATTACATATTTTCAACATATTGTACCACAGTAGCCAGAACTATAACGATAATATCATTACTTTCATGAATGTTGTTGTAAGCAACTGTCATTACCGTCGTCCTGCATCTCTCTCTCTCTCTCTCTCTCTCTCTCTCTCTCTCTCTCATTGTGTCATACAGATTACTGTTAATTTATAAATAAAATTGAATTGAATTGAATTGAATTGAATACATTTTTCACTTTGCCCTAGCCACCTTCTCCTAGATCTGACAAAAGCACCCTTGGCTTTTTCCTCATATATTTTGTCCAGTTCAGCTTGTGCAGTAGTCAGATTTTTCATTTCTTCTTCAGACAGATTTAGTTTAGTTGAAAATTTAATAATTTTTGTGACTATTTGAGATTCTCTCTCTTTGTTTGTTCTAGAAATCTTTTTACTCAATAATATTGCAAAATTCCTAACTTCAAATTTCATTAATTCCCAGTATTTGCTAAAACTATTAGATAATTTGGCTTGTTTCCAGTGTTTATCTATAATATCTTTATGTTTATCTATTTTTATATATATATATATATATATATATATATATATATATATATATATATATATATTATATATATATATATAGATATCTATCTATCTACAGTCATGGAAAAAATTATTAGACCACCCTTGTTTTCTTCAATTTCTTGTTAATTTTAATGCTTGGCTCAACTAAAGGTACATTTGTTTGGACAATTATAATGATAACAACAAAAATAGCTCATGAGAGTTTAATTTAAGAACTAAGAACTATTCATTTTCCATGGTTTTCTTGATAATAACCAAAATTACTTAAATTCTTACATCAATAGCTATGGCATTGTACCGCCAAAAACACTACTTTTAAGCATTCCATGTTTTCTTTTCTGTTTGCTTTAAACACATGATACACACAAGAGTTAATACTTGATTGCATAACCATTGTTTTTGATGACTGCAGCCATGCGTCTTGGCATGCTCTCCACCAGCTTCTGACATTGTTCTGCTGTCACAGCAGCCCATTCCTGTTGGACAAATTCAAACAAATTTTCTTTGTTTTTGGGCTTGTGGTTCTCCATTTTGAGTTTGATGATTTTCCACAGGTTTTCAATTGGATTAAGATCTGGTGATTGAGCAGGCCAAGGCATGGTGCGAATGTTGTGGTTCTCCATCCAGGCTTTAACTGACCTTGCCGTGTGGCAAGGGGCATTGTCTTGTTGGAAAATCCAGTCATTCGAGGCAGGAAAGAGTTTTCCAGCTGATGAAAGAAGACTGTTTTCAAGGGTAGTCCTGTACATGACCTGGTTCATTCGGCCTTCACACAATTGCACTTGCCCTGTTCCACTCAGACTGAAACAACCCCAGATCATGACTGATCCACCCCCATGTTTTACTGTAGGGGCAAGACAGTCTGGGTTGTAAGCTTCTCCAGGCTTCCTCCTAACCAGTAAGTTGGCTGGAGTGGGCATCAATTCAAAATTGGATTCATCACTGAAGAGAACCTTAGCCCAATCATCAACAGTCCAATCCTTGTGGTCTCGAGCAAAGAGTAACCGGGCCTTCCTCTGCTTTCATTGATGAAGGGCTTCTTGCGTGCTCTGTGTGACTTCAAACCAGCTTCAACAAGTCGGTTTCGAACTGTCCTTGCCGAACAAGTCACATTTCTCGACAGTGCCCACTCATTTTTAAGGTCCCTGGAGGTCTGACGACGATTCCTGACACAGGAACGGATGAGTGCACGGTCATCTCGTGGGGTAGAAAGACGTTTCCTGCCACGGCCAGGTAGCAATTTGGTAGTGCCATGTTCAGCTTGTTTTTTTTTGTTGTAATGAACGGCTGTCTTGGAGATCTTCAGTTTTTTCGCTACCTGTCTCTCACTCATGCCAATTTCCAGCAGTGCCAAGATGGCTGCCTTTGTGGCTTCACATAATTCTTTTGTTTTAGGCATTATGTGAGAGCTGACAACTTCTGAGTTGTGCTACGGCTTGAATGTAAGCAGGAAACCACTCTAGGCCTTTGCATGTGCAGTGCTGCTTGTGACATGAAATGGCCTCTTATATACCCTGGGAATCAATTAAGCTTAAGAATGTCAAATAGGACATAAAGTATTATGTGACCAGCTGCATTTTTTGTTGTGTTCATTGTATTATACGTTTAGTGGTACCAGATATTAGAATGAACAAGAAATTGAAGACAACAAGGGTGGTCTAATAATTTTTTCCATGACTGTATATCTATATATAGATATACATATATATATAGATATACCGGGTGGCATAGGGTGGCAAATGCCACTCTAAAAGAAAGCCATGCCACCCCTGCTACCACCCCAGTTGGCAGCAACAAATTCAAAGAAAAGTTATGGCCAATTTGACATTTACGAGCGCGAAACTCCAATGTTCGACTGTTGTGAATGCAGCACGAGATAGCGCCAGAGTGGCAAGAGACTGCTTTGTTTGGGAAACTGAGTGGAGCCAGAGGAGTAGCCTATTCCAGAAAGCAGGTTTAGTGAAAACTCTGAGTATGTTAACCCTGAAATGAAGGAAACTCTGGGTTTTCAGTTCCAGACAGAGAGGTAAATCAAACTCTGAGTCAATCACCATGGCAACTGAGTCTGTGAACCTAACCTGCTCGCTGGTTGACTTTTTCTCTTTCTTCTCCCTCTTACATGCTGTTTCATTTCCTCATTCATTCAGTCCGTGTCAAAGCTTGTATCGAAGCGCCTTCATTAGCGGATATTTACCGTCTGTCACAGTCTAAATCCTGCTGGATATTAGTTTGTTACTCGGGACTGTCTTAAGTTACTGAATTTATGCAACCATTTATGATCATTATCAATCATTTCTTTGGACATCAGGTTTTGTCTTTCATTCATTCAAATATTACACAGTGAGAATTCACCCTCAGCTCAGAATCACACCTCTGTCCTTTTTACATTTATTATTTTTTATAACACTGTGCACAAGGATCAGACTGTCAGTCTGTTAGAGCAGCTCCTGCACTGAAATGTTTACTGCACATAATGTTTAGGTCTAATTAGCCTATCTAATTTAAAAATCGGTATGAAGTTTAGACACGTAGTATCAGTGACTAATGATTTCTATCACTGATGTCATTGGTTGCACTGATGGAACATAATTCCTATAGCCTAATATTGGGGATTATATGTTAATATTTCTGAGTGAGCAATGGTGCAGCATTTCAGTGTCTTTAAATTTACTACATTTGTAGCTGAAATAAAGTCACTAAATGCTGTTGAGTCAAGATACAAATAGATGTCCAACATTTTAAAATCTACTGTATTTTAACCTTAACGTCTTTATTGCGGCTACCAGATCCAACCAAGCCAATAGGCCCGTTTCCACCGCAGGAACTTCGGGGTAGATTTACGGGGCCGGGGCCGTTGGTGCGTGTCTCCACCGCAGGAACCACCCCCGAAGGACAGAGTTCCGGAACTTTTACAGGGGCTAAAGAAGTCCCTGCTTCGGGGTAGGTACTCAGAACGGCCCCGAAAGACTCCTGGCTGGGGCTTGGGGTTTACTTGGTGCTGATTGGATATACTAAAGACGGATGTGACGACAACAGAAAGCAACAAAATAGCTGGCATTATTAAAACTCAGCAGACGAAGGTTAGCATGTTCATATAGCTTTCGCCGCCATGTAAAAAAAACTCACTAAATGGCCCGTGAAAAAAATATTCTTTCCAGCGGATATCTTAGTTAAAACATGATTGAGCTAGCAAAGCAGTTTTGTGTTGATATGTGTGGTATTTATTCAGTTTGGGGAAATCACGATGTCTAGAAAGCATCAGCTGACAGGGACGGCAAACAGCAGCAGCAAGCTAACATCAGGACGTCATCTGTTAAAAGCCTCCGTTGTCGGATACGACATGAAACTACTCCAGTTAGCTCAATCATGTTGTAACTAAGACATATTTTTTTCACGGGCCATTTAGTGAATTATTACAGACACCGCTATCTAACCTACGTCGCCCCGGTCAAAATAGTCGAGCAACGATTATGTCACATCCAGAGCCCGTAACTTTACAGGAACCTTCCTCGTACTTCGCTCTCTCAGTGGAGACACGGCGGTTGAGAGGGCCGAATGAGAGGACGTTCCTGTAGTAGTTCCTGTCCCCCAAATAGTACCAGGAACTTCTTCAGTGGAAACGGGCCTAATGTTCAGAAGCCGCAGTGAGCTAAGCAGGGGGAAACCATTGTCTGCGCGCACTCAATGATCCAATGTCCACACTCTGATCACGTTCGTTCGGTTTATTGCTCACCATATTATTTCGGACCCCAGTAGTCCTCTCTCATACAAGGTAGAGCAAAAACGTTGGCAAAGCTTCAAAGTAAATCCATAAATGAAGTGCGTGCGAAGAGCGAATGCGGTACACAAAAAGGATGACCTTCCCCCGTGCTCACCCCACGCCAAACTGAACTCCAGCACAGGTGTCGGAGAAGCCTAATTAAAGTTCCTGATTGTGCACCACACACGCCCAGCACCACACCCATGACCAACAATAACCAATAAAAACACAAACCAAAATAAACCAATACCAAAAGGGTTGACACCATAATGAAAGCAAAGAAAATATTAAAGAAAATATTTATGGCTCCTACAGTCTTTTCAAGTGCAAATCACCAAACATATTATTGGGTCAGACTGAGTTTATAGCCACGTCTTTATGTCTTTGATCTGTAGCCTAGCCTTTATATTTTAAATCTTCCTATTTTTCAGTTGCTGCCTCCTGTGTTTTTCCCCATCAGATTAAATCTGAACAAATATATTATTATATGTTATTAATATAATGTAGCCTAATGTATCTACAGCCTGATACACAGTCAGATTCCACCACTTTATCTTCATTACGGAAATGTAATTCTGATAAATGATGAATAAACGGACAACACTGAATCAAACTATTTTTATTAACTTTATGGTTAACTTATTTACACTTTCCTCGCTCTGACTCAGGCTCTTCTTTTAAAGATAAACGTGCACCGTCTGCTACACATGCATTAATATTTCTACATCCACTGGATTAAAATGGAGGAGCTGTCTTTTATTTACCTGTTGCCATGGTGAATCGTGGAGTCGGAGCTCCATTGATGATGGCTTTTTATTGTCGGCTTAACTCAGAGTGAACATACTCAGAGTTGACTAAACTAACTCAGATCAGCTGTTCTGGAACCGGTAACTCAGAGTTTCCCATCTCAGGGTAAATCAACTCAGAGTTCAGGGTTAGACTCAGAGTTTGATGAACTTCCTTCAACACTTATTCCTAATATGGACTGTTTCACATGAAACCTCAAATGCAAGACATTGATTGTATGAGATTAAGTTTGTCTGTATGAGTTTGTAAATGGCAGCCCGTGCCCTTATGTAGTGTGAACATAGTATTTCTCATCAAACTGTGATAACTGTGATTAAATTCAGTATATTGTAACGGACTGGGTGACATGTGGTGTTAACTGTTGACAGTGATTTGTGAGAGATAGCCACTAGTGATCGGCAGAGGCTCTAAGAGGGAGAGTTGTTGTTGTTTCTGCTAGTTCGGGGGTGTGAGTAGTTTTTGGGACTAGCAGGAGATGTTGAAGTGAGCCGCTGATCTTGAGAGCATATTACAAGCAGACAGGTTTGTTCTTTTGGCGTCGGCTACGGCCCACAGTAGCCTGTATTGAGTTTGAGAATAAAGCGCAACAAAACGAGTTCATGCCTTTTAGCTTCACTGTGAAGGGATGCTACAATATATACATCTGCCATATGTTGCCAGCCCTCAAAAATTCCTGCCCCCCTCTTGCCACCCCATAAATATTTTTCTAGGTCCAACCCTGAGAGGCAGCTGCTCACCGATGTTGGGGGAAATCTGGCTTAAGAGGCTGATGAGTAACTCCGATGCGCTGTCACAGAGACGCCATACCCCAGGAGTGGAGGCTCATTAGCCGTTTCTCAATACTCAAGTACGGCAGTTCGGACTTGTGGACTTGGCAAGTTCGGACTTGGCAAGTCCACGCGAAAGTCCGGACTTCCCAAGAACGTGAGGATGGGAGGACGGGAGTACAGTCATTTCTGCTTTTGGAACAGCAGCGAACTTGATGATGTCACCACCTCCGCTGGCCTTGGCTGTTGTACTGTATTGTATGCACTTAGAATAAAACAATATAAACACAGCCAAGCCCTGCGTCTTTGACAGTGTAAGAAATTAATATGTATATGTTTTTAACGTTCCAACATATATAACTGACATACAAAAATATATAAATAGGCAAAATATTTTCATAAAATGTCTTTTAAAACCTTATCCCTGTAGCTGGCTTCTGATTATAATAAAAGTCAAGTTCGGGGGGAAAAGTTTGTGGAGAGTTGGTGGTTATTGTGATCGTGAGCATTGGCGAGATGGAAATCAAAAATCAATAATGGATCGGAAAATGCGTCTTGGCGCAGTTATTGCTGAGGAGGAGGCTGCCTGGCTGAGGAGGCAGATCCCAGAAAGACAGTGGAGAATGAGGATGAGGATGAGACGTGCGATGCTTGCATGTCTGTTCGATATGTTTGTCCAGTTGTGGACAAAGTACCCAGGAATATCACAACAAAGAACAAAAACTCAGTCACAAGTAAAAGTGCTGCATACCAATTCTGACTTGAGTAAAAGTATCTGGGTATTGCCAGCAAAATGTAGGCCTACTTGAAATTAAAAGTTCAAAGTACTCATGATGCAGAGTGACCCAATTTCAAGTGTTGTGATCATCATATACATGAATATGTGTTGAGTATTAATTGATCAACGTAGGCTAAATGTGAACAGCATTTAAATGTTGTCATGGTAGAACTAATTTTAACACCTTTCACTGGTGTACTAGTCTAATCTATAACAACACACAGCAACTTGTAAATATGAAACAACAACATATAAACAAAATATCTGAAAAGTAACTATAGCTATCAAATAAATGTAGCTTGAGTAGAATGTACAGTATTTCCCTAAGTATATGGAAATACCCAAAGTACATCAAATTTGTACTTAAGTACAGTAGCTATTTGAGTAATATACTGAGTTACTGTCCATCACTGCATTTGTCTCACCAATATGCTTTCTGTCTATTTTTAATGGAGACTTGACAGATTACTTGGTACACCTAGAAAAAACAACAGCAGTTTAATATTGTATTAAGTCTGACATTTTACTGAAGTGTTGAGTTGTAGATTGTGGTGCTGTTGAACTGTACTGGATTACACTGACAGCAGTTTCTCATTTAGTCTGTCCTCACCAATATAAATGGATCAAACAGGTCAGAGGTGAAGAGGAAAAGTTTATTCAGCCACACTTCAGACATCAGGTTAACAATTCATATCAGATAATCAATATATAAAATGCTGTTGAATAAATACAATAAAGACAATTAATCTTTAAATACAATAAATAAATTACAATATATTCTTAAAATCATTATTGAATGATAAAAACACATAGGCCTAAATAAGCAAAAGAATGCAAAGAACAATAATATGTTACAACATTTAATAATATAAGGATATATCTTGTCTGGGACTGAATGTTGCCCATTAGACATACCCCAAACAAATTTCATTTCATATTTAACCACTGCAGAGATATCAGCCACGAATTTCAAAAGGACCACCTGAGAGAGGCTGCTCTCTGGGGCAGCCTGAGCGCTCATACACACGTTTATTATCTATGAGCGCTGACACCGCTGTCATCTAGCGGACCTCAGTCACATTCAACTGGGCTCTATATTAAAATATCGACCACGGGTCTGACGTTTCCCTCACTTGTCATTTTCCGATGACTGTTGCGAAATGCATGCTGGGATACCTGGCTGTCTGAAGTCCACACAAGTCTGCTCCGATGCATCCCCGGTGAAATGGGCGTGGCGAGAACACTTCCGGGAATTTGGACTGAACTTCGCCAGATGTGAACTTTGAATTGGAACAGTACTTGGGCTGTGACTGATGACGTCTCACAAGTCCACGAGAACACAAGTCCGCACAAGAACGCATATTGTGAAACGGCTATTTTCGTGTCCGACACCGACTTCATTCCAACTTGCTCTGACGTATTACGGAACTAAAGTGAACAGTGATAAAATCGCGAGAGCGAGGCAGCCGCAGTTTTTTGAGCCAGGCACTGCAGTTGCTCTTCACCGACTGCACCGCCTGGCTCTCACCTGATCTATTTAAGTATTTAACATCACAAAGACTTGCGGTCAGTGGGATGTGAGGATACTTAAAATAACGTATGTACAGATGTGAAGCCCTGACTATATCTGAATAATCTGTAATGAAAGCTGTTGTCTTGTATAAAATACAAACCTTGTAGTCAGACAAAATTTATTTAGCCTGCATTGAGGGGACAGGTCTGCTCTGCAGCAGCAAACTGATATGATGCTGATTCACATGAAAATTAGGCTAATGTAAAAGGGAGGGTGAACCATGAAAATAAATTACAGATTGCTTAAAAAGCATTTTAATAAATCAATCTATTGTAATTAAAACAACTGGAGACTGAAAACAAACTAATATGTGGGTCTGATGACATAATAAATCGACATATGGGACAGAATGTAGCCTACCCTGCGTTCGGAAAGTCTTTTTGGCTTAGGAAGGTTCCTAGCTGAGTGAAATGACCCGGAAGTATTTTAGCGGCCGCCATGATAAGAGCTGTTCGAATTCTCTAAACACTAAGGAAAGGAGGTTCAATGCTTCCTTTCAGATCTCCTTTAGCATAGGATACATCGGACCTTCCCAAGCGATAGGAAAGGAGACAATTCCATCCCACAAGTCATTGCGGCGGCAATATTTACGCACCATTCACAAACTCGAATGATTAGGAAAGAAAAAGATCAACATGACCGAGAAAGGAAGGAGATCACCATCTAAGTTACCGCTGTTTATGAAGCATTATACATCTCATGCCATAACTTGTTCATATTTTTTAAACTTTCAACATTATGTTAAACTTAGATGCGAACTATGAACGTTTCGCTACTATTGGTGTACCCTCCGTCCACAGCTTTGTTTAACTTGTTTTATAACAGGATAAACAAATAAACAAATGTACAATGCATCATTTTAATTTTCCGATTTTCGTGTGAATGAGAAAAAACGGAAATCCACGTGCTTTCACCATTTTCGTCTTCAAATGGCTAATTGATATAGAAATTAAACCAAAACCAGAAACCTACTTGTTTTTCACCTTTATTGTTATATCTATATTATCTGCCCCTACTGCATCTCAAAACATTGGCATCAGCTATGCTTATGGCCTAGATAGATAGATAGATAGATAGATAGATAGATAGATAGATAGATAGATTCAAGAGTATTACCTAGACCTGCTCTATGTGTAAAGTGCCCTGAGATGACTGTTGTTGTGACTGTTGTTGTGATTTGGCACTACATAAATAAAATTGAATCTAATATAGATAATCTAATATAAATAGATATAGATGGATAATCAATGAAGTAATGTTGCTGTGCCTCGTGCGTAAATGCGCATATACTTGGCCTATCTGGAGATTTAAATAATCAATGAAGTTACTGATTTCCACTTTTTATTCCCCTGTACAGTGTTTCCCTGCAGAATTACAGTGGCAGGATCATAACAAAAAATACAAAAGACTGTAACGTTAAAAGATATCTGCCTGAGGTTATTAAATACCTGCAGCGAGCACCCCACCCCGGCAGCAGAAACAATAAGCGCGTTTCCCCATAAAGAGAGACGCTGTGCGCATTTACGCACGAGGCACAGCAGCGTCCCTTTTATTATTTATAATTTATCTAGGCCTATCTGTTTATCCTGTTATAAAACAAACAAGTTGAACACAGCTGTGGACGGAGGGGACACGCACCATATGCTCAGTTTGCATCAGTCATTTATTCATTTGAGCGTTGTTGTATTGCCAGCCTTTAGTAATATCATTAATTCATTTTACTACTTGGGATTCAGATGGGTGAGTGGGAGCAAACATTCTCAATGTGACCATTTCGTTTCAGTTTGTGGCAGGTAGCCTATATTCCTTTTTTTAATTCAATCCCGACCTAAACAATATCTTGTGTTGTCCACGTTTACATATCCTGCATGAAGCAACACGACGAGAACTACGCCCCATACTTTCTCATCGTATGCATTTTGTAGTCCATCTTCAGAACATTGTAGTTTCACCATAGCAGACCCACGTCAATAACATCCGCCGTCGCATGATGACGTAGCCCAGCGTAAGTGCGGTCGGATTTTCTCAGCTCCGCGGTTCTCGTTTCCTAAATCCTATGAATTCTCCTACTCATCTTTCCTTGACCCCGTGACGTTTCCCATCGAGGTCAAGGAATAGTGTTTAGGAATAGACGATAGGAGGGACTTTCCGACCGCAGCCCTAGTGTTTCTGTGACTTCCTGTACGGACTGAAGGCTGCTGGAAATTGTCGGGAAACTGTCCAACTTGACTTTTTGTCACCTCCCCCTTTTGCAACCGCCCTCTCGTCCACTTTCCGGATGAGGCTCAGCTCATCGCGAACGAGCCTTGTGTGTCATTATTCTTGAAGCAATTGTGTCAAAGTGGTTCACCATCACTACCTCGCTTTCGCGATTTTATCACCGTCCACTTTTGTAATACGTCAGAGCAAGTCGGAATGAAGTCGGACACAAAACATGCATTGTGCGCCGATCGCCGGTGATAGAATCTGCGCAGGCCTGGCTCATCTCGAACGAGCCTACTTTTTATATTTGAAGAGCAGTCTTGTTTACACGACAACACGAGTGCCTCTTTTTTTTCAACGGTCACCGGTAAGCTGATTCCCTGAAGCCGCAGACGTTTCTGTGCAGTTGTGAGTTTCGTTTCCGCGGACTCCCCCCCCCCGTCGTTGAACGATACCAGGAAATACAGAAATGAGATATGATTCACCCACAGTGCTCAGTTAAATTATTTTTTAAACTGACAGAAGAGACTTGCGGATAACATGTCAGCCTCTATTTGTGCCTTTGCCTTGACGTTTTCAACACTATGCGGATCCAGAGGTAAACATAATTCAGCTTTGTCACTTCATTATTAATCATTATAGCGTTACAGAATGTGTGCTGCGCTTGTTACTGTAACTACAGTTTACGAGGAACCATTTTCCATTTAAGAAGGACGACCCCAGCCAAGTAGCTACATCAAATATGGAGCTGTTAGTTTTAAAGTTTTTTTTTTTTTTCTTAAGTACAGAAGGGCGTTTCTGGGATTTGAAGACATGGGGCTAAGTCTGGACCTCTGTAGCCCATTCTTCGTTTTGATGCTTTTTTATGCATTCTGCAACATTATTTACATTTAAAGTACACATCTTAATCATTAAAAAAAGTAGCCTAAATATGTAGCCTACTTAAGATACTGTTTCCAGATTAATTGTGAATTGTCATGTAAAAAGTATTAGCCTAGTTGTTAATTATTTGTGTTGTTAATTATTTGTATTGCAGTATAGCAGAAATAGAATTTTGCAGGGTGCCCATTAGCTCACCTAGTCAAGGACGTGCCCAATGTACAAAGGCTGTGTCCTTGGCGCAGCGGCCACAGGATTGATTCCAGCCCATGTCTACTTATACTCCTTAACATCTTAGAGGGAAATATTGTACTTTATACTGCACCACATTTATTTGTCAGCTATGCATGGTTAGTTTAAAGACTCAGGGCCTGTAATACATGTAATGAGTACATTTGGGGCTCTTCATTGTTATTATTATTATTATTATTATTATTATTATTATTATCATCATCATCATTATGAGTAGTAGTAGTAGTAGTATTAGTATTATTATATAGGCCTATAGCCTATATATGTAGATCTGGGGCTACTCACAAAACATTACAGGCCCAAGCCTCAGACGCTCAGGCCTAATGATGCCACTGTTTTGTCATTAGGATTTCTTGATTACATTTACTTTTTACCAGTACTATTACTGAGATTTTTGCCACACTATATGAGGTGGATGGGGAGAATGTGGTCCTTCATGTTATTACTGGTATTTTTGGTGTTTTGCCCTCTTTGCTGTCTTTTCTCACTGTCTCTTCTGCTAATAAGAACATAATAGCATTTACAACCGTGTTAGCTAAGAGACTGATATTGTTAAAGTGGAAATCATCAGTCCTGCCTACCCACACGGGCTGGATTAAGGAGGTACTGCATTTTCTTAAACTTGAAAAAAGCAGGCTGACCTTATCTGGCACTTATAATGCATTTGAAAAGACATGGAATCCCTCTCTGATATGTTAATAGCATGACCTGTCATATTGCTTTGGACTGAATATAATTGTCTTGCTTGCTTTGACTCATTGTTATGTTGTTTACATTTTCCCCTGTACTTTTCTGCCCTGTACTTTCTGTTTTGGTCTACACTGGATGTGTACCATTGGGGGGGGGGGTCAGTTCACAAATAATGAGTATTCACTGAGTGAATAAGTGTAGCTGAATTTTGTAAACATGTAATAAAAACCAATAAATTAAGTTGGGGAACAAAAATACATTTACTGATATGGAAACAACAGTTTTTTTGTGGCTTTAATGGAAGCATAATTATTATAACAACAATTATTGCAACATTATGATCACCACACAACAATGATGATCGCAAAGACAAAAGAGCCTGTCGTTAATATGGGTTTTTTCAATAGACAACCTTCAAGTACAGTTGCTCAGCTCATGACATGTTTTGTATTATTAAAAAACTGACTGTTATATCCATTCCTGAGTGGACCTGTGATCCTACTAACTTTTTATCATATTTTGGTTTGGCCTGTGCAGTGGTATCAGGAGTCCTCAGCACACCCACAAATGTCCACTTGACCTCCTATAACCTGAACCTGGTGCTGCGGTGGGATTCACCTGAACAGCCAGCCAGCAGCCTGATCTACACAACTGAGTACAAGTGAGTCAACACCACTCTTAGCACCAATAAAACCCTCTGTGGTTCTGCAAACACTGGCTTCTTTGTCAGTCTGTTATTACTGCACAGCCATCAAAGACTGTTCAGGTTTAAACTACAGCTGATTTCTAGAGTTGCAACTATGGATTATTTTTATTATTGATTATTAGATTGATCAATTTATCGGAAAACATCAGAAAATATAAAAAAAATGACCATCACAAGTTGTTAGACTATGAGACATTGCAGTTTTTATATTCAAATTGTTTGTTTTTGTCCAGTATGAAACCCAGTTTACTATCATATGAGACCAAGGCAGCAGATAATTATATCCACATCTTATGAAACCTGTGAAGAAATATCCAGGGATGAGGGTCAGCATTTATTTGAAAGAGACTGAATCTTCTTTTACTGTTAAAATTCTGAAACTGGTGAGCTGTGTAAGCCAAGAATATAGAGACAGTGTGGATTTACACAACCAAAAGCAAAAGCAAATTTTTGCTCGTCCACTAGTACTTGGCAATTCCACTCCACTCTTCTGGTAAGCACTCAGTAGCTGTGGGCCAGTTACATGCTATTTTGCATATGAATAGACTTTTTTTGCTTCATCATTCATGCTGTTCCGTTTCTCTGAAGTGCTGTGATCAGACCAGTTACGAGAAAATCGGAATTTTCATCTACCATGCTGATTCGTAGTTGCATGTTCTGGATGTAAGTAAATTGATGTTAATGATTGGAAAAGTGTATTTGAAAAGTGGTTCATGTGGTGTGACAAGGGTTAAAGTTGTACTCATCAATAATTTTATGTAAACAGAGCTGGTCAGCTGTGGTTCAAGAGGGAGAGCAGCCACTAATTGGAACATCCTCAAGTATCCTTTGGCTGCATACAGAACTTGTTGTATTGTTCCTGCTGGGTGTGTTAATATTGTAATAAATATAAGGTTTCAAACAGGAGTTCCCTGCCACCAAGTCAGAGCCGTCAAATAATCACAGGATGCAGATTTTGCAAAATACAGTGAGCAGCTTTATTAGCATAATTAAAAATGACACAATTCATAAAAATGGGGGAGAGACTGCAACAGGGAAGCCCTACCACCCACCGAGGCACCCAACAAAAGGCTTCCAGTGTTATCCACTGCAAACAGTCTAAAACAGGACCAGGCTTCTTCCTTAAGGCACACCAATGAACACGACGGGCTGTCATTCTCTACTGGAGGCACTGCAATTTATACACACAGCTTGTACACTGCAAACTCATACGTGACGTCACCACTCAAGATAAAAGACCCTTCGACTGCCCTGCACAAGTTATAGTGTAATTCTCCGCTGCGCTCCCAACCCATATTGCCAAACGGCATGTAAAAACAGCACAAGGCCTTTTGGCATTTTATTCCTTTTGTACAGTAATTTGGTCAACATGACTTGTTAAATCTGCTTGATAAATAAATTTGAGTTGAGAGCTGAATTGGTATAAAAAAGGGTTTTAGTCTCTACAGTTAATTTCAACATTGATGAAACTGTTAAGGGGGTGATTTTTTTTTTTTTAAATATCTAACCCGTTTACCTTATATTAAGGCCCAAAGTTAGAGGTGGGGCCTCTTGAGTGACAGGCTGCCTGCAGGGAGTTGCAGCAGTCTGTGAGTCAGATCCACCCCTCGTTCCTCCACAGCTCCACCCTCTTGCCCAAATACGGTCACTTCTAGCCTCCAAAAACAGGAAGAGCAACTGAGGAGGGATCCCTCTTCCAGGACAGACAGACGTGCAATAGATCTCATACAGATCAGCATAATAAATTAACAGTAATCCGTATGACACAATGAGACTGAAAGAGAGACAGAGAGAGAGAGACAGAGATAGAGAGGACAGATGCAGGACAGATGGTAATGACAGTAGCTTACAGCAACATTAATGAAATTAAAGTAATAATATTACACCAGGGCCGCCGGACGCGGAAGCGCTGCGAATAGCCTCGAAGCACCAAGAAGCAAAGCCAGTTTCCTTTCGGCGCCCATGTTAACCGATTGTGCCATCCACACCGGCCGCTGCAGCGATTGTTTCGGCGTCTATGTCTATTTTCTGCACGAGCCACAAGCGAATGTGTCAAGCCAGGCAGGAATACAGGCTATACATATTAGTCAGTGGTATCTAAACAGAGCGCAAGAGAGATGAACACACACACACACACACACACACACACACACAACTAACACACAAACACACACAGACACAAACACGCACACACACGAGAGAGAGAGAGAGAGAGAGAGAGAGAGAGAGAGAGAGGGCCAGCTATAGGGGTTGGGGGTTGGGGCACACTCACGCAAACAGAGAGAGATACCCATGATGTAAAAACAGCCCCAAATGTGACAGAGACAACAGCTGGGAGCAGAACGCTTGGAGGGGAGAAATGCATGTCTGATTTGAACGGGCGCGCCAGAATATCGGTGCGCTGTGCTCCGCAGTACTTCGTTGGCAGTGTGGCCCTGGCGTTATAGTTATAATTCTGGCTATCAATGTGTTGATAGTATATATCAATATCTGACAGTATACATATGTGACAATAACCATATGCGTATAATAACAGTAGAGGTATGACTAATGATAACAACAGCAGCAGCAGCAGCAGCAGCAGGAGGTATCTGGCAGGACTGCAGCAGCAACAACACACGTCACACTATCCAGGCACCACTGCGATATGAGTTAACCTGTGAGACAGTTGAGCACAAAGGCTCTGGAGAAAAAGCCGAGTTAGTGACATGCAGTGCGGCCGAGTTAGCAAGATGCAGTAAGAGGACATGAGAGAGAGAGAGAGAAGGAGAGAAGGTGGCCGGTGTATTATAGGAGGTCCCCAGACTAAGCCTAAGTCAGCCTAAGTAGGGGCTGGTACAAGCCAAGCCTGAGCCGGCACTAACTATAAGCTTTATCAAAGAGGAAAGTCTTAAGTTTAGTCTTAAATGTGGAGATGGTGTCTGCCTCCCAGACTGCAACAGGAAGATGATTCCACAGGAGAGGAGCCTGATAGTTGAAGGCTGATCCTGATCTACTTTGGAGACTTTAGGGACCACGAGTAACCCTGCATTCTCAGAGCGCAGTGTTCTTGTGGGATAATATGGCACTATGAGCTTTCTAAGATATGACAGAGCCTGACCATTTAGAGCTTTATAAATTAACAGTAGGATTTTAAATTTAATTCTGGATTTTACAGGGAGCCAGTGCAGAGAAGCTAAAACAGGAGAAATAGGATCTCGTTTTTTAGTTCCTGTTAGTACACATGCCGCTGCATTCTGAATTAGCTGGAGAGTTTTTAAAGACGTACTAGGGCTACCTGATAATAGGGACTTAACAGTAATCCAGTTGAATCTACAGTTGTCAAGTTTCTCCTAAAGTTTACATCCATGTCTGTGGATGCCTCACATCCATCGTCCCCTTGACAGCACAGAAGATCTTTATAATCAGCCCCTTCTGTCCCTAAAATGACATTGAATAATGTATTAAATGTCACAGTAAAGCTGACTTTTGACCTTTTGGATATAAATTTCATGACTTGATTATTTATCCTATTAGACATGTGTGAAGTTTTGTCATTATTAGCATATGAATAGTTGATTTATCGCCAGACTCCATGGAGGTCTGCACGGACGGGCGTCTGCAAGCCCTGCGTGCACGGACTCCACTCCGCGCACCAATGTCACTCAAAAGACTGCTCGACATGTATTTTTCACATCGCCATGACAGAAACGTGCAAGAAGTGGGGGTAATGTCGTGTTTCACTGACATTTTTATTGGAAACTACAACGCGGAAGTGCGCTCAACGCTCCGCTTATAGTGCGCCTGAGTCTGTCGAATTTTTTGGGTCAGCCCTAGTAACAACTGAATAAATGAACGAGGATAATAATGAAATAACACAAAATCAACATTATGTATAAGTTGATTAAAACAAGAAGTAACACTTGTGAGTTATTCAATTTGGCAATAGTGAGAGAATATGTTACGATAACTTGGGAACGCAGGCATGTGCAAAATATTTATCTAAGGAATCCTAAATTAAAATTAAGATAATTAAATCTCGGGCGGCACGGTGGTGTGGTGGTTAGCATTGTCGCCTCACAGCAAGAGGGTTGCCGGTTCGATCCTGGGTGTGTTTGCATGTTTTCCCCGTGTCAGCGTGGGTTCTCTCTGGGCACTCCGGCTTCCTCCCACAGTCCAAAGACATGCAGTTTGGGGACTAGGTTAATTGATGAGTCTAAATTGCCCGTAGGTGTGAATGTAAGCGAGAATGGTTGTTTGTTTCTATGTGTCAGCCCTGCGATAGTCTGGCGACCTGTCCAGGGTGTACCCTGCCTCTCTCCCGATGTCAGCTGGAATAGGCTCCAGCCCCCCCCGCGACCCTCAAGAGGATGAAGCGGTTAGAAGATGAATGAATAATTAAATCTAATCGACATCAACTCTCACCAATGCCCAGCGGGTCACCTGTGAGGGGAGCTCGTTGCCTCCCTTCTTAGCAGCGAATCATGCAGACGTTTCTCCTGGGGCCCTGAACTTTCACTTTGCAACTCCCAGATTTTCCAGCACTGTGGAGGGGGGAGCAGTTGAGCCTGTGAAGTCTTGTGGGTGTCCCTAGCGTCGGTTTCCTAACGCTGCAAAAAGCCTTTGGCTTTGGCACGAGAACCACTGTGGCAAGTGGCTGGCAGCCACTGGCTTTGATGAATCTTTGGTTGTAGAGGCAGGTCAAAAAGGGCACTTGTCTACTTTGTTATAATTACTCAATTATAATAATGGTGAAAACAACATCACTGGCCGTTCAATATTGTTATCAAAGTTATTATCAACGCGTATAAAAATGTTGAAAACACTGGAGATAAGCTAAGCTTAAAAGTTTAAAATAACTTTGACCGTGAGCGTATAAAAGCGTAACTAAAACGTAAATATGAAAGAGGCTTAGATACGAAAAAGAAGAAACAAAAGAAAAAAACAAGAAGAGCACAAGAGCGCGAGACAAGAAAGAGGAAACAAGAGAGTGGAAATACAAGAGAGAGAAACATACAAGCGAGTGAGTGCACCAGGGCACACATGTTTTTAACCGGCCAAAGTGAGTGGATCTGATAAGGCGGCCTCTTTAGTTGTAAAACAGGCTGATTATTTTATTTCAAAAGAAACTTAATGCTTCCTATTACCAGATCATATACTTATACATATATATATATCTCTTGACTTATACTTTGACATGTTACGCACGATAGGCACATATTGGTTCTTAATATCCAATTAACATGAATACAATTGAAAGCAACCTATAGTTGCAACATATAATGAAAAAAAAAATGAGGAAGCACATATTCATGAAAACAGGTTAATTAACAAATCCCAATTATATCTTTACAAATCCAAACACATAATAGGGATAAAATGTATAATTTCACTTCCAACAGACATTTCAATTTTGTCACACAGAAATATTTGGTAAGAGAGGGAGGGCGTGATATCCCCGGGGCAATGCGAATGGACAGGATGTGGCAGAGCAAAGAAGCATTATCTCATGACAGCTAGTGGGTCATTCATCACCATGTTTTGCCCCAAGGCTGGATACTTTAAGATGGCATCTGAAACTTGAGGGTTCCCAAGTGACTTTTTACCTCGTTTTGGCCTAAGGATGGCTGAAAGAAGTTTTTGTCAGGTCGGGTAATACAGGTTGAGTCCTAAACATTTGACCCCCGGTGGTCTGGTGGGTCTTGTTCATTGATAATATTGATTCAAGGGAAGTCTAGTCCAAGAGGACATCTGTGCCAATTTTGAAGAAATTCCTCCTTCTCCCAATACCACATTCACGACAATGAGACAGATGAGGTTATATAGACTTGACCTTTGACCTTCGACCTTCGACCACCAAAATCAGCTCAACATTAAGTCCCAGTGGACAGTTGTGCCAAATTTGAAGAAATTCCCTTGAGGCATCCTTGAGATATTGTGTTCACAAGGATGAGGCAGACGGACAGTCCAAAAACATAATGCTCCAGTCATAGCTAACCAGTGCAGAGGCATAAAAAAGTGAAAACTGGGCTTAGATTTATCAGGTGTACACAAACTTGATTTAAAATGAATGCTTATGTTTATGCTCTGTGGCAGCTGGATGTTCTGAGTTAGGGTTGGGACTCGTTAGGATTTTAACGATTCCGATTCCTTACCGATTCCTCTTACCGATTCCTACGTTATATTCATTATACTTGCTATACTGAAATAAGTATAATAAACACAAATGCAATCATACAAAGACAAACTTTATTCTAACTGTTGCACAGTACAATTAGATGAAAATACACATTTGTGTGTGATGTGTATTTCAGATTTAGAGCTTATATCATCTCCCTAAGAATATATAACAACAAAAAGTGATTCTCTGATTTCTACAGTAACACTATTACGTCAAATTAACCACAGCAATGTAATAAAAAAAAATCATATGAATTTATGCTTGGGCACTGTTATTTATGTGACAACACCTGAACAGAACACACACACATTGGCTGTTTGTTTCTACCGCTCCCCTCACTGGAAGCATCGGACCTCCCGCCGCCTGCCTCCGCCTTGATTAAACACTGAAAATTAAATAAAAGAGGGAGACAGGTTTTTCCTGTTTTATCTTTTTGTTATATTTCTCCTCTTTCCTCGCTGTAAGCGTCGGACCTCCCGCCACCGCTCCCGTCTCAAACACGGAGGTCTCCCACCTGTTAAATAGCCTGTAACCATAACAACTGTGTGACACAACCTCAGTGCTTTAGTAAATAAATAATGTCGGGCGGTCGGGTTCGGACAGAAATATGCGGCCCGTGGCGCACTCTAATGGAAATGCACGTGAGGTTTTTTTTTTTTTTACAATCTAGGAACCGTTTGCAGGAACCGTTACTCCAAATGTGATGGAACCGGTTCCGGAACCGGAACTTTGGATCCGGTTCCAAAAAAGACCCGGATCCGGATCCCAACCCTATTCTGAACAGAATCAAACACTGCCCCACCATTGTGTCGTGAATTATATTGAGAATCATTCAGCTTAACTCAAACATGCAATAATGGGTCCACTTGTGCAATACTGCTTTTAATGTTATTTTTTATTTTATTGATTGGAATGATTGTGTACATGTGTATATGTTGTTTATTTATTATTGTCTATTTTCTATTTTTTCTATTTCAGGCATGGCACAGTAAATTTAGTTGTACTTCTTGTGCATTGACAGTGAAGTCTATTCTGTTCTGTTCTATGTTTAGATAGACATCTCTTTGCTAACATGGTAGTCATAGCCGCAATTAAGGTAATAATTTGTGTTGATGTGATAATTAAATCTTTATTTGACAGCATGGTGTACTAGCTTTGTCTGAAAATTATTTACACACAGAAGCACGCTGTCAAATACACACACACACACACACACACACACACACACACACACACACACACTGTGTTGCTGTCAAGCCCACGGTCAGCTTCAGAGGTTTGGTCACTACCATTCTGTTTACCTTTTCATCACCTCTAGCAAATCTGTAAAACCAGCACTGTATTTTGTCCACAGATCCACAGTCACAGACTACAAAGTGGGCTGTGTGAACATCTCCACGCTTGAATGTGACCTCACAATGTGCCCTAACATCTCCGTATTTGAGTATGGAAAGTATAGAGGCAGAGTGCGGGCGCAGCTGGGGACAGAGAGCTCCGCCTGGGTGGAAAGTAACGAAATTACTATGGACAGAGATAGTGAGTAGAAATCTATGATTCATGGCTTGTCATTGTAAAACACTGCATGTGTTCATTTTTCTAACGAAACTCTACAGTGATCTTTATCAGCAAGTACAGCTGATGTGCTCTCAAAAACACATCTTGCAGGAAATTACTTAATGATGGATTTTTAGCGCTTAAATTATTCCTCGGTTAGCTGATTAGTCAGTCACTGCAAACTTGATTCCAATGTACTCAAATAAAAAGAGCTTTTGTTATAATTATAGTGTAGATAAATGGTTGTTTAAACAAAAGACAGTCAATTAAAGTAGCTCCAATCAATATTTTAAGATTAACAATTGGTCAGTTGACTGCTTATACAACCCTGATTCCACAAAAATAGTTAGGACACTGTGTAAGACATAAATAAAACCAGAATGCAATGATTTGCAAATCCCTTTGACCTATATTAATTGAACACAGTCCAAGGACCAGATTTTTAATGTTCAAACTGATCAATCTTTGTTGTTTTTTGTAAACATACACTCATTCTAAATTTGATGCCTGCCACACATTCTAAAAAAGTTGGGACAGAGACATGTTTACCGCTGTGTGACATCGCCTTTTCTTTTAACAACACTCAGTAAGTGTTTGGGAACTGAGGACAAAACTGTTGAAGTTTTGAAAGTGAAATTCTTTACCATTTTTGCTTGATTTTCAGCTTCAGTTGCTACAGTCTGGCATCTCTGTTGTCATATTTTGTGCTGTTGGAATACGTGCAGAATGTGTCTCATTGTCTCACTGGAATAAGCAGGAATGTCCCTGAAAAAGACATCATCTGGATGGCAGCATATGCTGCTCCAAAACCTGTATGTACCTTTCAGCATTCATGGTGCCTTCACAGATGTGCAAGTTCGCCATGATGCCATGGGCGCTAACCAGAGTTGGGTATAACATGTTACAAAGTGCGTTAGAGTACTTTGATTACTTTTTGTAGTAACAAGTAACCTAACGCGTTAGTTTTGCTGTTTGAGTAATCAAATACTTGAGTACATTTTCAAACAAACCATCTGTTACTTTCGTTGCTTTTAGAACACTGGTCTTTTGGTTCTAATAACGGAGATATTAAACCGTTAAACCTATCCGTCCAAAAGAAGTCATGAAGCTTGTGGCTCGCTACGTGGTAGAAGAAATGCTACCATTGCTACCAAGAAATGCTCCACAGGACCGTCAATAAAATCCCCACAACTCAATAGATGGAGGAGACTCGCTGACAGTCAGGTCAGACTCAGAAGGACTTGCATTATGCCTGGTACACACACTACACAACTTTTTTGCCCGTTCTGAAAGTCACTATGTCACATGACACGATTGTGGTGTCATAAAATTGTGCCGTGACTTGGCTGACAGATATTACACACTACACGATGGTACTCACCAATTATCCTGGTCGTCTTTCATATCATCGGGTTATTCTTGTCCTTTTTTATTACTTTTACTATTATTTGAGTCACTGTGTCTGTTCATGTGCCAGCCAAAATGTTTGTTGTAGTCACCTAAAAGCGTCAGCAGATGGCAGGAGCTACATTTGAAGCACCGTATGCAAATATTCAAGCTACTGTATCCTCCACAACAAGTTCTTACAAATGAAAATGGAGATTCTCTCAGCCGAGGTTATAAGGGGCTTTTAATTTGAAACAAATTCAGGAAGTGTTGAGTTTGAAATGACGGTGCGATGTGTTAACTTTATAAAGACAATGGAACAGATAAAAAGTAAATATATAAAACACAGAGGGATTAATAATAACGGACCTTCTATAATCAGCTTGACAAACAAATCCTATGCACACTGACATAGACTTTACTATTTATTTGAGCGTTGTTCCCTCAAATAAAGTATAGTATTTAAGTATAGTATTCTATGTCAGCGTGCTTTGTTTCTTTGTCAAGCTGATTATACACGTTCCTGCTGCCTACCAGCACCTGACTACCTGTGGCTGTGCAAGGATATTTAATTGATTCCAGGACTTTCTATAATGTAGACAATGTTTCAAATGAAGCTGGTAGCCTCTGCAGTTGTGTGAGTAAAAGCTCTGCCAATATTTGTTATATGTTGTTACTTTATGTCCGACCGTGAGGTTGTAACATTGTTTGCTAGCTTGATGCTAATGACAGTACTCAGTGGGTTGACAAAGTGCCTCTGCTGTTTCACACTATCATTTTCCCTTTTTACTCTGTTGTGGTAACATCCCTCAAGGAAATATTAAAAAGGCTGGGGTGTTGTTGTCAGTTGTCTATGGCAGCAGATCACTCTGTGTTTCTACTGGTCAAAGTGATGGCTGTGATGGGAGAATTGGATCTCAGTGAAGGGCAAGTGGTCCATATAACTCTAATTTTGGAGACAAAAAATGTAGGCTAAGCGCCCTGTGGTCCATTACCCAATAGGAAATGTAGAATACTTGAGTTACTTTTCTCAGGGAGTAACGTTGGAAGTACTTTAAAAGTACTTGAGTCATTTTTCTCAGGGAGTAACTTTGTAAAGTAACTGTTAGGGCTGTAGTTAACCAAAGAAAATCTTGGTCGACTAAAGTTGCAGATAATCTTCAACTAATCGATTAGTCGTGGGGAAAAAAAATCTTATTTTCACTTCTGCGGTGGTGTGTCTGTATCACTCTGCAGTTACACCTCCAAAACAATAGTCGGTGGTGGAGGACTGTGTTAAGTGCTATATCTATATAGTTGATTCAAAACACACATTAAATATAGCTTAATAGGGTCAATTTCAAACACATGTATGCAAATTGGCTTCACCAGGCCTGGAATTTCGTCATTTTAGGGGCAAGGGCACTTGGCCTTTCGTGTTGTCAATTTTTTGAGGGCACAAGGCCATAAAATAAAACAAATATTTTAAGTCCAAGTCCATAATGAATTTAATTTAAGGACTAAGGATGTATAACTATATGTGAAATGAATAAATAAAACGAGCTCAAGTCATAATAATGAGTATAATAAGTAATAATGTGATTTATTTAATAGCACTAATCAACTCAATGTGTTTTAAATATAGCACAACCAGATTCATGTATTTATAAGCAAACAATCTTAAATATTAGGGCAAAATATTTTTTGAGTGTACCTGATAAACTGATTCACTGAACAAGACTGGCTTACAATTATTTTTGATGTGTTGTTAGATAGCTAACAAACAAACAAACTACAGCAGGGCTATTCAATTACATTTCAACTGGGCCACATTTCAAAACCAGATAATGTTGATGGGCCACATTTTAGCAGCGAGCAACTGATCAACTTTTTTTTTTATATATATACAGGCATGGCCCTCCTCAACATGATACGAAACAAAATAAAAAGAGCTATCAATGCACAGAAGCATAATAAGTGACATTACCAGTATCTAATAACACACACTATGTCTCTACCAGCATCTCCCTCTCTCCTCTACTCCACACACGCACACACCTCACCTCCTGATGCTTTCCTAATAGGTCAATTACACAGGATATAGTTTTATACAGTCCATGGCAGCAACAGTCATGTTTACAACAACAAAGTCACTATTTAAAACCCAATAATATCTCAATATAAATATTCCTCCTGACATCACAATACTGAGTGAAGAAATTCACGTTATCTCAGCATGAAGACAAACATCAGTATCAGTCATTCATCCTGCTCTCTCCCTCCTCTACTGAGGAGGACCCTCACTGTCTACAGGTCGGCTGCCTCAGATACATCTTCAGATAAAGTGTTAGCCTACATACAGACGAATTTCATTTTAGTTTGTCTCTAACACTTTGCTGTTTGTTTGCCGAGCGCGATGGGCTTGCGTTGACCGCGATCATAAGTCATAATAGCGGTGAATGAGAGACTGTGGACAGAGCAGATTGAAATGTGGCTTTCTACATGCTGATCATGTGTATTGATTGGCTTGCGTGGCAGAGGTTTTAGTTTTTTTTGTTTGTTTGTTTGTTTGTTTTTTAGTTTTAGTTTTATTCACACATCATCCAGGAAGTACAATACAATACATGGTGTATACAATTATTTTTACACAGTCGGATGTGGGAAAATGGTCGCCCCAAGGAAGCTAGTTAAAGCTTTTAATAGGGGGCCCGGTTTTCCATGAATATAGGATATTGGCCAGATATCCTTATAATATGGACAACATACAGATAGATAATAGACACACAATAAACAATAGACAATCTCAGTATTATGCTTACATTGGATTTGATGCAAAGTACAGTAGCAATGTTAACCAAGAGAAATTAATAGATGCAATAAGATACAGGTATCCATATCCATATTGAACGTTGAGCATAATGGCATATATATATATAATGAGCCTTAAAACACTGCAACAGCTACATCGCAACAGAAGATGTTTAAGAAGGCAGGGCTGCCGGAATCTGGAAATACGAAACCGGAAATGTGTTGCTACCAAGCAAACCAATCACAGCCGTGCCGGTCTGCGCTGGGTCTGCGTCGACGCGACGCGTAGTTACATTTTTGGGGAGGTGCACGTCAGGCTACGCCGGGGGCTACGGCGAGCCTTCTGCGTAGCCCCGTACCCTACGACGTCGATTCAACGCACGACCATAAATCAGGCTTTAATGAAAACATATTGATGTCTTCCGAACAGGTAGCTGCGGAACCAGTCTAGCGCTAGGCCTCTAACACCATAGTGTTGTAGTTTATTGATTAGGATGTCAATCCTAATGGTATCAAAAGCTTTGGACAAGTCCAATAGCTTGTCAAGATAGCTGTTGAGTTTGTTGTAAACTACTCTTTCCAGGACCTTGGAGAGAGTAAGCAAGATTGATATTGGTCGGTAGTCGCTCAGATCGTTCTTATCCCCAGATTTAAAGACTGATGTGATTCGTGCAATTTTTGCCATTTGGGGCACTACTCCAGAGAGTAGAGATAGATTGATACAGTGCGTAAGAGGTGCAGTAATTATGTTGGAGATGCTTTTCAGAATTTTAATAGAGATTCCATCTGTTCCAGCTGAGTTTGAACTCTTCATATTCATGATTATTTTATACATTTCACCACAGTTAGTTGGATTCAGGAAGAAGGAGCCCAGGTAGTTACCTGGTAGATAGTCTTTAAAAGAGGCATCCTGAGGCTGACTGATTTTACTGGATATGTTGCTACCGATGGAGACAAAGTAGTCATTGAATTTGTCGGCAAGACTGTTATTTCTGGTGATATTGCTTGTATTGTTATCATGGTCAGGGAACACAGGAGTTTTTTGGCCTCTGTTCAAGACCTTGTTTAGGACTCTCCAAGATTTCTTGGAATCACCCTGTGATGTGTTTATCATTTCTGCATAATAATTACTCTTCCTCTTTCTGATAATATGTGTGATAATAAGTTTATTTCTATAATTAATATATTAATTTTTATTATTATAATTAGGTTTATTTATGTATCTTTTGTATAATTTATTTTTATGCTTAATAGATTTTAATATGCCTTTAGTGATCCATGGATTTTGATTAGTTGTGCTGCATATGATAGTTTTCTCAGGAATGGTCAGTAGAGTCAGTTATTTCTTTGGTCAGAGTCTCAAATGCAGCATCAGCATCACTTCAATTGTATATTCTATACCATGCCTTGGCCTGCAGGTCCTCACTCAGACGTCGTATGGTTTCTTCATTGAGTATTTTTATTTTTATTTTATGGCGAGTGGGTGAAGGTCTAGCAGGAAGGTCAATAAATAATACAATAGGGAAATGATCAGAAATCTCAGAGAGTACAGTTCCAGATACAAGTGTAGAGTTTTGAATATTTGTGATGAAATTATCAATGATCGACTTAGTTGTGTGAGTGACTCTGGTATAAGTATTAATCGTGGGGAAGAAGGATGAAGAGTGTAATGTATTTACAAAGTCATTCTTAGCTGCATCCCTGGAGATGTCAACATTGAAGTCGCCAAGGAGGATACAACTTTTGTTTTTATTGTTTATAGAAAATAATGCTTCCTCCAGTTTGGCCCTAAAGATGTCAAGATCAGCGTCTGGGGGACGATAGATCACGCCGATAATAAGATTTTTCCCGTTTTTACCGCTTATTTCAACAAAAGGGGAGTCACTGTGATTGTCTGCTATGACAATGTCATCGCAAATAAGATTTAAGATGTCAGTGTATGACCTATCGTTCAACCAAGTTTCACTACAACCAATTACATCAAAGTTGTAACCTGTGTTTGTAAGGAGAGTAACTAGATCATCATGGTGCTTGTTCAGGATCCTGATGTTTAAATGCAAGAAAGAACAATTGTTTATATTTGTTAAATGTTTTAGTTGCTTAGGAATATACTGATTACAGCTTATATTTCTATGATAGTCAATACACTGTGTCACCTCGTCTCCTTCGCTGTCTAATTCATTAAATGCCATGTACAAGGTAACTAATGTGGTTTACTGAGATCCTGCAACAAAGACACACACTTAAGAACATGGACATATACATAGACTCATCCATTCTGAAAATGGCCCGACAGACATACACACATATACCCACACACTCAGACACATTAAAACATTGTGGACATTACCAACTGTATTGTCACAGAGCAGGCAAACAAACAAGGAGTGCCTCATCCTACCCAGTCAAGCCAGTAGTATTTAGGCCAATTCCCAAACCAAAAATTAGAAAATAGAGGTGAAGGAGAGAAGAAAGAGGGGGAGTGATGAGATAGGGAAAGAAAAAGAGAAAGAAGATCATTCACCGTCTTCCGAGTTCGGCGGTTGTCATGATGACAGAGAGAGACGCGTTTTTGGTGACGTCATCATCACGCGTCTGTGTTTACAGTTGTGGGGAGGCAGCATGCTGCAGTGTTGACAGACAGTTCCTCCTGGAGTTCAGGAATAATGTTTTCATTTACTCCACTCAGCCAGTAAGTTATTCGGGGGTTCCTGTACAGTTTACCATCGATGCAGAGCTTGTCAATGAACAGACGAGCGGCCTTTTTGGCTTTCCTCGCCTCGGCTATGATCGGGTGAAGCAGTCTCCATCTGTTCATGATCTCCGGTGGGAACTGATCGCTGATGGAGTAGTTGGAGCCTTTTAGCTCTTTTAGGTTTTATTGCACTTACTCACAGTAACAAGTGTAGTTGTTGTCAGCTAGACTAATTTTGAAGTTATATTCCCTTCATCTGCACTGTGGCCCCACCACTGCAGAATTATGCTACATGAAACTGAAACTTTTAAAAGTAACGCTGATAATAGCGGAGCTTACTGTTATTACGGTGTTGATTAAATTTACCCTGGGTTGTTTAATACTGGGTCTCACTACCGATCCCTGCCCGGGCATTTGATGAAATCTCGTGGTTGGCCGGTAATAGATTGGTGTCAAACTGTCGTTACAGCTCGTCCAAGCGGTTCATGTCAGGCTCGAATCAAACCCACCACTGGTGATGTTCGCATCGTCTCATTTGCTCAATAAGAGTCTAGAATGTCTTCGCATTTTTTTTCTCAAAAGACACAGGTGTCAAAGCCGTGTTGACAGGAAAGAGGCAGAGGAGAAAGAGGAGAAAACCGCAAAATCACCTGTGGCAGTGCGGGTGGGTCATCAAGGCCACTGTGGCCTTAGAGCAGATATTTTTTTCAAGGGCACAGGGCCAAATGGGGAGGGCACGAGAGCCATGGCCCTCGTGACCCTCGTGAAATACCTGCCCTGGGCTTCACTTGTCTTTATCTGGACATATTTCCCCCATCAATACAACATGCTAACATTATTAGCACAAGTCTATGGCATTTTACATTGTATAAATTAGCCTAGTGTCTAGCGATCTTTTCCTCTTACTCATATAAAGCCAGGGACAACAGCAGCATGTAACAAAGGTAACAGCACACAGTTTGGCTCCCTTACAACTCCCAACATTCACAGACAAAACAACAGTCTTATACTAATCACGTTTTCCAAGCAAATACAACATGCCAACATTATTAGCGCCAGCCTATGGCATTTTACGCTGTATAAATTAGCCTAGCGATGAGCGGAGATTTCCTCTGCTCATATGAAGCCAGGATAAATCCCTAAGTATAAATCCCTGAAGGATAAATCACACACACAACTTAAAATGCTGTTTTAGTGGAGGCTTTACTGTCTTCACAATTTATTATTTCTTACCTGTGAAATATAAGTAAATAAAAGCTTTTTTCCACTGAGGGGAATGGTATCAGCTTACAGAAACAGACAGGAGGTCGGCATCACCAGGACGCTGAGTGTGAGGGTGGTGTTTTGAAAAAACCCTCATTTTCACAGGTAACTTAGCCTGTACCCCGCAGCAGGAAATAATGGATTAATCCTGGAAAGCTGTTGATGTAGCACTTATCTCCATATGAAAGTAACACGGCAATTATTCGACTAATGAGAATTTGGTCGGATGAGAGCGTAGCGACGAAATAATGGACTAGTCGACCAGGAGACTACAGCCCTAGTAACTGGTTGCTTTTGAAGAGTTGAAGAGTTTTTCTTCATATAGTTGACCCATTCTTTTATTCTTGGGGGTTTCATTGACTTCCAATACCATAGTATTGCTCTAGCAGCTGAAGTGACACCAGCCGTAACAACTGAGAAGTCTTGGAGACACTGGTAATATTACGTCGACATTTACTCATGTGTCCAAGAAATTTTCTCCAAAAGGGCAGAGTGAGTGGTCAATCTCGAATACAATGTAGAAAGGTTGTTAAGGTTGAGTTAGTGTTCTGGACTAACTGAGGCAGAGGCAAACACTGATTACGTAGGGTTTTAAGGCACTGGTAAGAAGCTATGAAAATACTCATTAAAAAACTGGAGGGAAAATTCACAGGGACTGTATACACTACCAAACAGGATGGAATTATTATACAGGAGTGGAGTCATGACCAGGCTTATATGGAGGGTTGATAGTGGAGCTTGCCGCCAGGTGTGTCTCATCTGCGGAATCACAGGGAGAGAGTGAGTGGAAAACCAGCCACACTTCCTGCCACACACACACACACACACACACACACACACACACACACACACACACATTGCAGGGACGGAAAAAATCAGAACAGGGAGGGAAAGGAGAGGGACAGAGGAAAAAACAAAACAAATCCAATACAAAACCCAAACCGCAACAAAGGTGCCAGTTTCTTCCTGGCATTTCCAACATGAAGCATTAGTTAATAAACCCACCCTATATAGCCTGGCTGGTGTCCAGTAGTATCTGTGTGGTATTTTATACTGGGTTAATATGCTCTTGGATTCTAACAAATTACCACTGTCGAGTGGTGTGATGAACACCACCTGAAAATTAATGTTGGGAAAACTGTAGAGATTGTAGTGGATCCCAAGTCCATAGGAGACCACACTGCAATCTCCATACATAACCAAACAATTCAGCAAATCGTCTCTTATGAATATCTAGGAGTACAGATCGATAGGGGAATGAGCTGGCACCCACATGTGCAAAATGTCTGTGCTAAGATACACCAGTGCATGCACTTCCTACGGAGATTAAGACTGTTTGGGGTCAATAGGAACATTTACAATGCCAGTATTCTGTCCGTGTTAAGATATGGTATGTCCAGCTAGTTTGGAAACCTGACTGTGAAATTTAAATCCCAAATTGCTAGGTTGATTAATATGGCAGGGTAGATTATGGGTGTGTCCACACCCCTGACCACCCCTCAAGCCATTTTCGACAAACTCGTAAAATCGTATCTGATCATGACCATGTGCTGAATCCTGAATATGAGTTATTGCATCTGAGTAGAACAAGAACTTGTTTATTCCGCTGTCAATTAAGTTGATTAATGAGGAGTGTGTATGACGTATATATTATATATTATGTATTTAATTTGATGCTCCGAGGCTAACTGGGTGACTATGCGTTGTTGTGTATGTTGATTGTATGTATGTGTATGCTGACCCCTAGCTCCAAGACAAATTTCTCCAAGGAGACCAATAAATGAACTGAACTGAACTGTCAGACAGAATTTTTAACCATTTCTCTTCGTCCAGAGTACTTCCCAGGTTTGTCTTCCATATTATTTTCAAACTATTTAAGTTATTGCTAAGCTTTTAGTCAGTCTATAAAAAACAGATGCACAAAGGTGCTCCACTGGCAATTTGAAGAAATCCATAATAGGATTTCCCTCTGCACTTGCACTCCATATTGTATCTGGAGATATTTCCAAAAATGTTCTTTTCCTTTAAGAGCATACCTCTTTGTCAGATCTGAGTACGACATAAACATGCCATTTTGGTACAAGACACCAATATGACTTAACCCGTTAAGGTGCCGTTTTTTCCACTATATTGGTGTCTTCTCAATAGCAGTTGTAGAGTTATGCGATATATAGGAGTAAGATTGTCTGCAATGAGAATATAAAATAGGAAAATAGGAAAAACTTGTCTCCCTCTTTTATTTTATTTTCAGCTTTTAATCAAGGCGGAGACGGGCGGCGGGAGGTCTTGAGGTCTCCTCTTCCAGCGAGGGGAGAGGTAGAAACAAACAGCCAGTGTGTGTCTGTGTGTGTTATGTTCAGGTATTGTCACGTAAATAATAGTGCCCAAGCAATAAACAGGACAGACAATAGGATTTTATTTATTTTTACACTACATTTTCACTGAAAGCTGACTGAATCTGACCCCAGCCCGAATACAATTTATAGCTACATTTTTGTTGGAAAAAAGGTTGAAAAGTTGAAATATGGAGATAAAAGGTGTCTGTCCAACAGCAATCTCCAATACTTATTGACCTAAATTAATTTGTTAAAAGACTATATTTCTTTTTTTTTGCTTTTTTTACTAAAACTGACTAAAACTAGACTAAAACCTTTTTGAGTTTTTGTTGACTAAAACTGGACTAAAACTATCACATACAGAAATGACTAAAATTTGACTAAATCTAATAAGCATTTTAGTCCAAAAGACTAAGACTAAGACTAAATCTAAAATGCCTGCCAAAAACAACACTGGTGTCAAACCACTACAAAAGATAGATTTTTGGATACTATTTAGATAAAAACAAACCTTATGGGACAACTTGGATCCATTTTTTTTCTCTCTCTTAATGCTTTGCAAAGTATCAGACTCGGTTTCAAAATGAAGGACTTGGTATCGGATCGGATGCAAAAAAAAATGTGATCGGGACATCCCCAATAATTTATCTGAAAAGTGTTTTGATAATTGAAATTTCTAATTTCAGTCTTGCGTTCCTTGATTTTACATATGTACCCTTTTTTCTTTCTGGATGCCTGACCCATGGGCGTAGTGGACGCAGGGTACGGGACATGTCCCCCGCACTTCCCGTATCTGTGCCCTCTGTCCCCCGCACTTTTTACAGCTGTTAGAACCGTTCAGTTTGTTTTTAACATGTGGTAACAGGTTTTTCTGAGTCGTCTTTAAACACACCATGAGTAGGCGGTGCCAGGCGGTATACACAGACGAGATGTGTGCTGCTGGGCAGTGCTGCTGCTGTGTTAACTATGTTCAGCAAACCAGCCAGAAGAAGCAAAAAACCTTGCAAACTCTTCCAAACCAACCGTGTAAGTTGAGTAATGCTGTTGCATGTAGATAATGTTAGCTAAATGATGACTAATTAATAGCCAAATGCCAATATATCAAGTTAAGCTAGTTAACAAGAATACTAAGGGTATTGTTAAAAATCCCTTGATAGCTAGTTTAATGCTAGGAATAAACCCACTCCTCCTTAATTTCTGTGCAGAACTTGTGCTCACTATTGCTTTGCACATATTTTTTTAATTGTTATTGCCACAATAGAAAGAGCAGGGTCAGGGAGGAGACAGTGGACCAGAGAGGCCAGGAAGGATGATCATGCAGGGTCTTCACTTCTCTGTTTGTGGTTATAGGGTTCTTTAGCCGCTACGGAGAGGTGCAAGTGAATGTGAGAGGACGATAAATCACTCAGTAGACATCTGAACAATTTGTCCCCCTCACTTCTGAAATGATGGCTACACCCCTGGCCTGACCTATGATGTTTTTCCCGAATAAAAGCTTTGGATGCTTCCCATTACATTGCCCTCTTACTTGGGCTTCCAAAATTGATCTAAAAAAGGATTTAAGATCCTCTTTCAGCAATACATTAAAGGTTTCATCTTGTAAAGGAGATGTATTTAGCCTCCATCTACCCTTTCTTGTTTTATCTGTATTTATGTCAATACACAGCTCTACAGCTGCTTGGTATGAAAGAGCATTCAAATGTATCTTACACTGTGGTACTGATTTGGGCAGCAGACCAAGGCGGGGGCTTTGGCGGTCTGATCCTCGGCTACAGGGACATGGAACGTCACCTCTCTGGCAGGGAAGGAGCTGGAGCTTGTGGAAGGGCCCAAAGCATGTTATGGCAGTAGCGTGACAAAGGGGAACCAGAGATACCAGATGGGTGGCCCATCCAATTCAGCACTCTTGATTTCTTTTTTTATTGTTGTTATTGCCAGTTGGCATGGGGGAGACCAGCATCCATTGGCCACGCAGTGCCAGCTGGAAGCTGAGGGTCAGAGTGAGGCACAATGTCAAGAAAAAGAAGTGGCAGTTGCAGGACCCCCAGAAAAAAGCGCAGGTGATGATGTTAGGCCTACTGCTTATCCCTCTATATGTACAAAGGAACAATATGAACAGTTCAAAAGCAAAAATTAATGGTTGTATGCTCAAATTGAAAACTGGGATGCACCCCATGCCATGATGTGAAGAATCTTGTCGTGGCATCCAGTGGTGTCAGTATTGCCAGCCAGTGGGCTGAGGGAACGATAGCCCCATCTGGTAGCTCAAGGGAAGTCCAGCTTTTATCACTGGGCAGAAAAATCCACAAGCACAGAAACTCCACAGCACATAATGAAGCAATTAAGATTCTTCAGACAGCAAAGAAAGACATACTTCTGAACATGAATGCCACCAGTCAAGAGTCTGCATTGAGACCACTGCCAGGGTATTCAAGACAGCATATTATGTGGCCAAAAACAATAAGCCATCCGCAGACTTTGAGAGTGTGATTGAACTGCAGCAAGCTAATTCTGCTGATTTAGGTCATGTTTTGCAGAGCAAAACTGTCTGTGTTGACATAATTGATCACGTGTCATCACAGATGAAGGAGGAACTACTGAGTGAGATAATAGAAAATAGGTGTAACAGTATTCACAGTATTGGCTGACAAGTCAACCAGTGTGGGGCACACGTCAACACTAATTGTGTTTTTGAAAGCTAGTAGATGGAGATATGGAGCCCATTGCCTTTCCATTGGACCTGATTGAGCTGGATAGCTTGTCTGCTGCTCATGTCAAAGAACAGCTTATGAAGTGCTTGTTCAAGAGTGGCTTCATCACTGAATTGCTGCAGGAAGTCCTCATTGGATTTTGCAGTGATGGGGCCAGTACAATGCTTGGAGTGAAGTCAGCTGTTGGTAAGTGTTAAAGGCATTGCCTTAATCACAGACTGGAGCTTGCTGTGGACCAGGCACTGGAGGCAACAGGGGGAACAAAAGGCCTGTCTTGACAGCCTTTATTCATTGTATAGCCAGTCACCAAAAAACAGGCAGGAGCTACATGAATGTGATCACAACTTACACATCACACTGAGAAGGATTGGAAGAGTGTTCAGTGTTTGCTGGGTAGTTTCTTCATAGGGATGCACCGAATATTCAGTAACCAAATATATTAGGCCGATTATTGCAAAAAACACACATTCGGTATTTGGTGGAATAAGTTAAAAGCAAGGCCGAATAATAGCAGCATGGTTTGATAACGCAATCAAACAGCGTGCCGTGACGGGCAGAGTAAAATGTCGGCATTGTGGTGATCCGTCCGTCACCGCACTTGCATTTGCAACTAAAAATAGTTTTGAGCGAGCAAAATAGGCTTAAATCATTCAGCACGCTGTGTGAGTACAGATTTCAACCACCAGCAGAAACAATAGGTGAATCCCACCGGTTGTGGGTTGAACAGGGGTCACAGACACAGACAGTAATGTATTCCTGTCAAATATAGCAGCCATCGGCTTACCGGGCGACGGAGAAATCCGGCTCCAATAATATCCTCTTCTTGGCATCATGACTGCCCAGTAATACCTGAACAGCCGAGCCAGTGGAACACAGGTATGTGGCGTGTCAGAGGAGAAACGAGCCGTAACGGCTCACAAACCTCACCGCACTTTGGGGACTGTTTGTTACTTATGAAGGGACTGTCAGGGGAGGAGGGTGGCTGGTTGATTCTTATTTTATTTATTTATTTTATTTTGATCCCCCCTATGTTAATCATTTATTGATGCTGCTGCTGAAGTATCAATACGTCAATAAGTAATTTATTCCATTGAAATATCATTGATGTGTTATAGAAAAGTGATTTATCTTTTTATAAATGACAAAAGGCACATTTGCCTCATTTTCACTGTGGTATTGTGATACTTCTCAGAACCGTGATATTTTCATTGGTATCGTACAGTGGGTCCCAATTTTGCTACCGTGGCAACACTAATCAGGAGGGGGTTCATCTGCAAAAACTGATGAAAAACTAAACAATGATATTCGGTATTTGGTACTCAGTATTCGGCCAAGCGTTTAATATTATTCGGCTTCGGCTTCAGCCCCAAATTTTCATTTCGGTGCATCCCTACTTCTTCATGCAGGGCAATCACTGCAGTTTGGCACTCTTATCCAGCACTGGCACAACATTTCTGCAGGGCATCAGAGGATGAGACAAGGGACAGTAGAGAGAGGGCCAAATTCAAAGGTCTGCTATCTAAGCTGTGCACTGTAAACTTCCTGAAAAGTCTTGCACTGATGGCAGATGTCCTGACTGGATTGAAAAACTTGTCAGAGGTTCTTCAAAACAGGGAGACAACACTCCCAAAGACCCATGAAATCATGACAGTGTATGTCAAATGCACTGAAAGCCTCAATTCATACTCAGGACAACATGCAGTTGAAGCTACCCAGGCAGAGGAAGTGATGAAATTTAAGGGAGAACAGTTAAGAGTTGGCAAGTCCCATCACTCCCATCATTGACTCTGCGCAATTCATTCAAGCAGTAGCAGAGAGTATGAAAGACAGACTCTTCACAACCACAGCAAACAAAGCACAGGTCAGTGTCGCAGCCAACAAAAAAGTGGGACCATGACAATCCTCGATATGGAAAAGATGAGGTGTGAGGGCTTTGTGTCATGTCCTACATCTGGATGAACAAGAGGCACACCTTGGATTCATAGAATACAAGGGCAGTGGAGGAAGAAGTATTCCCAACAAGATGAGGAAGTTGCTCACGGCAGTGAATACACTGTCAGCAAGTAATGCAGACTGTGAGCGGGTGTTCAGTGCCATGAACAATATCATAGCTGAGTACATGAGTAAACTGACAACAAAGAATGCGGCAAACCTCCTCTTCATCAGCTCAGTTGGACCACCATGCATGCAGTGGAATCTACTGCCTTATGTAAAGACTTGGCTGGGCAACGGAAGGAGAGCAGCTCACACAACAAGTGGCATGGCTCATCACTCAAAGGAGGATAACTGCTTTAGGCCTCTTTGGAAAATCTGTTAAGTGATGTGTTTTGATGAGGGGAACATCCATTTTGAGTTTTTGCTCATAACTATCTGTTCTCTAATTTATTTCTGTGACACTTATACGTCCGAAAGTCCATCAGACAGATATAGATAACAAGATATACACAAAAAGGGAATGGAGGAGGAATACAATGCACATACATGCAGAGCAATGACGATGAAATTATATAATTTGTGAACTGTGTGTCAGGGGAGGTGAGAGAGAGGGTGAGCAGAAGAAAAAGGAAAAAAAAAAAAAAAATTGTAAGGGAAATTGGGGTGTGTAATGAAGTCTAAGAAAGAACAACGGAATCATTATGTCTAATGTGACTAGTTATAACTGTGGCTAGGGGCTTTGGGACTACAGAGAAAGAGGGATAAGAGGGGGCAATAAAATAAATGAAAAATAAATAAGTTAAATGAATGACAACAATAGTAACAATCACAGCAGCATAAACAATGATAAGGGTGAAAATCATGACAAAGACTATTTAATTCATCACTCAAATTTGAAAAACAAATCAACGCCGTGGTCAAAGGTTCCTTTTTCCATCTCAGAAATATCACCAAAGTCAAACCATTCCACTCACTTACCCATCTGAAAACCTTCACGAACGCCCTTATTTCTTCTTGACTCAATTATTGCAACTCACTTTATTTCGGTATCAACCAGACTGCTCTGTCCCATCTGCAGCTGGAGCAGAGTGCCACTGCCAGACTAAAAGCCGGCACAAAAAAGAGAGAAAGCATCTCTGCACTGGCTTCCGGTCAAGTTCAGAACAGAATTCAAAATTCTACTGTTTGCCTTCAAATCCCTACATGGCCTGGCACCCCAGTACATCTCTGAGCTCCTGTGCCCCCTCATCAACCCCAGACCTCTCAGATCCTCAGACCAGCTGCTCCTGGCTGTCCCTTGTTCAAAGTCAAGGGGCAGGGGAGATCGGGCCTTGCGTTGGCCACTCCCAAGCTGTGGAATGCTTTACCTTTTTCTTTCAAATGTGCCTCCTCTGTAGTTGTGTTCTAGGCAAAACTAAAAATTGATATGTACTTGCTTATAGCACCCCAGATTGAAAACGCATAATCAAAACACATAATTAAAACCACAAAATATCTCGATACTGCTCTTCCTTAGTGATCCAAGTGTCCTGATGCGTGAGACCGTGAGACAAGGGCACCACGTTCATGTGTGTTCATGTGCTTTCACTGGTCATTGCGCACAAGCACACACGTACACGTGGTGCACAGAGGGGCAGTTAGAGCTACAGGTATACAGGCAAGAATGGCTGCCGGAGAGAGTTCTGAAAGCGAAGCAACTGCACACGTTGCTGAAGAAGAACACGATGACCCAGAAGAACACATACCAAAAAGAGCAGTGTTTCCCCTATATGCAACTAGCAGCGGCTTTGTTTTAAACTCGGTGAAATTTAACTTCTCATCACTTTGTGTAATATGGATCGAAAATTGCTTAAATGAGTCCGGCAGTTTCCTACATTCCTCAGTGCTGTGATGGCAGTCTCTGCACAAATAACATAGTCTGTGATGCTCTCATTAACAGCTTTCTGAAGACACGTTGGCTCCGTGTATAAACTGTAGCGCTTGGATTGGGCCCTCTTAAGTGTGAGGTCCCTGTCTTTTGCTGTCATATACCAGCATCGTGCTGCACTTGGTACACTCGACGAAGCTGACACACACGCTGTCACCGTTGATCACTCACATGTGTGAGGCCAGTGGCGCCGTCAAGGGACAGAGCCTTCGAGCTCTTTTTCAAAAAATCAAGAAAAATGAAGTGCTCTCAGCCAGGCTGCAATTAGATAAGGCTATAGTTGTGTATATAATTGTGCTACAGTTGTGTAGTGAGTAAATACTGTATTTATAAAAACATTGAGGTAGAAGTAGTCTTAGTATATAAGTAGTATAATAGGCTAATGGTTGTTTTCCCATTGGTGTGTCTTGCATTAGCACAACGTTAGCATAGCCGAGCGTTCTGTGACGTACAAGTGAAGGGGTTTGGAGTAGTCGGGGTTGCCGAGTGCTGATGCGGACTGCATATCTTCCTTTAATGTCTGGAAGGGTCCTTCTGCCTCCTCTGTCCAATGCAAGTGGGCAGCATTGTTTGTTTGCCCTGCTGCTTTAATCAGGGCTCTTAATGATGCAGTTTTGAGAGCATCATCGCAGATCCACGGCTGACTGTACCTTGCCATCCCCAAGAAAGTCAGCATGGGCCCTACTGTGTGGTTTTGGAGCCTTTACTATGGCTTCTACTTGCGATAGGGCAATTAGTCTTTTATGGACTTAAATGAATGGTGAATGGACCTGCATTTGTATAGCGCCTTTCTAGTCATCTGACCACTGAAAGCGCTTTTTTACACTACGAGTCACATTCACCCATTCACACACAAGGATGCTCAAGGATACTTAGACATGCAGACTGGAGGAGCCTGGGATCGAACTGCCTATCTTTTGATTGGTGAATGACCCCCTCTACCTCTGAGCCACAGCTGCCCGTGCAATTGTCTGCCTAAGTAATTAATCCTCTGTTGAAAGAACTGCAATTTCTCTTTACTCACCTTGTTTCCCCTTGTTGCTCATGCTGTTAACACTGCAATTGAGTCTCTTGTACACTGCTCCTTTGTGGAACTACAAATCAAAAGATCGTCCACATACTGGATTACAGTACTAGGGACATGTAAATTATGCAAGTCTTGGGCCAGCACCCTGTTGAATATGGAGGGGCCTTGGAATGTGAATGTGAAAAGATGTTGCGAGTGGTTCACTAAAGAAAGCTGAACATAGATCTATTACTCTATACTATCGTGTTCCAGGTGGGATGTTGGTGAGAAGTGTGCGTGGGTCGGGGACAACAGGTGTCTCGGCCTCCACTACAACATTAATAACCCTCAGATCATGCACAAATCTGTAATCACACAAGTGTTACAGGGGCTCTTGGTTTTCCAAGGCCGTCAATAGTGGGCTTAATTCCATCAATGGCATGCTGCTTGAGTGGATATTGTTTTTTGTAGGGCAGTTTAGCACCTTGCTTTATCTTTATGCGTACCGGCTGTGCTGATTTTGTCAGTCCTACATCCGTCTTGTGTTGTGACTGTACTTCCTCCGGCACCTGGCTTAACAGGGCTTCCTGCTCCGAGGTCAGTGTCATCTGCGTTAGTGTCCTTTTATTCACTAGAACCTTTTGTGCTACTGCCTCATTGTCTTATTAGATATCCTTATGTACTGCTTGTCTGGGGAGGTGTGAATGTACATGTCCCCTGCCAAGGCTGCTTTCACCATTGGACCCAGTTCATGTGATTCGTGTCCATCTGCTATCAATAATGTGATGTTTGGGGTGGAGTCTTTAATCTGAAACCATCCTTGCAGCTCGTTTTCTGGTAAGGTCACAGCAGCTGCTGCTCCTTGGGGTCCTATATAAATGTCTTGATGACATGCTGATGATTGGATACAGTTTTTTATTCACCAGCTCTTCCCAACATTCATCATAGTCAGCGTAGCTTTGATTTTCGTCACACAGTAGAGTACAGTATAGGGTAGGGCTGCTCAATTAATCGAATTTTAATCGTGATTACGATTTTGGCTCCAGACGATCTCAAAATTCATATAATCGAGGAAAAACAATTATTTGGTGTTTCCGTTTTGAGACTTGCATGCACAACTCAATCGCTACGCCCCCGCCCCGCGTGTGTGGAGAGTGGAGATCCAGGCCGGCGATTTAAGCACGTGTAAAGATGACAGAGGGTGAGGCTGAGCGGACATGCCTGATCGGGCAAGCAGCACCGACTCGGATTTTTTATTTTTATATTTTCTAATCGCAGGGCAGGAATTATACCACGGCTAAACGGCCAGTGCCGTGGAGTCCCCGGTGTGTTACCGTAATGCCCCTCCTCCCCATACGGCCAGTGTAGCGTGCCCTGTTTCTTATGACAAACAGCATAGCAAGGCTACAGCTAAGTTAACGTAATGTTACTGACACTCCGACACATGCACACACACATAACGTTACCGGACAGCCTCTCGGTTCTTAGCCGCTAACGTTAGCTCATTTACAACACTGTACCACACAGAAACCTTTACAAAGGGTCATAATGTGCTTCTAGTGACTGTCAAATCGCCATTGAAAGTTGTTTATACTGAGGACACGGAGATGGGACAAAGATCCTCTGTGAAGGAAGATTGTTCATTCTGCTCTGTTGCTGGGAACAAACTGGGAGGCAAAGATCCTCTCTGAGGAAGAGGGCTCACTTTGCTTCACCAAAACGTTGTTTTTTTTTCTTTTAATAAATTGAACACACATTAAAGAACATACAAGATCCTGTAAAGAATTAATACATATAATACAATACAATAAACATTGTCTAATTAAATGAAGGAAGAGGATTTTTTAAAGGCAAATAAAATATTGGGGATTTATGTAAAAATATACATAGAGACATAAATAATTCTATAATTAAAGATATGTAGGCTATGTTAGGTGAATACTCCTGTCAGTGACCCTGACCATTGGCACTGGCAAAAGAACTGGAGTTGGTCCCCGGACGCTGCACGGCAACTGCCCACTGCTCCCAGTGTATACAGTAGGATGGGTCAAATGGAGAGGTCAGATTTCATTTCAATGTATGTAATGTGCTGAGAAAGGACAATAAAGAATCTTCTTTTAGTAATAATTTCTTAATAACTAGGAGATAACAAAAGAATAAAGACATTTCAAAGACTTAAAAAATAAGGGACATGAATCAAAACAACAAGAAACAAGATATATCCCCAGTCATGCACACCCAGTTTTAATAAACTCAGTACTGTTTTTAAACACATATTGTTTTGTCTTCATTCAGTGTAATTAGCACATATTGTTATTGCACCATTTGTTTTGGCCTTGGTGCCCCACATTTTGGCCGTGATGCCCCAATAAATTTGTATTTATCAAAGGCCAAAGTGGCCTTGCCCTAAAAATGACTTAATTCCAGGCCTGTAATCGTGTATTTCCTCTCCTGTTTCTGTCCTTGGAGGGGCGAGTTGCAGTGTGCTGCTTTTTTATGTGCTGCTGCCTCCATTGGCTGATCATCTCTGCTGACGTAAGATATAAGTTATGAGCGAAAATATGCACCACACAGCCAGAAAAAGAACTTCTTAGGCAGGGCAAGTAAGAATTTAGATGGGGCAAGTAGATTTGAAAAGTACTTGCCCTGTCGGGCAAGTAGGAAAAAACCTTAACGTGGGACCCTGCTACTACATTACAAGATATTTTTATATATTTAACAGGAGAGTGGTTTTGTTTAACATGTTCAGTAAATGCTGTTCCAAACATGTTCAATAAATGCTGTTCCAAATTCAAAGACATAATCGTGATTAGGATTTTTTCCATAATCGAGCACCCCTAAGCGTAGGGGTAGTTATCGTTTGCTGGTCCTTCCCAGTTGGGCTCGTACCCATGGCTCTCATGTCTTCCATTGTTGTTTCAGCGCTAATTCTTGTGGCATCAGCTGCAGCCAATATACCAGTGGCTGCACAGTCTCAGTATCCTCTTTTTGCATCCCTACTGACATTGTTCTGCTTCTGCTAGTGGGTCATCAGGGAAATCCACATAGAGGCCATCATTGTTGGGATATGGTGGCGTATCAACTGTTCCTGCTGGCACAGTAGGTGGGGGCCTATGGCCTTCTGCAGCTCCTTCATTTCCCTCCTGTGATTCTCTCATGTCTTCTGGCTTTTCTTTGCTTGGTTGAATCTGCAACTATGCCTCCATCTTTCGTGTCTGAACCACTTCAATACTACTTCAATACTTTTGTTCTTTCTCCACCTTCTAACACTTTTGTCTTCAGCTGTATGATATTTTATGTTGTTTTTATGGAGCTTTACCCCTATCTTTATTCAAGAGAGTGGTCTATCAGTTTGAGAGCATTATTTATTGATTTCACACTCAAAAACCCTGCCCTCGCACTCAGATAGCTCTGATTGCACTTGGATCTAATCTGTTTCTGTTCAAACTGTGTGCTCACACTCAGATACAGTGTTGCTTGCACAGATTTCTGCTTGAGTTTCGGCTTTTCTCTTCGCGCTCAAACTGTTTTGTGCACTCGTGGAATTTCTGCTCTCAGATTTCTGCCCTGCGCTTGGATTTTGTTGTCTAACAACCCTGTCAAAATCCCCAACCAATAGAACGCCAGATTTACTGTGGACCAATGAAATGAGTATTATTATATATATATATATATATATATATATATATATATTATATACATACATACATACATACATATATATATATATATATATATATATATATATATATATATATATATATATATACTATGTATGTGCTTTGGCCCCCTAATAAATAAAAAAAAAGATTAACACCACAAGACATTGTTGACATTTAACAAACAATGCAGCCTTTCCTTTTCAGTTATTTTTGTAGTGTCAGTGCCAGCCTGGTGCACAGGCACACAATATTGTACAACTATTTAAACAAGCAATAGTCCATCCATGGCTCCAATTTCACTAATTGTTGCCCAAAACAATGCCATCAGTACTCTTAAACAGTAAGAGTTTAAACCAAATAAAAATATCACTCTCAAAAAAAAAAAGAGCAGGAAACAAATACGTGTGTGTCTGCCGTCTGCATGCTGGCCTGGTGGATTGATAGTAAGTGCTGGAGCAGATCACTGGAATGGACTGCTTGAATCGTGGAGTGCTGGGCTGGCCAGAAAACCTGGATCGGACTCTGTGTAAAACTGGAACCGTTTTTTTGCTAATATCCATGGCCGATACGATCTGAATATCTGATTGGGACATCCCTAATATATATATATATATATATGTATACACACTGAACAAAAATATAAACGCAACACTTTCATTTTTGCTCCCATTTTTCATGAGTTGAACTCAAAGATCTAAAACATTTTCTATATACACAAAAGACCTATTCCTCTCAAATATTGTTCACAAATCTGTCTAAATCTGTTGCCGAGATAATCCATCCCTCCTCACAGGTGTGGCATATCAAGATGCTGATTAGACAGCATGAACATTGCACAGGTGTGCCTTAGGCTGGCCACAATAAAAGGCCACTCTGAAATGTGCAGTTTTGCTTTATTGGGGGGGTCTGAGGGGTCAGAAAACCAGTCTGTATCTGGTGTGACAACCATTTGCCTCACGCAGTGCAAACACATCTCCTTCACATAGACTTGATCAGGTTGTTGATTGTGGCCTGTGGAATGTTGGTCCACTCCTCTTCAATGGCTGTGCAAAGTTGCTGGATATTGGCAGGAACTGGAACATGCTGTCGTATACGCTGATCCAGAGCATCCCAAACATGCTCATGGGTGACATGTCCGGTGAAGAACTGGGATGTTTTCAGCTTCCAGGAATTGTGTACAGATCTTTGCAAAAAATGGGCAGTGCATCATACTGCAACATGAGGTGATGGTCGTGGATGCATGGCACAACAATGGGCCTCAGGATCTTGTCACGGTATCTCTGTGCATTCCAAATGCCATCGATAAAATGCACCTGTGTTCGTTGTCCATAACATACGCCTGCCCATACCATAACCCCACCGCCACCATGGGCCACTCGATCCACAACGTTGACATCAGCAAACCGCTCACCCACACCAAACGCCACACACGCTGTCTGCCATCTGCCCTTAACAGTGAAAACTGTGATTCTTGTGAAGAGAACACCTCTCCAACGTGCCAGACGCCATCGAATGTGAGCATTTGCCCACTCAAGTGACGAACTGCAGTCAGGTCGAGACCCTGATGAGGATGACAAGCATGCAGATGAGCTTCCCTGAGATGGTTTCTGACAGTTTGTGCAGAAATTCTTTGGTTATGCAAATCGATTGTTGCAGCAGCTGTCCGGGTGGCTGGTCTCAGACGATCTTGGAGGTCAGGTGAATATGCTGGATGTGGAGGTCCTGGGCTGGTGTCGTTACACGTGGTCTGCTGTTGTGAGGCCGGTTGGATGTACTGCCAAATTGTCTGAAACGCCTTTGGAGACATCTTATGGTAGAGAAATGAACATGCGACATCTGTGGCATTGTGCTGTGTGATAAAACTGAACATTTTGGAGTGGCCTTTTATTGTGGCCAGCCTAAGGCACACCTGTGCAATAATCATGCTGTCTAATCAGCATCTTGATATGCCACACCTGTGAGGTGGGATGGACTATCTCGGCAAAGGAGAAGTGCTCACTAACACAGATTTAGACAAATGTTTTAGATCTTTGAGTTCAGCTCATGAAAAATGGGAGCAAAAACAAAGTGTTGCGTTTATATTTTTGTTCAGTGTATGTATATATATATATATATACAGTCATGGAAAAAATTATTAGACCACCCTTGTTGTCTTCAATTTCTTGTTCATTCTAATATCTGGTACCACTAAACGTATAATACAATGAACACAACAAAAAATGCAGCTGGTCACATAATACTTTATGTCCTATTTGACATTCTTAAGCTTAATTGATTCCCAGGGTATATAAGAGGCCATTTCATGTCACAAGCAGCACTGCACATGCAAAGGCCTAGAGTGGTTTCCTGCTTACATTCAAGCCGTAGCACAACTCAGAAGTTGTCAGCTCTCACATAATGCCTAAAACAAAAGAATTATGTGAAGCCACAAAGGCAGCCATCTTGGCACTGCTGGAAATTGGCATGAGTGAGAGACAGGTAGCGAAAAAACTGAAGATCTCCAAGACAGCCGTTCATTACAACAAAAAAAAACAAGCTGAACATGGCACTACCAAATTGCTACCTGGCCGTGGCAGGAAACGTCTTTCTACCCCACGAGATGACCGTGCACTCATCCGTTCCTGTGTCAGGAATCGTCGTCAGACCTCCAGGGACCTTAAAAATGAGTGGGCACTGTCGAGAAATGTGACTTGTTCGGCAAGGACAGTTCGAAACCGACTTGTTGAAGCTGGTTTGAAGTCACACAGAGCACGCAAGAAGCCCTTCATCAATGAAAGGCAGAGGAAGGCCCGGTTACTCTTTGCTCGAGACCACAAGGATTGGACTGTTGATGATTGGGCTAAGGTTCTCTTCAGTGATGAATCCAATTTTGAATTGATGCCCACTCCAGCCAACTTACTGGTTAGGAGGAAGCCTGGAGAAGCTTACAACCCAGACTGTCTTGCCCCTACAGTAAACATGGGGGTGGATCAGTCATGATCTGGGGTTGTTTCAGTCTGAGTGGAACAGGGCAAGTGCAATTGTGTGAAGGCCGAATGAACCAGGTCATGTACAGGACTACCCTTGAAAACAGTCTTCTTTCATCAGCTGGAAAAACTCTTTCCTGCCTCGAATGACTGGATTTTCAACAAGACAATGCCCCTTGCACACGGCAAGGTCAGTTAAAGCCTGGATGGAGAACCACAACATTCGCACCATGCCTTGGCCTGCTCAATCACCAGATCTTAATCCAATGAAAACCTGTGGAAAATCATCAAACTCAAAATGGAGAACCACAAGCCCAAAAACAAAGAAAATTTGTTTGAATTTGTCCAACAGGAATGGGCTGCTGTGACAGCAGAACAATGTCAGAAGCTGGTGGAGAGCATGCCAAGACGCATGGCTGCAGTCATCAAAAACAATGGTTATGCAATCAAGTATTAACTTGTGTGTATCATGTGTTTAAAGCAAACAGAAAAGCAAACATGGAATGCTTAAAAGTAGTGTTTTTGGCGGTACAATGCCATAGCTATTGATGTAAGAATTTAAGTAATTTTGGTTATTATCAAGAAAACCATGGAAAATGAATAGTTCTTAGTCTTAAATTAAACTCTCATGAGCTATTTTGTTGTTATCATTATAATTGTCCAAACAAATGTACCTTTAGTTGAGCCAGGCATTAAATTAACAAGAAATTGAAGAAAACAAGGGTGGTCTAATAATTTTTTCCATGACTGTATATATATATATATATATGTATGTATGTATGTATGTATGTATGTGTATGTATGTATGTATGTATATATATGTATGTATGTATGTATGTATGTATATATATGTATATATATATGTATATATTATACAACAGTTAGTTATAGATCATTTCATAGTTCCGACCGAGTAATTTGATTGGACGAGAGGCATTCCATGAGTGCTGATATAGAGTATGACAGTAAAATCACTCTGCTCACAGGTGTTATAAATATAAATACAACAATTAATTTACCAGCTGTCACACTTGCTACATTGACGCAAACTGACACTATAGCGTTACACCTAGAAGATGGATATTTTCCCCCAAGTTACATTTGAATCAAATTATGAGTGGTCGTCAGGATAGGACGAGGAAAAGGAAATCCAGGACTCTTCAGTGCAGACCTCCAGGTGTGTTTGAATCCGTGCCAACATCCAGGTTTGCCAGCGTTTCATCAGCCGAACTGGACAAAGTTACACAATTGCAGATCAATGTAAATACAAAGTAGCTTGTGAGTTCCTGGCGTGTGTGCTGCGTTGCCTGGCAACAGACCGGGTAAACTGATTTTTTTTTTTCCGCGGAGCTACATAACATACTTAGATAATTTATTTCATCACCTTTTGTTAACATTTCCTTACTCAGCATTGCTGTTTAAGCTGTTGTTGAACTGTTGTATAAAAGCAATATCACACTTGAGGGCGTGATGTTATACAGTACGTCACTCCCTCTCCTGAGATATTGCTTAACCCTTAAATGGTTTCTGTATCCTGGGAGATACAGACATTGGCAAGCTGTAGGGGGGAGGGGAATTAAGTATCTGCACTAAATATCATGAGAAAGTCTTAAGGGGGGAAGGGTCAAGTACCCAGGTCATGTGACTTTATTGCAGCATTCAAAACTCAATTGATACATTTATGTCACACTCTAAAATGGCTGCCTACGTGGACAGAGACACTGGCCATGAGGTAATTGTTGTTACTTTTCTTGTTAATTATGTTTTTGGGGGATTTGTTTTTGAAAATATTGTTCTTTAAGGATAATTTTATGTATTATTGTTGAAAAATAATGAATTACATTTACACAGCTTTGATAAACAGGCATTGAATGTCTGTATCCTGGGGGATACGTTGTCCAGATAGGGGTATGTAAACAGGCATACTCAGTCTCAGATATACTTATGTTTTGAAGCCTATACTCTACAGATAATCAATAATATAAAGGTGTTAAATGTTGATTTAACACATGATATGAGATATGACGGGATTGACCACTTCCCTATCGTGTTAGTGAAGGCCGATGCAGGATGTGCCAGGATGGACAGACCTCCATCGTGTGTCAGAAGTGCAAAGTGAGGCTTTGCATTGTCACTGGCCAAAACCCTTGCAACTGTTTCCACAGCTTCCACTGCCAGTAGGCTATTTCTGGTGTAGGAGCTCCACAGGGGAGATGTTTGCATAAGAACAGGAATAAGACGTTTTGTGTAATGTTAGTAGCTTGTTGTTTATTCAAAGCTAGATTTGTTTCCAATGACTTGTGTTCAGTTTTCCCCACTTTTTAAAACTTTGTTACAAGGCATGAACAAAAGTAACTAATTAATTGCTTATAATATGTTTTAAAAGTTTACAAATGAAATATTGAAAAATTTGAAAATGGTAAATTTATACCCTAAACGGGCAATGTATCCTGGAGATACAAACTGTAAAATGAAAAATAATGGTCATATTTTGAAAAAATCATGAAATTGTGTTATTTTAGCCTAGAAACATTAGAAAATAGCAATTAATTATTTTTACAAAATTTGTATATGTGCTTGCCCATTTAAGGGTTAAAGATATATATACATATATGTATATATATATATATATTATATATATATATATATATATATATGTATATGTATGTTATATGTATGTAGATATAAGGGATAATGTAATAATTATAGTGATGAGCCGGTGCCTGTTAAAAAATAACTCCCGACAGGGAAGAGGATGGTAGTGGATGAACCCAGTTAAAGAGTACCCGCCCGGACGGGACGCTCTAATACTAAAGCGAGCGCGCCCACAAGGAGGCAAGGATCATTTCATTGGTCCGCAGTAAATCTGGCATTCTATTGGCTGGGTGATTTTGACAGGGTTGTTACACAACAAAATCCAAGCGCAGGGCAGAATCTGAGAGCAGAAATTCCACGAGCGACAGAACAGTTTCAGCGTGAGGAGAAAAGCCGAAGCTCGAGCAAGAAATCTGTGCAAGCAACATTGTATCTGAGTGTGAGCAACATGCTGAGTGCAAGCACACAATTTGAGCAGAAACAGAGTAGATCCAAGCTCAAGCAGAGGCTATTTGAGTGCAAGGACAGGGTTTTTGAGCGTGAAATCAATAATATGCTTTCAAACTGATAGACTGCTCTCTTGAATAAAGATAGGGATAAAGCTCCATAGGTTTTCCACTTCAATGCAACATTCCTCATTGAAAGTGCCGTCTTTTTGCCATTGATGACTTCTTGTTGTTCTTTTGTTCTGTTTTCTCATACAATTTTGAATCTTCTTGCAATCTGGGTGGCTCTCATCACTGCTTCAGCCGGTGACTGCGGTCCTACGAGCCTCTTTCCTTCAACTGTTTTGCCCCCATGTAGCCTTGTTGTAAGCTAACTCCTTCCTATCTGGGAGTTTCTGGTTATCTGTCAGTCTCTGGTGTACTTATCAATTAATGTACTGTACATCTTCTATATGGGAGTATGCTCTGGTATCCCTGGGCCGTCTTCTTCAGGGTGCCTCGGTTATGTGGCCTCACCTATTTGTCTTTCACTTGACTTTCTTGGGGTTGGCAGCAATACACAGCCGTAGCCGTAGTCACTCTGTTGTGTTGACCTATAGTGGCAACCCCTTCTGGTATTCCAGAAAATAAATTCAGAAGAATTGGTGCTATAATGCTTGAATTATTACCCAGTCGCTCCAGCACTCGTGCTAGTATTTTTGGCTTACAGATCTCACAGCACCTGCTCCTACTGTCGCTTAAAAATGGTCTCTTGTATTTGAGTAACAAATCTTGTGATTCGCCAAGACTTTAGATTGGTCAGCTGTGTGTACTGCCACTGCTCCGCGTCCGTTTCACCTCTATATCTATGGATCTCAACCAAAAACAAGTTTTATCTCCGGACCTCCTCCTCTATTTTTAAAGCTAAAATTTCATCTTTACTGCTGCTTTCTTTGTCTATCAATCGTTAATAATAATAATAATTTTAATTTATATAGCGCCTTTCAAGAAACCCAGGGTCACTTCACAGTACATAGTAATGAATCAATTACACCAACAGAACAGTACAATACGACACAAGCAGTACAGAAAAGCAACAAAACTATAACCAACAACAGAAGAAAGCAGAGAAATTGTGTGATGGTACACTGGGCATGAGATGGATTATCAAATTAAAAAGCCATGGTGAACAGATTAGTTTTGAGGGTGGATTTGAAAATGTCCAGTACAGTTACAACTTGCAAATCTGCAGCTAAAACTGAAAAAGATCCAATATTCTTTCCTTGATTATAATTATTTTTCCAAAAATGTATTCTTAGCCTCCAGATGAGCCAAGGTATGGTCCCTCCATAGACCGGTTTGCCATATAAGCAAAGTGCAGAGGGTCTAAGCTGACAGGGAGTCGTGCTTTAATGTGCTCCATGACGAGCCGCTCAAAGCACTTCATTGCTACTGGGGTGAGGGCTACAGGGTGAAAGTCATTTAGACAGTCAGGGTTGGCTTTTTTGGGCACAGGGACAATGGTGGCACTCTTTAATGTGTGTGAGTTAACAGGAAAACATTTGTTACAAGGGACGACAAAAAAAAATGACTAAAGACTGTTAAATATAACTATATACTTTTCTTTTTTTTAAAGGTATTTTTGGGGCATTTTTAGCTTTTATTTGACAGGACAGACAAGCGTAGAGGGGGGAGAGAGAGAGGGAGTGACATGCAGCAAAGGGCCACAGGCTGGAGTCGAACCCGGGCCACTGCGGCAACCTTGTACATGGGGCACCTGCTCCACCAGCCACCGACGCCCCAACTATATCATTTTCTAATTAAGTCATAAACCTTTTTGTCTTTACTGAGGACATGCCAGAACCTCCATCTACTTTTATCGGAAGGCTTAAGCTTTGTTAACTGTTCTCTGTCCATTCCTCAGCCATCATCGGCCCACCCAGTGTCTCTCTCCTCTCGAATGGGGCTGTTGTGGAAGTCAGCATTAAAGATCCATTGTTCAAGATCTCTGCACTCAGGAATGTTTACAACTTGGCCACCTACAACATCACCTACTGGAAAGACGGACAAAAGGAAAAGGTTGGATGCATTGCTCTAAGTGCTCTTTATATCAGTGTGGACCCGTATGGTTCATCAATGAAGCATTATTAACCATTAGGTTTGGGGATCTGATTTCTCACTTGACCATTCGTTACAAAAAACATCTGTGGTCAGAGTATCAAGGTGCTTATGAATGGCATAAATAATGCTGTGCCATATGAGTAACATAAAAATAGTGAGAGATAGTTATTAATATTTGCAACCAAACAGTTCGAATTTGCAAAGTTAATATATACCTAAAAAAGTTCCCAACATTAGCTTATCTGTACAGAATGTCATGGTAATGCATTTGTGTATTATTTGTGAAATCTTGACATAAATGTGCATTTATGGAACAATAATTTTTACAATGCCGTAACATTACAATGCCATGGTGGCAGCGATGGCTCAGAGGCTGCATGTCGAAGTTTCCTTGAGCAAGACACTGAACCCCAAATTGCTCCCGATGGCTGTTCCATCGGTGTGTGAGTGTGTTAAAAAAAAAAACTGAGTACAGTGTTTCCCCTAGGTTGAGAATTTACTTGTGGTGGTGGGCCGGGCGGTGGAGGGGGACGTCGCGGTGTTAGATAAGTGCATTCAAAATAATCTAGTCAAACTGGTTTATGAACCATGTGTTATTTATTGCACATAGATACAACTTAAGCCTGCTGCAGACTTGCTTTAACACAAACAGAACCCAAAAGAAAAACGAAAAAAAAAAAAAAAAGCTATTTAAAGCTATTTGCAAAGCTGACAGTTTTTGTCAGAGCAGTGTATTTTTCTCTGTTTGAAAAAAGATCTCCAATGCCTTTCTGTATGGAAAGGTTTGGGGGTCAGGTCCATTTATGCTGATGCGCATGCATGCAGCAAGATGCTCTCCTTGCAGCCTGTTCCTCAGTTCAGTTTTGATCTAAAAGAGAAAAAAAACTTGCATAACCATAATGCAAAAGAGCACAAGAAAATTAACTGAAATTATTCACATTGTGCTCTTATGCATATGGTTTAAATCACATACCTGTTCATTGCTGAGATTTTATTATTAAAATTGAAACTAAAATATGAACAAGTAACAGTTACAATAGGTAAATTTTCAGTCACCTTTTCCCCACTCAACAATATTTATTTATGAATATTTAATAGCAAAATGAAGTGCAACAGTGATTGCCCTATTAGCCAATGACTGGAAACTTTCACCAGGAAAGTGAGTTTGTTTATTTGTTCTGTCGCATGTATTTTTAAATGAAGAAATACAGAACTTTCTTGCAAGGCCACGTGTCCAAGTCGACTTACTTTACAGATGCCTTGTCCAATAACCAGTCTAGCATTACCATAACCCACTGGAGCCGCGAACTGGAGCGATAACAAATAGGAGCGCTGTTGTTGTGAACTGGGAAGCTAATGCTAGCGGCGGATGCTAGCTGCCACGGCTAACACCTTCTTCCCTGCTCGTTAACGCTCGAGGCTCCCGCTGTCAGTGACTGCCGGCTATTGGTCCCCAGCTCCTTGGACTGTTTCTTGATTTTGCTTTCTGACAACTGCTGTACATTAGCGGCTGTGGCTGCTGCTGCTGTCAGGGGCAGGAGGCTGCACAGTAGGCTTAGCCCGAGAGGAGGGACCCATGTTGAATATTTTGTTTAACGTTACAAACCGCAACGAACAACACTTTGGACCCTACCTTTAAGATATCGTTGCTGTTAAACACAACAGTGCGTCATTTCAGACATTTAATGATTTCAATTTAGGGGATGAAAATGTATTAAAGTTACTTAACTTACCTCAGAGACACTTGAAGCAAGCAGGGCTGTGCAACGCTGCAGGTGGTGTCGAGCTAATGAGCGCTTAACAAGGTGGGTCGGGCTGGCGGAATACACGAGCGCGCGCGTGTTGGTGTGTGCGTGTGTGCGCCTGACAACCCAGTGAGAGACAGACAGGTGGACTGAGTTTTCCCTACGCTGTGCCAGTAATTATGACCGCGCGGTTTGTTGTTGTTTTTTTTTGGGTTTTTTTAAATTCATCTTCTTGGGCGGGTGTCAATCTACTTGGGCGGGCGCCCAAGTAAAGTCTATGTAGGGGAAACACTGGAGTAGCAGGTGGCACCTTGTATGGTAGCCTCGGCCACCAGTGTATGAATGTGTGTGTGAATGGGTGAACAGGACTCTTAGTGTAAAAAGCGCTTTGAGTGTTCACTAGATGACTAGAAAGGTGCTATACAAATGCAGGTCCATTTACCATAATATGGTACTGTGGCAATATTGTCCCTGTTTCACATAATATTGATCTTTGCCATGTCCTGTATGTCACTGTGCTGTGATGTATTTTATTTATTTTTATGCCTCCATGCCGGCGACAGCCTTTGCCAGAAGCACCATGTTTTCGGGTTGTCCGTCTGTCCGTCCCATTCTTGTGAATGCAATATCTCAGGAATGCCCTAAGGGAATAACGTCAAAATTGGCACCAACATTCACTTGGACCAGGACTCAACGATGAACTGATTTTGGAGAAATCAAGAACACCATGAGTGATTTAATAACATTGTTTATCCAAAGGTCAATGGTCAACTTCACTGTGACATTATAATGTCATGACTCAGGAACAGAAGGGGAGACATTTTGTCCAATACTGAATTGGTGACTCCAATCTTGAAACTGTACTCATTGTATAGATTGTCTTCCTAGGGGGAAGATGTTTGCATCCATTTTTTTTCACAGGCATGGACGTAAACTGTAACTGCAACTTGACAATTTTACAGAAGCATGTAACCATAAGGGGGTGATTCTAGTTTTATTTCCATACCTGACCTCTTCTTCTCTGTTCCTGTTACAGGCCAGAAACATTAGCAACATGCAGCAAAACCGAGTGGTTCTTAATGACCTCGACCCCTGGACCAAGTACTGCGTCCAAGTCCAAATCAACACAGGGAGCAACCACAACCCCAGCCAGCCCAGCAAAGCTGTTTGTGAGAGCACCACCATCGGTAAGTGTCTTTGCTGGATTTTTATTTATTTGTTTATTTTTAAAAGCACATCAGGTGGCCGGCCATAAAACGAAAGTTACAAATGTAACTATCGTTCTATGAATCCCAAATGACTGCCAGAGGCGGTGCTTTAAGCACTGAATATTCCCCTTTGCACATGCGCAGTTCGAGTATGTATACCAGCAATGTCACCTGTGACCCCTGGATGACCCGAAGGAGACTATATCTTCCGGTGACATCAGAGGATAATTTCTTACAGAATCTTCTTGCAAGAACACAAGGATTCTGAGTGCTCTGGCGGTCATTCGTGATTCATAGATCGTAGTTACAATCGTAACTTTTGTTCCATTTCATCCCAGAGGCGGTGCTGTAAGCACTGAATGACTTATACCAGCAAAGTCACAAGGAATCCAGATTACACGGATTCTGGTGAGAGGACCACGCCCAGTGGATGGGGAGTGGCAACATTCACCATGTAGAACCTGGAGAAAGTGTCTGGCAATGCCCATGAGGCAGTGGCACAACTGTCCTCCAGGGATACTCATCTCAGGGCCGCCCAAGATGTGGAGACACTGCTGGTAGAGTGGCACCTCACATCGGATGGCTGGGGAAGGTTATTTGCCCCATATGCATCGCGGATGACATCCACAATCCAGTGTGACAGACACTGTTTGGAGGGCCACCATAGCAGAGCAAGAGCTGTTCTGACCGTCGAATGCCGTGGTAGCTATAGTATATATTCTTAGGGCCCGCACTGGGCACAACAGTTCTGACTTGTCACCCCTCTCTCCTGTCGTAGGGTCAAACCATGCAAGCCTTATAGGCTGGTTGAGGTGCAAGCATGAAAGCACCTTAGGGAGGAACGTTGAGTTCGGCCACAGAGTGACCCCTGATCCATCTGAGTTCCATTTCAGACATGAGTCACTGACAGAGTATGCAGCTCACTGACACGCTTCGCCGAGGGACTGGTCAGGAGGAATGCAACCTTATATGACACCCACTTCAGCTCTGCCTGTGCCAAAGGTTCAAAGGGAGGCCTGCATAGTGCAGCACCAGGGGCAGATCCCATGCTGAGGGTCTCGTGGCTCTTGAAGGAAGCACCCTCCGAGCTCCCTTCAAGAAGAGGGACACAAGACTGTGGCTCTCCACTGTGCCGTTGTCGATGCTAGCATGTCGACACAATGTGGCCGCCACATACACCTTCAGAGTAGAAGGAAAGTGGCCATTGTCTAGGAGGAACTGCAAGAATTCAAGAATTGTAGGCACAGACCAATGCAATTGGGTCTTCACTCCGACCCATACACCAGTTGGAAAATAGCTTCCATCTGTTGTTGTACTGCAAACGAGTGGATGGCGCTCTGGCATTCATTACGGTATGCCTGACAGGGTCCACACAGCTGCTCAGCAGCGGTTCGGGCCCTCCAGCAGTCACACATACAGTTGCCAGATCCAACCCCCTAGCTGGGACAGGAGATCTCTCCTGTTGGGGAGGCGCCACGGCATGCCACGACAGAGTCGGTGCAGCAGAGGAAACTATGTCCTCCCTGGCCAGAAGGGGGCTGAAGAACTCTCTGAAGCACTGGCTGAATCAGAGGAAGTGGTGGGAAGGCATAGAGAAGACCCTCTGGCCAAGGATGAGCCAGAGCATCCTTGAGATCATCAGACCAGGGCCTCCTGTCAGTCCCTCGGACCCGGCTCAAAACAAAGGGGGACCGGTCCTTTGGGGCAGTGGCCCCCAGGCTGTGGAATGCGCTCCCACAGGAGCTAAGATCAGCCTGGTCGGTAATTAGCTAAAGAGGCAGTTAAAGACTCATTTGTTCAGACAAGCCTTTGAGGGTCAGGCGGTACCCACTGCCCATTTTCCATTGTTTGTCACTTAACTGTCTGCCTTTGGACTTGCAATGCTACATGATTGTTACTGTATTGTATTTTATTTATGCACTGCCTTATGCCATGTGCATAAGTCTTTTTCATGTTTCTTATTTATTGTGTTGAAGTATGTTTTTATCTGTATACTGTGAAGCACGCTGTGTATCCGTACTACGAAGGGTGCTATACAAATAAATTACTTAAAGGGTAAGTTCGGTTTTTTGACACCTGGGCCTTATTTTTAAGAATAAATACGCTCGTAGACTCACCCAGACAATTTTGGCGGAGCTCGGAGCCGTTTTCGAGCAATTTAGATCCATCCAACTGCGTTTTCTCTCATGCCATAGAAGCGGACGGGGCCAGACATCGAAGCCCCTAAATTAGACATTATCTGCTGCGAAACTCGCTCATTTCACCTACATTTTATAAATGAATGGCCAGTGTTATCACCATGTCAGCTCAACTTCCTTGTTATGGTCATCCGGGGCTTTACAAGGATGGGTAACTTTTGGTGACGTCATAGACGTGCGCCGCAGGAGCGCAGTCCAGCCGGCGCTAGGCTAGGAGCTACACGGGTACAAACATGGTTCGTCATTGCGTTTTTCCACTTTGTCCAAACAAAATGACTAGTTGGACAAAGTTCACATTCCACAGGCTTCCTTTGAAAAACCCGGAGTTACTAAAGCTCTGGCTTGTCCTGAAAATGGACCCGAATATTCCTATGGAAGAACTGAGGAGGGTCAGTCACCGGGTCTGCAGCGCTCACTTCGCTCCAGAAGACTTCATTACGAAGACGACAAAGATAAAAGGCCAGGAAGCTCATCGTCAGTACCTCAGGAGGACTGCCATCCCGATTGTTTCAGAGGGCAAAACAGACGCAGCGGAGGTAATGCATTTCTTTTGAAGATGTAATAATATTGGTCGATAACCAGTGCACGTCGGCCAGCGTATAAAGCTCCTTGTATAAAATGAATAGCTATCTTCACGACCTATGTCTGAGCAGGAGTAGCCTTCTAAAAATACATTCCTACAAAAGAATACTGCACTGTAACGCAATATAATTTACTCTAGTCCATGCTAGTTTTTTAAAAACTAACTCGCAATGCATATGATATGGTTATTCTCTGCAGGCAATAAATTGTGACTCGAGCTGCAATCACCACGGGTCTGCATACCCAAGTTATTTATTTATAAAGCAAACACTCATAGAAAATATACCCTTTTTGCATTTGTATGGGCTACTTACTCTATCGAAAGTTGTCCGTTCGATCCTGCTGGCTTCGGCTGCGTCTGCCAGTTGACTCTCGGGACATGAAAAAAAGTCTCTACCACAGCCCGGTTTGTCATGGCAGAAAAATCTTCCAGTGTAGTGAGACACGTATTTTGGGGGGCATCAATACGTGTTTCCTCTGGTCTCAAGTCCCACTCTGAGCAGCAAAGGCTCTCCTCTTCTGTTGTCTGTGGCGTGCAGTGTCCACAACAACACCACCAGTTAGCCCCCATTCGTGGACGTGCAGTGGTTGCTTGTTCTCTGGCCAGCTGTTCGGCACTTTCCCTCTGCATCCTCCTTTCAAATAGCTCCTCGTCGGTGTATTCTGGTTCAAAACGATACGGGCATCCATCATACTCAAAGTCGTCATCAGACACTTCTACATCGGATAAATATTCCGTCATGCTGCATAAGAATAGCTGTGTAGCTGTATAGCCTAGCCTAGCGCCGGCGGGACTCAGCTGCGCTCCTGCGGCGCACGTCTATGACGTCACCAAAAGTTACCCATCCTTGTAAAGCCCCGGATGACCATAACAAGGAAGTTGAGCTGACATGGTGATAACACTGGCCATTCATTTATAAAATGTAGGTGAAATGAGTGAGTTTCGCAGCAGATAATGTCTAATTTAGGGGCTTCGATGTCTGGCCCCGTCCGCTTCTATGGCATGAGAGAAAACGCCGTCGGATGGATCTAAATTGCTCGAAAACGGCTCCGAGCTCCACCAAAATTGTCTGGGTGAGTCTACGAGCGTATTTATTCTTAAAAATAAGGCCCAGGTGTCAAAAAACCGAACTTAGCCTTTAATAATTACTTACATCCTGGCCTAGAGGGCTGATCGTCTCTGCGAAGGAGAACCACAGAGGGCAGTGGGTTGACGCCTCTGAGGTGAAGACACTCTGTATCTTGGAACAGTCCAGGATGGGGCACAGATCAGCCAATCGTCTAAGTACGGAAGAACCTTCATGCCTGCAGAGGCGCAAGGGCCACTGCCACACATCTTGTGAACATCCTTGGGGAGAGGGAGAGCCCGAATGGTAGCACCCTGAACTGCCAGTGGCGGCCTTGACAGGCAAAACGCAGAAACTGCCGGTGTTGATGGGCAATGGGAACATGCAAATAAGGGTCCTTCAGGTCTATGGACGTAAACCATTCTCCCTGGGCAACAGTTCCCAGAACATTGCCGTGGTCAACATGTAGAATGGCATGACCTTCATAAACCTGTTCAGTCCCCTCAAATCTAAGACTAGAAGAAATCCGCTGGTCTTTTTTGACACGAGGAAGTATGTTGAGTAGAACCCTTGGGGTGTGACGGGGATCTACAGCCTTGATGGCGCCAGGGCTTTTGCCGGGTTGCTGATGATGGTTATTCTGACCGGCTGGATGTAGGGGGCCAGCGTCGGAATTGAAGCTAGTACCCATGGGCTAAGGTGGCAACCACTCACGGGTCTGCAGTATGAATAGCCCAGTAATGGAGCTGCTGATGGGAGAAATACCCGACAGCCTGTCCCGAGGCCTAGGGCTGTTGGGGGGAGGCATACATCGAAGACTTGCAAGCTGCTGCCTGGTCTGTCCATCCTGAATGGTTCGCTCCAGGTTCCTGCGCCGCTCGACCACATATCTCTCCTGGCTCCACAGGGAGACTATGGAGAGTTCCGTCAAATTCGATTGTGAAAGCCAGACTTGGTGACGAGTTTAAATTATATGTGAGGGATGTGATGTTAGGCTCGATAGCCGGCATGTGATCCAGGCCCCCTCTTGCTGCGTTGTGCATAGCTGCCAGGGTTCAACCATCAGCAGAGAGAGGGGAGCAAGTTCTAGTGTCTCTCTAATAGGCCTGCAATTCCTTCAGGTAGGCCTCAGAGTGGGGAACAGCAAAGGCAGTGTAGACTGGCCTGCACCTGAAGAAGGAACTTGCAGGAGCTGAGTCCGCCTGTTGTGGTATGTCCATCTGTAGGCAGTCTAGGGCCATGCGCATGATATCACGCATGGAGCTGTCTTCCCTCTTGGCCAGTGAACTCTGCGCTGAGGAGTGGGAGCCTGGCTGTGAGGCCTGAGAAACCCCATTCCCTGTATCTTCCCCATAATGATGGAAGTGAGCAGCCGAAGCTGCCAGGGAGAGCGCATCATTCTCTGGAACCAGTTCTGGCAATGGAGGAGTGAGCACCTCATCCACCTCCAAAGGGACAGCAGGCTTGCGGGCCCTTAGAATGGAACTCATCTGAGCTAACTCAGCAGACAGCTGATCCACCTTTGATGAAAGTCTGCCATGGCCAGACTTTGTCTTTTTTCTGGAGGGCGCAGCTGCAGTGGCCTCAGCCCGATGCGTAGAGGGTCGATGTTGGGGTGGAAACAATTGGCCTGATGGTGGGAGGTCACCTTCACCCTCTGGTTGTTCCAGCTCTGTCAGTCTGGTAGCCCTCACTGCCCGGGGCATGTACCTGCAGTTCATATAAGGATTTTCAGAGAGTGCCTCCTTCAGGTGCAAGGCACGTAGGGCAGAGACCATGGCCATCATCTGGCTGCAGAAGAGTCCCACAGGAAGTGCAATAATGGGAGTTATCCATCATGGTGGCACTGGAGGAACACTACCACACCGGCTAATGTGCACCTGTCCAAGCTGCACATAACCTGAGCTTGAACGCTGCGGTTAGCCGGAGTATAGAAACCGTATGCTGGAGGGAGGGAGCGCATACGCTGCCTATACCAGCAGAGGCTTAAACAACACAACCACAGAAAATCGGCTGCTGTAAATCGTGTATATACAGATATGGATATAGCTATATAGATATATAGATATATTCACTGTATGCTGGGAACAAGGAGTACTAACTCTAGCTTTCACCAGCAAAGGCTTGTCAAAAGGCAAAAGCACTACTTGCAAAAAACAATACAGTTAACTGGAGCACAGACACTAGTGTTAACCAAAAAACAAAACAGTGCTTCCCCCAACAGCGTCAGCTTATCCACAAAAAAGAAAAAAAAAGACTAAATCAGAAACTAATCAGAGCCCTGACGCTGTAGGTAACAAAATGAGACCATTCTTTCTTTTTTTCGTGTATCATCAGATGGCCAACTCCATGTCGGGCAACCACGCCCTCGTCTCCGGTCCTAAGTCGAAGAGGCCGGATTCTGAGGGTGGGCTGTATAGGGGGCAGCCGGTGATTATGTGCTCGGCATTCTGTTCAGACTCGCCACACTCGCATGCCACACTGTCCAAAACGCACTGTTCTTCAGGGATGACTTGAAGCGGCCGACCCCAGTGCGTAGACGGTTCAGCGAGGTCCATAGATGGCATGGTACGTCTTCTCCTTTTACACCGCCACCTGGGTCCTGGATGTATCGGTGGATGCGGGAGGGCCCAGCTGTCTCCCAAGTCTGTTTCCAGGATGCTGCCAGCCAGGCATCTCTGGACAAGTCCTCAGGAATAGACTGTAGCAGCTCTTGTGCCACCTTGTTGTAGGGATGGCGAGACTTGAGCCTGCATGGAGGAGCCGGTGTTGTTGTGGCTTTGTGCAGGATGTGCCAGTCGTACTTCTGGGCTTTTCTTGCCAGGGCGAGGGTAGCTGCATCCCGTCAGAGACTGGCCGGAGCAATTCCAGCGAGGACTGGCAGGTGAGACATGGGGGTGGGTTTCAGACAACCAGTCACTATCCAGAGGGCGCTGTTGATGGCAGTGTCTACCTTATTCACGTGTGGGCTTTTGCTCCAGGCAGGGGCACAGTATTCGCTACAAGTAGGACCAGGGCTTGTGTGGATATGTGTAGGGTCTGGGGGGAAGCTCCCCAAGTCGAACCTGCCAAGCGGCGGATGAGCGAGACCCTAGCTGTAACCTTGGCCTTGACTTCGTCCGGGTGCTGCTTGTAGGACAATGTCCAGTCCAAGCATACTCCGAGGTACTTGGGGGCTTGTTGGAACTCCAGGTGGTTGTTGCCAACATACACGACCAGTTCCCTTCTTGCTTCCCGATTGTTGAGGTGGTAAGCTGCCAACACTGTCTTACCCATGCTGAGCTGAAGGTGCCACTTTTGGAGGTAGTCTGCCAGGATGCCCATGTCTCAGTTGAGACAGGAATACTACTTCAGCTTTCTCATTATCTGTAGCTGTCTTCGATGTCCTGAGTGAGTAGCGCTACCTGATCCACTGTTGACCTGCCTTGGCGGAAGCCAGCTTGTTCCAGTGGGAGTTGTGGGTCCACCGCTGGCTCGATGTCAGCTGTGGATCAGCCTTTCCAGGATCTTTTATGGGACACATAGCAGTGAAATGAGCCTGTAGGACTCCGGGTCTTCGGTGGGTTTATTCAGCTTTGGCAAGGCTATGACAGAAGCACGGCACCAGGTCTTCGGGATCTTGGACCTCCTGAAGCATGATGAGAAGAACGACCATAGCCAGCGAGATGCTCTTATGCTTTGGTGTATGACAAACTCTGGATGGATATTGTCTCGACCTGGTGACTTGCCCGGCTTCAGTTTGTTGATTGCTGCACTTAGTTCGGCTGCTGTGAAGTCTCCTGAAAGGTTGCCATTGGTGCTGGCTGCCCTGGAGAGACAGGATACTTTACATGAGGTCAGTCTTGTGAAGTTTTTGTCTGCATCCGGGAAGTGGCCGTTTTTCAGGAGCTGGGAAGCAATGGCATCTGCTGTTACTGGGCACCTGCGGGGCATTGTTTTTCTCCCTGAGAGCCGATTGATGGTTTGCCACACCTTTCGGCTTGAGTGGGTGAAGTCAATAGATTCCACCACTTCAGTCCACCTGTTCCTTCGGGTGTCGTCCAGCTTCTGCAGTAAGCTTGTTGCTGTTGTGTTCATTTCTTCCCTGGAGCTTGCCTGCTGGTGTTGGCACATCAGGCTGTTGCACTCCTCATCCCATCCTGGGATGTAGTTCTTGTTGTAGCTACGCGGGATGTTGTGCTTTGCTGCCCTTAGGAGGACTTTACAGTAGGCGGCGTATGCAACGTCCACATCAGCTGCTTCTGGGTCTAGGGGACCAGCAGTTCTTTCCGTTTCTGCCATAAACGACTGCCAGTTCACCTTCCTGAAGTTCCTTCTCCTGACCCGTTTGCCAGCTACCGACTGTACCAGCGATGGTACTTTGATGATGGATGGCCAGTGATGTGAACGAGGACACCTGTCCAAGACACGTCTCTTCGGTTTCAGGTCGTTGTTGCGGCATACGGAGAAGTCCAGGTCAGGGTTGGTGTAGGAGTTCCGGCGTGCAGAAAAGAAGTATGGAGGCTCTTTTGGGTCGAAAAGCACTAGTGCTTTGGTGTTAGAAGCCTACTCACTTAGCACTTCACCATCCTGTGGTGTGTGGCTGTAACCCCAATCTGAGTGTTGGCAGTTGAAGTCTGTAGCAACTCATAATGTAATAATGGCTCATAATGTAATAATGCTTCATAATATAACAACAGAAATGTAATAAAAGTTTATAATGTAATATTCGGCTCATAATGTAATAAAATCATGAGCGTATAACGTAATAACAGCTTTATGCATAATGTAATAACTTATTACATTATGAGCCTTACTGGCGCCGCTCATAATGTAATAACACGTCATAATGTAATAATGGCTCATATTGTGAGAAAAGCGTTGTATCATCATTTTTAGGTCAAAATTGCACACACTGACAACGTATATGCCGACGCAGGCCCTGGTGAAGTTTTAGAGTCCTCACATCCCTTGCGGAGATTGGCGGGGGGGATGGCCAGCACACGCAGGGGCGGATCTAGAAAAATATTTATGGGGTGGCAAGAGGGGGGCAGGAATTTTTGAGGGGTGGCAACATATGGCAGGCGTATATATACTGAATTTGATCACAGTTATCACAGTTTGATGAGAAATAGTATGTTTACACTACATAAGGGCACGGGCTGCCATTTACAAACTCACACAGACAAACTTAATCTCATGCAATCAATGTCTTGCATTTGAGGTTTCATGTGAAACAGTTTATATTAGGAATAAGTGTTGAAAGAGGTTCAACAAACCCTGAGTCTAACCCTGAACTCTGAGTTGATTTACCCTGAGATGGGAAACTCTGAGTTACCGGTTCCAGAACAGCTGATTTGAGTTAGTTCAGTCAACTCTGAGTATGTTCACTCTGAGTTAAGCCGACAATAAAAAGCCATCAATGGAGCTCTGACTCCACGATTCACCATGGCAACAGGTAAATAAAAGACAGCGCCTCCATTTTAATCCAGTGGATGTAGAGATATTAATGCATTTGTAGCAGACGGTGCATGTTTATCTTTAAAAGAAGAGCCTGAGTCAGAGCGAGGAAAGTGTAAATAAGTTAACCATAAAGTTAATAAAAAAGTTCTATTCAGTGTTGTCCGTTTATTCATCATTTATCAGACTTACATTTCCTTAATGAAGATAAAGTGGTGGAATCTGACTGTGTATCAGGCTGTAGATACATTACATTATATTAATAATATGTAATAATATGTAATAATATATTTGTTCAGATTTAATCTGATGTGGAAAAACACAGGAGGCAGCAACTGAAAAATAGGAAGATTTAAAACATATAGGCCAGGCTATAGGTCAAAGACATAAAGACATGACTGCAAACTCACAGTCTGACCCAGTAATAATATGTTTGGTGATTTGCACTTGAAAAGACATTGAGGTTAAAATACAGTAGATTTTTTTTTTTGTATCTTGACTCAGCAGCATTCAGTGACTTTGTTTCAGCTACAAATGTAGTAAATTTAAAGACACTGAAATGCTGCACCATTGCTCACTCAGAAATATTAACATATAATCCTCAATATTAGGCTGTAGGAATTATGTTCCATCAGTACGACCAATGACATCAGTGATAGAGATCATTAGTCATTGATACTACGTGTCTAAAGCTTCATACCGATTTTTAAAATGTAAATAATTAGACCTACACATTATGTGCAATAAACATGTGGGAGCTGCTCTAACAGACTGACAGTCTGATCCTTGGGCAGTGTTATAAACAATAATAAATATAAAAAAGGACAGAGGTTTGATTCTGAGCTGAGGGTGAATTCTCGCTGTGTAACATTTGAATGTAAAGACAAAAACTGATGTTCAAAGAAGTGATTGATGTGCATAAATTCAGTAACTTAAGACAGTCCTGAGTAACAAACTAATATCCAGCAGAATTTATACTGTGACAGATGGTAAATCTCCTCTAATTAACGCGCTTCATACAAGCTTTTACAGGGACTGAATGAATGAGGAAATGAAACAGCGTGTAAGAGGGAGGAGACTAACCTGTTCACAGACTCAGTTGTCATGGTGATTGACTCAGAGTTTGAGTTACCTCTTTCTTGAACTAAAACCCAGAGTTTCCCTCATTTCAGGGTTAACATACTCAGAGGTCTTTCTGGAATAGGCTGCCCCTCTGGCTCCACTCAGTTTTACAAACAAAGCGGTCTCTTGCCGCTCTGGCGTTATCTCGTGCTGCATTCACTGCAGTCGGACATTGGAGATTCGCGCTTGTAAATGTCACATTGGCCATAACTTTTCTGTGAATTCTTTGCTGCCAACTGGGGTGGCAAGGCTTTCTTTTAGGGTGGCAGCTGCCACCCCATGCCACCCCGGTAGATCCGCCCATGAGCACACGTAATGGCATACGGCGCCCCAGACTAACGTCCACAAACACAAAATTGAATCCACAAAGTATCTCCAACATGCTCATCCATAGTGCTGCAGCTGTGACATAAAAAGTTGTTTCGAAAAATGTCATTTGAACTCTGTTTTTAGCCTCATTGTAGCCTGTAGCTGTGACTGCTTCTCTGTGCTCCCCGTTCACGTGTGTGCGCCTGCGCAAGACCAGACCTGTTACAGCCACACAACACCAAAACTATCAGTGATGACACATAATGATGAAGACCACTATAGTGTAAAGTAGCCGTGTCTATTGTATAGGGAAAAGTGAATGAGTGAGAGTGTGACTTCGGAAACAGCCTCCAAACTCTTTAAAGAAGAATCTGTTCTACAGAACGTGATGCACTTTAAAAGTCAAGTCAATTTTGGGGCCCAGGAACAACATCAAACCAACTTCAGAGAACTAGGGACGATTAGGTCCCCTGCTGCATCACCTAACGTCACCATGCCAAAAAGTTGCACATGAGCACACCACAAAGCCTACAGCAGATGGCCAACTGGCATGTAAAGTCTGCGCCTGTATGAGAGGAAATAACTTTCCAGTGATACACAGTAGCTACATTACGGTAGAGATGTCATTACCTGTGGAGGAGGGGAGGGAAGTGAGCACAGCAGGAGGAGAGTGACAGCTGATGAGAGTGCAAGATGGAGTGATTTAGTGGTGTTTTAGCAGAGTTTTGGTGAGTTTTAGTGGAGTTTTTTGAGAGCTTTTGAGTTTTTTTTTATGCCATGTTTTTGAGTGTTTTCACCATAGTTCGTAGTTTTGCCATTGTTCATCTTTTTTGCAATAGTTCGTGTTTTTATAGTTCATTGATAGTTACAGTCAGTTATAGTTTTGTAAATACTGGAGGAGAAATGTCGAGGAGGCCAGCAAGGGACAGGAGAGTCCCGTTTAGATTTGTGGATGAGGAGGATGGACCTGAAGAGACTGGTGGAGTGTAGTCATCTCAACCACAGTAAGTAATAGAGTTAGTATGTACTGGATATGTATTCCCAGTTCTATTACAATAATGTTTTTTAATATCTAGTATAAATTTTCTTAATGGCTCGTTTTAGAATTGAGAATCGTTTTAGAATCGAAATCGTTGCCCTCAGAATTGGAATTGAATGGAATCGTGAGGTGCCTAGAGATTCCCACCCCTACTGGACATCAGTTGTTTGATGCCTTTCGCTACTTGTGCGCTGAGCTGAACTGCTAATCAGAGTGACTTCTCTCACCGATGGGCTCCACTGTTGCCAGTGCCAATTCAGCATGCTGTATCAGTGGAAAAAAAGCCAACTTCTGCTGACTAGGGCCAACGGTGCAGGACACACCACAGCAATGAAGACCACAGATGATATCTGATGGCCCAACGTTGACCAACTGCCGACTGTCAGCTTAGTGTGTAAGGGCCTTAAGACACAATAATGAAAAGCGTAATAGGTCCTCTTTAAAAGTGGAACTCACTTTTTTATTGTTTAACATCAGAGCCATATACTGAATAGCAGCAGTTTTATAAAGTCCTACATCTGTGAGGCTTCTAATTTTTTTGTTATTGTTCACTGTTTTCAATTTGATGGCACCTTCAGAGGCCACAGTTAGTGCTGATGCTGATGGACTGCAATAAATTCAGTGGTGTTTCTAATAATTTGTCCAAAGCCTCTCTGTCATTAGAGGTGAATGTGAAACACTTTGCAGGAGGTGTTGAATTTCATCAACAGTTGAAAAAAAGGCAAAGTATGCAAAGCATCTTCAATTTTGATATTCTCTGTGGAAGTGGGTGTGGACAAAATTGTCATCAGTTGGCATGTGTGTTGACTTTCGCAGTGACTGATTCCAATCAAAATGCTCCAGGGCTTGACAACAAATACATTAAAATTAGAAACGTACTTATTACTCATGCTGTTCTTGGTCTCATTGTTTTGCAGGTGAAGAGGCTCCGTGGGTGGCAGCTGTTGGGATGTTTGTAGCTATGGTAGCGGGGATGGCTCTGGTGGTGGTTGCAGTGGTGTATCGGAAAAAATGTCTTCATCCAAAATATGTGCTGCCTCAGCACTTTGAAGAGGTTTGTATGTTTATATGTCTGCATGTGTGTACAGGGTTTTCTGTAATGTTTAATTCATCATCATACCCTGTCAGGTCTTGTTGTGTGTCACACGCAACAAAATGAGATCTACTTGAATGTCCATAAAACTGAAGTAAGGATTTCAATTGTATGCATGTGTGCAGCAAGAGTCATGGAAGTGTTTTCCCTTCTGTTAGAGTCTTTACCCAGGTATTTACCAAAAACCTCAATCACTTTCCTTTCTGCCCCCTAGTACCTACTGGCACCCCCCAACGCGTCACTGTACTTAATCATGCAGAACTCCCATCCACCTGAGGAACTCTGCGACCAGTTCAGCATCATTGCAGACAACAGGACTCTGGAAGAGGGGCGGCCACTGGAGGCAGCAGGGAGTAGCTGCAGCCAACAGCCTGACACCACAGCAGGGTAGAGATAGAACAAAGAGGGACAGGCTGAAAAACGCACAGGCCATGGAGAAGAGTTGATTTGCAGGCTTCAGTTAGATGGGACTGTTAGACGTCATCAGCAGGAATGACTTAAAAGACAACAAGAAACACTGAAATATTGATTCTTGCTTGAGTTTTAATGCAACAAATTCTTCAACAGTCCTGCATTACTCCTTGGTGCGGACGTTACTGTTAGGGGTGGGCGATGCCACAAAATTTGGTTTTGAGCCAATACCAAGTAATTCATGGCCAGAATCGCTGATATCAATATCGATACCAATATCGATAGGATACATAAATAAAAGTGGCTTGCGTACTTTCATTAAGGGTAAGGCAGTGTGTCGTGATTTATGAGGTGAATAATCAGTCTGCTAAAGTAATAGCTAAAGATGACCAAACATAGTTTGAAAACATGAACCAGTGCTGAAGATCTTTTTTAACTAGACCATTAATTTCACTTTGATATGGTCTACCTGGATATTCCTGTCTGACGCCTCAGATCCACTGGCGTCACCGAGATTCGTTGCCAGACGCGACGCCTACCCTGAAAAGGACGCTTTGGAGGCGGAGCCCAGAAATATGCGGAAATACAGATGGACATGGCTACTATAGGAAAACTCTCGCCACTGCTACGATTAGCTTATCTTCCATTGCCATGTTGTTCCAGAAAGGGAAAGTAAACGAAACGTCACGACAGACCACCACCGAGCTTGCTCCCCATTGGATAGTGTTCTCGCATCCGACGGGTTAATTTGCACAAAGTTGAGTCATGGTCAACTTTTGGACGTGCCGAAGCTGCTCAAACGGCCGCGCCACCTATTCAGAATGCTTTGCGGGGATGTCAGCAATGGTTTGACGCGATCCACAGGAAATGAAAAGGCATAAGCATAACGGCGGACACAAAAAAACGCCAGTGGATCCCAGGCGTGAGCCTCTTTGAACTGCCAGTGAACTCTGTCTCTGTGTCAGAGGTCTAGATGTTGAGGCATTTCCCTCCTCCTCCTCCCTTCTTTTAAGTTAGAGCTCCAGAGTAACTCAAGAATTCATACACTAATTATGAAAAAACTTAAAAAAAAATGTTTAATAGGATATAATGATGAAGTAATTGTTGGGAACAGAAGAGAAGACATATGGTCAGATACTGTATTGGTGACACTTATCTTACAGTGTTGTTTTCGTCAACAATGACGATGACGAAATTATTTCGTTGACGCCCCTTTTTTTCATGACGATTTTTCACGAGATAAACATGGCTCTTTGATGACTAAAACATGACGAGACGTGTGTGAGTTTTCGTTGACGAGACGATGGACGTAGATGTTAGGTGGTCTGTCAGACGTTTAAAATACATGATATTTCTGCTTCTTGTACGTGTAATCTAATGTCCGGTTTTCCGTGTGTTTGTGAGTGAGTGCAGCACGGGCCGCATATTTCTGTCCGAACCCGAACCGAACCCGACATTATTTAATGACCAAAGCACTGAGTTTGTGTCACACAGTTGTTACGGTTACAGGGTATTTAACAGGCCGGACGTGCTCAGCTGAGAGTGAGACCTCCGTGTTTGAGACGGGAGCGGAAGGTCCGATGCTTCCAGCGAGAGGAGAGGGAGAAATTAAACAAAATAAGATAAAATAGGAAAAACTTGTCTCCCTCTTTTATTTTATTTTCAGCGTTTAATCAAGGCGGAGACGGGCGGCAGGAGGTCTTGAGGTCTCCTCTTCCAGCGAGGGGAGAGGTAGAAACAAACAGCCAGTGTGTGTCTGTGTGTGCTATGTTCAGGTGTTGTCACGTAAATATCAGTGCCCAAGCAATAAACAGGACAGACAATAGGATTTTATTTATTTTTACACTACATTTTCACTGAAAGCTGACCGAATCCGACCCCAGCCCGAATACAATTTATAGCTACATTTTTGACTAAATCCGGCCCGACCCGTCACGATGTGTTGAACTTATAGATCTGCTATTTTCACAACTTATGTGTGACACTCTTGTATGATTAAGTAGGCCTAGGGCATCAATCCATGAAAAAAACAGTTGAAATATGATTTTTTTTTTTTCTTTTTTCTTTTTTTACTAAAACTGACTAAAACTAGACTAAAACCTTTTTGAGTTTTCGTCGACTAAAACTGGACTAAAACTATCACATATAAAAATGACTAAAATTTGACTAAAACTAATAAGCATTTTAGTCCAAAAGACTAAAACTAAGACTAAATCTAAAATACCTGCCAAAAACAACACTGTTATCTTGAAATTGATTGTATAGATCTTCTGTGCTGTTGGGGGGAAGATGTGTGTGAAGCATCCATGTTTTCATAGAAAACT